>JAQPZY010001345.1:2162500-2225000 GCA_029931535.1 Margaritifera margaritifera
CAAGTATATGGGAGCAAGGTTAGAGGAATAACCTAGAAATGGAAATAGTCGAGTAGAACATACATATATATGTTGCTATTATATCCACCTGAGCGAGAAAATTCACAGGAAAGGAAAATATAAAAACCGAAAAGCGAAGAACGATCATGAATAGTATGCTAAGGAAATAAAAAACATCTAGGGGGTGTAGGAATAATTTACATTTGACTAGCACATTTTAAATGAATTCCAGTGTCAGCTCTTCCTCCAACAGTGGAAGTCTAACCTTTATAAATATTATGTATGGTGGATACAATGAAATGGCTCCATTAACCATGTACAACCATATTGTCAGATATCATCTTCAGGTTTATTTGTTCTTCTGTCCATCAATTCTAATCCTTCTGCCACCAAACACATGAATTTTTGCCATGTCAGGTCATCCATAAAGGCAATGTTTTCTTCTCTCTTACCCAACAGGATGTGAAGTAGAGTGTCATTGAAGTGTGAAAATATATTCTGTGTATATTATTTGCTCAAACATGATACAACGTTCATTATTTAGGTTTAAGCAGAATAGAAGCATATGCTTGACCCTGTCTGCAACTAATCTTTTACAAAGTTTACAGTTATACTCATCCACAGTTGAAATTGAACACACTTTCAAATATGCAATGTTTGCAACACACTAAGTCTTTTCAGGCAAACGTTTTCCAAGCTTCCAGACAGCGAGTGGTTGAAGATTAGTATGGACTCTTGCATAATGAAACAGTTCGAGCAGTCAACGCAAAATTATTCATGTTCTAAATAAAATTTAAACTTGAAATATACATATCTCTCTCTCTGCCGTTGTATCTATCTATATCTATATTTATCTTATGTATGTACAGAGAGAGAGAGAGAGAGAGAGAGAGAGAGAGCGGAGAGGGGGAGAGAGAGTCAGTCTTAACAAACATTTTCATTGTCTAAAAGAAGCACTCACCAAACTTGATCTGGTCTTTTCCTCAAGAACTTGTTTCATTCTGCATCTCTGGAAATTGCCTGAGAAATGTTCGTTTTGGAAACACCATCACTCGCAATATTGACCAGCATGATTGAAAGCTATGTAGGTATTGTTCGTCTTTACTCATGCTCAACACAATTAATTGATTTCCTGATATAGTTGACACTTACACTGAAGTCAAATTTGATACTTCTCACATCATTAAAGTTAATTAAATTTGTCCAAGAGAAGTCGGGCGAATATTTGATAGCAATGAAGTAACCTGATCGTCAACTAATGGCGGATCAAATCTCGGTCTCGCGTGGTAATCATGAGACACGCGATGTTGCAGGTCACTAAGTGTTTTTGCCCGGAAACATTTTATTTTATGGCATATTCGATTTACATTAGAATCTTAAAATCGGTAGGGATGGAGAGGAAATGTAAAGCAATTTTGTTTTCCTAAAATATGAGAGATTTTGCAATTTCCTTTTTCTCTGATAATTACTTACAACATACTTTCCTGTGACTGTCAAGTTTATTTTTGGTTTTGTTGCATCGTTTTTTTTACTATCTCTATGAAACAATTTAATGTCTCAGACATGTCTCCAGTTATTGCTATACAATTAACGGAATTATGCTAACAATTTCAAGTCAAATTACATACAAAATCTGCAGTTCTACACATAATCTTGAAAAGGACACGCTATTAACACAAATATTCTTCCACTTACCCTTTAAACTAATTAAACACTTATAAATACGTCCATGCAGGTCTGAACGTGTATCTACATGTGTTAAATTACGCCTATGTAACATAATTTACACATACTCACGCCTACCTATACATGCCTACTCACCAAAGTGTCATGAATATATATATAACAAATGAGATTTCAATCTCCCCCCCCCCAAAAAAAAAAAAAAAGATTAATTTCTTTTCTGTTATGTTATGAATGCATCGTTCTAGGCAAATTACTGTAAGCATGCATGCGTATAGTTTATAAGGTAAAATAAACCACGGAAAACAGAAAACAGTATGTTCTTACCGATTTGTACAAGTGCCCAGCCGAGGAAAAAAACAAAAAAAACAACAAGAACAAAACGCCTCCCCATTTCGATTAGTTTTAACTGAACTAAAACGAGAACGGTAGGCCTATTCCCTAAGTAGGTTGGATTCATGCGACACGACATAACACAGGCCCATTGATCATTTTGAACGTTAGACGCCTTTAGTCTGATTAAACGGCACAAAAAGTAATGCAGCTAGCAAAAACTGTAACCAGTTGAATCCCGAACTTATTTATCAGTGCTTACGCGGAGACATACAGTCTGACGAGAAGGCTTTTTCAATTCTTCTTGTCAACATCCATAAAAATAGAGACCTACCAACCTATCCACCTACCAACCTAGCTGCCTACTTACCTACCTTCCTAATTACCAACCAAGCTAGCTACCTACACACCAACCTCCCAGGGAAAATAAAAGTCATATAATACACAATTATAAAGTATTTTTTCTGTACATGTGTATATTCAGGGTTATATATCTTAGACGTATTCAATAGTGAAACGTTTCTGGTTTTAAGGTGTGGTAAATCGTACTTATCACAGTGGGTTACCTCACAATGGTAGGATATGACCACTAGTGTAATGATATAAACTTAGTGGTAAGTATGTATATATGTTTATATGTATACAAATGTAAAGCGAAAGAATTGCAAAAGCTGTAAGGAGAAATTCCTCCAAATAAACGTAAATACATAGTACAAGTTCAAAAGTACAGATGTTCAAACTCTGTAAAAGGTATAAACAATTAAAGAGACAGGTAAAAAATAATTTGAATAAAAACCTTTAACATAGGATAAAATTTGTTATATAAATCTAATTCCCTCAAAAACTTTAATATTTTCCTGTGGTAGAACATAATCACGAAGCTCCTTAATTGAGTACACATCAAAAACGAGTACACTAGACAGGAAGAACTTCTACTGTCAGTTGTCACTGGCAAGCTATGTACTGTGCTCGAGGTTTATCCTTCAGGAGATATGTAACAGTCAGGTATTTGTGCGGCACAATACCATCTGATCTCTGCGAATCATATATGAGGTATGCCATTCCCCATCGATGGGTTTGATTTTCCGAAAGATGTCTGTGGAGTTTTCATTCCACATATTTTTTCCCCAATTATATAGAACATGCCGATTTATATAATATTTGCAGTCACTATGTGTAATATTCCATTCAGAAACTATGTGTAATATTCCATTCAGAAACTGGTGACAAAATGCCTCCTGGAGAAAACCATACACTTTGATAATTGAATAACTCTTAATTTAGACTGTATTTACTCTGTTCTTTGCTTTTATTGTCTTTCGTACACAATCTTAAGAATTTGTATAAAGTACTGGACAAAAAAGTTCCAGGATTCTTTACTTTCAGTGATGGAAAACAAGCAATCGAAATGTAATCGGTCTTTTCCATCGTATGCTAGAAAAAAGTCTCGCATGTAAATGATGGCCATTTTGAATTCCCCTCAAGCCCGTGAATGTTATTATGTCATAATAACCTAATTGACGTCACAATATGACGTCACATCACTAACAGCAGCGAGAGCAATGGTTTCATGCTCCTGGAACCGTATAATTGCTGAAATTTTTTTCATTACAAAAGTGCCGAAGATACTATTAAATATAAAAAGTGCAGGCATTTCATTGATTATTGAAACGTGGTTGAGTGTTATTTTCAACACCTATCATTTTATAAGAATCTGTTCTTCGCATATCTAACCGAATGTTCGTCCGTCAAAAAAATTACCAATTTGGGAAGTATCACTACTACTTCCTCCGAGGATGTTCAGAATGGGAACATAAGGCTGATGACGTTATATAAAAAATAAGGTACCACGTGAGTATACATTATAATATAGCAATGACATCGCAATGAAACGCATCTGAGCCGCCGCATTTAGTCTGATTCCTTTACCTTCGTTATTTACAGAAATTCAATGCTCAGAGGTATAAATAGTATGAACAAGTAAAAGTTCTTGTGTACTACTCCACAAAGACGATGAACTAAGGTTTAGATGACCTAGGTGTGAAAACATCGTTACTAGAATATGAGGTATGAGGAGCTTGATGGTAAATATGTTTATATTTATGTTCAACGTCACGGTTATAAGTATACATTCCCTTCAACGTCACGGTTATAAGTATACATTCCCCTTCAACGTCACGGTTATAAGTATACATGCCCTTCAACGTCATAGTTATAAGTATACATGCCCTTCAACGTCACAGTTATAAGTAAACATTCCCTTCAACGTCACGGTTATAAGTATACATGTCCTTCTACGTCACGGTTATAAGCATACATAGTAAATATGTTTGTATTTATGTTCAACGTCACAGTTATAACTATACATGGTAAATATGTTTGTATTTATGTTCAACGTCACGGTCATGAGTATACATGTCCTTCAACGTCACGGTTATAAGTATACATATCCTTCAACGTCACGGTTATAAGTATATATGTCCTTCAAGGTCACAGTTATAAGTATAGATAGTAAATATGTTTGAATTGATGTTCACCGTCACGATTATAAGTATACATGCCCTTCAACGTCACGGTTATAAGTATACATGCCTTTCGTTTTAGTTTATATATCTGATGCATTCTCAGTTTTTTAGAACCTTAAAGGTCAGCTGTATTTAGTAATCACTCTTGTCTTAAAGAGCCAGCGTTTCAAAGGCCAGTAAACCAAAATACTGAAGAACTAAACATTTATTAAGCAACCACCTTTCTTTAGAGGACGCTTTCTTCAATTCCCAGAGGTCGTTGCTTAAGTTAGATTTGACTGTATTTTAAATGGCGCATACAAATTGCGTTTTATTTTATAACACCTCAGACTGCGAGTGTGATATTAATACATGTATTTAAATACAATCAATCAACAATCAACAACTGCCAATCAACTCACCTTTGGATATATATATATATATAGATATATATATATATATATATATATATATATATATATATATATATATATATATAAAGACTCGAAAGATAGAGAAGCATACATTTAGTCATTAGAAACGATAAATCCAAGAATCATACATACATATTGATGGTAATCTATGATGGAGCAGTTCACCCCATTTATCACATCATCCTGTTTCTAAAAGCACTTGAGGCTGCACTTTTGCTCTGTTTGAATGTACATATTAATTACAACTAGGTAAAGAGTTCCTTTTACGTTTGATCCACCTACTCTTAGATTTTATTACCAGTCTTTATCAAAACATAAGCAAATTAATGCATAATGTTAAAATAGACCCAAACAACTTCTCTGGGATTTTTCTCATGTCAGCTTCTTTGCATCCTGCCGTTTTTATTTCTTTGGGGAGTATTATGTTCTTGAATTTGACAGATTTACGATTCAGAGATCTTCGACGGGAGGCAAGATACTTTACAACGGAGCCTCGGTATTTTTATCGACAGATTTTCTCAATTTTATTTTCAAAATGGGGTCAAGCGAGTGGAAAGGCAAGAAGAGCACTACTTTAGGATCATTTCCAGTACCAACAACATCTGTCTACCTAAATTCTCCAAATTAACTTTCTACGCTAGCCGTCAATATCTGGGAAAAGAATTCTGTGTGATTTTAGTCTCAGTCAAAATGTATAGAAGGCGCACTTCATTTGGCATCGAGATTAATGTTGGCTGAGACTGATTCTCTGTCTCAATATACTACGCTACGCTTCGCATATTAAGACAAACAGGTTCCGGTAATTTTAATGCCGTGCGCATCAAATCGTACATATTTGTAATCGGAATGATGTAAATGCAAATAGAAAGTCACAGATAATAATAATAATAATAATAATAATAATAATAATAATAATAATAATAATAATAATAATAATATCGCAGTTTCCTTGTCAATATAGATTTTAAAAACAAAAATAGAACACCAAGGATCTAACGACTTGAATAGAATATTACAAGCTGTAGAAACATGATGACGTACTAGGTTAGAAAGTAATTTGATAGATTCGTCTGGAACAAGAATGATCGATAGGTGTTCCAATCCTTCAATAAATATTAAGTGTGTAAACGCGCATAGAACATGTTTGTATATAGAAAAAAAGTCTCATTAACCAACACCTTCTATTTTTATGGACCATTAAAAATAAGTGTTGTTACCTACCCTGAAAATTATTTCACTTATCAGACTCTTCAATGCAAAGAAATAAGGCGACACGAGGCAAGTTTTGGGTAGCAAAGGTAAGTGGAGATGTAAATAATAGCAAAGGTAAGTGGAGATGTAAATAATAACATAAGACTATTGATGTTTCTTCTACCTTATATTATACATTATGATACTGGGGATAAATTGATTAACGAACATATCATGACAACGACAATAATAATAATAATAATAATAATAATAATAATAATAATAATAACAATAATAACAATAATAAAAGATTGTACCGACAATGTCGCTATTATTAATAGTGTGATAATCATCATCATCAGTTATAATGTATTATTTAAATAAGTCATATAAATAATTAAATAAACTTTTAATACTATTATTAAAATTATTATTATTATGATTGTTGTTGTTATTATTGTTATTATTATTATTATTATTATTAATATTATTATGGTTGCGGATAATTGTTGATCATTATAACTCTGATTATATTACCAATGATGATGATATTGATTGAAGAAGATCATTATAATTATATTAATCATCATCGCCTTGATTATCATCATCATCATCATCATCATTATTATTATTATTATTATTATTATTATTATTATTATTATTATTATTATTATTATTATTATTATTTCTCCTAATAATGATATTGATTTCATACAACTATTGATATATTTCAAAAATTAAAATATAAATATTAAATTAAATTAATGTATATAATCAAAAAAATTAATAAAACAAATATTTCATTAATAATTAATTTGATAATTTTACTTAAATGTGATGGTGCATAAATAAATGAGTGAATGACTGAATAAATGAGCGAATGACTGAATAAATGAGTGAATATATCTAGACTTTGCATAAAATGAAATCGTTTTTAGTATTCATCATAGATTCATGTTGGATAGCTTACATGATAAATATGAAGTTTGAAAATTTTCCAAATTGAAATTGTTAAAAAAATTAAATAGAATGGGGAATAGAAAATTGCTGTTGATGCAATGTCAGTAGTTACAATGAATATACATTTCTACTGCACAAATCAAGGGATGTAGAAATTATTATAGAGAATTAAAAATATATACAAATACAGAACGGAAAGTGCTATCCAAAGATGATGGGTGTCATAACCCGTGGATCCGGGTTCGAATCTCCGTAGAGTACGAATTAAAATTCTCTAACCTGTATGATAATATTACCTATTCGTATTTAACAATGTTGCTAATGTTATCAATCATTCTCCAGTTAAATCCAGAGATAGCACTTTCCGCTCTGTTTGGTGTATATTTGTAATCGTCTATAATAACTTCGATATATAAAACGTACAATAATGAACATTACTGTAGTCTGGACAACATAACATTTATTTCAGGTGGTATCATCGCAACATCAGACACTACTAAAATTGGGAGAGAATTAAATTCATTCACAGATTGAACAAGAAATGCAATATATCTTGGACGATTTGAAAGGCATCAAACATTGTAGAGATTGTGAAGCCCACATGAACAAAAATTAATTAAAAAACACGGGAGTATGAGCCTAAGAAACCATCTACCGGGTACCAGGTATTAAACCGTGTACGATAAAATAGTGTATAGCATATGCTTATTAGCAACATAATATTTGATATTATCAATGAGATAAAAAATAAATTATACTTTTTTTCTCGTTTTTTGGAGCCAATAAATTAATACTCACTTTACTTTTGTCTTGCTTAATTTGTTCCATGCCGTCTTCTAATTAGTTTTTCTGTAACACTTCAAATACAGCCAATCTAATAAAACTTTCTTCTCTCTTCTCTAGTCTGATGAACAAACACTCTGTTTGTTTTTTTCTCCGTGAATTTTTGATTCATTAGACAATACATTTAATTTTTGATTCATTAGACAATACATTGAATTTTTGATTCATTAGACAATACATTGAATCTGTAGTAAAAAAAAATAACAAATCGGTTTTAGCAAGACATTCCTCAACAAAATGTTTCAACTCTTGCTGTTGAATATTTTTTTTTTTTTCATTTCCTCTGCTTGTGTGATTACAGGTGTAGACTTTGATGGTTGAGGAGAATTGAATTCATTCATCTCTTTAGAGTGTTTACTTTTAACATGTTGAGAAAGATTTCACATGTCCATGGACGAGTGAGGGTAACAAGGACACTATTTAGGCATCCTACCTATTTAAGTGGGAAAAAAGTAAAGTACTTAGGCAGGCACACAAAGTTACTTAGGTAGTCACTAAAAGTTACTTATATAGGCACATAAAGTCACTAGTAGGCACTTTTAGGTAGTCTCGTTCAATAATTTCAGGTAGCAATGATTATGAACCTTTGTGTAGAGGATCAAATTAGTTTTGTGTAAAGGATCAAATTAGCATGCAATAAACATAATTATCAAAATGAATTCGAGGAAAAGAAAAATAGATTTATGAGACGTACAAATTTTGCAAATAAACAAAAACTTAAAAGGAATAGAAGGGTTAGAGTAAACCGCCCAGTGCAAATGTGGAAGAAATTTGACAATTCATTCGATGGGAAATCACTCAAAGTCAAAACCACAATAAATTAATGTTAGAGGCAGTGAATGACTTAAAATAAAACAGTCTTATATTTCAAGTTGAAATAATTGAACTTCTCATTTGATTTTTTCACGAATTCTAACGTAACAATATTTGAACAAATGTCAATTACGTATTTTCAACCATGGATAATAGGTATAAAGTTTGTTAGATTCTTACGCTTGTACATTGAAATTTTTTTAATTATATAAATCAAGTGATATAAACAGTATGAATAAGGCTGAAAATGTGTCAAAATTCATACGCATTGACATGGAAGAAATTTCAACTATGTAAATCAATGACTTCTTACGCTACGATAAATTCAAATGCTATTGGTAAACATGTTGATCATGTGTACATAGAAACAAATATGGACGACGTATGTTGACAATTTATGAACTTTTCCATGGGACATTGGGTGATCCTTTATATTAAAGTTTTGAAGGAAGGACAACACCATTTTGTTGTGAGTGGTGCGGGAAAAACAACAAAGCAGAGCACAACAGCGAAAAACGGCTTAGTATCAAGTACACATAAGGAGGGACAACAAGACAACTCATAAACTGCATGGCATGTTTAAAAAAAAAAATCTTCGATCACAGACCAGTATATCACAATATACACAACGAGGGCAAGAGGAATTCTAGGCACAATAAATTAGGACAAGGTCTGATTAGCATTGTAATGAAATGATCATCTGTAAAGAGAATCAACAAATATAGGTGTATCACTGGCAATGACGAAGACCTCTTTCATGTTTAAACACATGCAAAAACAAATATTGGTAGGATCCTACAAATTCAATTTGCTAGTCTGTAAACTTGTACTGGCAGTAAGACTAAGACAATTGTCTTCGCTATATGAGGGCATTCAACTAAAGAAAGTTTTTTTTCTTTTCTTTTGTTACTCATTTTAAAGCTATCGTGAACAAACAAGAGATGAATTTTATCATCAAAACTCTATCGGATGAAATTAATAAGAACTTTTAACAGAAGATCACTGATGGTACAAAATGGGTATTTGACAGGATCGAATACCTAATTATGAACATAGACAAATATAAACCACTTTTATAGAAATCTCAAACACAGATTTGCCCGATTGGGTTAAGAATAAATATTTAAAAAAAAACCCAAACGTTAATGTGAAAAGTGACGATAACAAAAGCTTTTTTTTTACTATCTAGAGTCGATTGTACATAAGGTCTTTACAAATTCTCCAAGCACAACAAAATACAAATTAGATACAGTCATTGGTACGAAACAGTAGAGGACACATATATTATGATGTTTATAGTGACTGATAATGATAAAGAAAGGCTAAATAACATGTCAATAATTTTTAATCAAAAACAACAGAAGGTATAACTATGTTCGAATAAAATATCTCTCTAGACAGATACATATACATCACGGTCAAAAGTTCATTTTTAAAAAGTGCTATATTTTACTTTTATCCAGAAATAACAGTTAAAGTAACAATTACGTTTGTTGATAGCTTTAGATTTATGGGACAATCGTTGAAACAGTTAGCAAAAATTGACAGAAATTATGAAACAGTTTACAAATATGCAGTTAAATAATTTGAGGAATGACATTTACTCATACGAGTACATGAATAGTTTTGAAAGGTTTAACAAAGCATCTATTCCACCGATAGGAAATTTCTACTCGTCACTATTGAACTCGAACATATGAATTGAAGACTATTAGTGTGTGCAGGTGTTATGGAATAATTCAACTAAAACACTAGGTGACCTTCACTGATATTACATAAAGAAATATACGCTGATGTTGTGAGACATATTTGAAGAGTTCGGAAATGTATGTATGGAACAAACTACAAACTCGATCCCACTAATTAATTTTGGTTCACCAGGACTGGCTCATGATGCGAGTTTGAAGCTCACCGTAGTCATCTCTATCTGCTAATATATTACGATATGTTCCTGATGATTGAGAGTGGAATAAGAGGATGAATTAGTATAATACCTCATAGATTCGCCGAAGCAAATCACAAACATTACTCTGATGATAATGAAAAGAAAAAGAAAACAAAAAGAGAGACATAGCGGCGTATTTGACGATTCCAAACTGAAGTCTTTTATAATCAATCTTTAAGGTTGGGCTATGTGTCAATACATGCCTAATAAGAATTGTAACAAAGGAACAAATAACATCGGAAAAGAAAATCTCTGAGTTATTCCAGTAGTCAAATAAAACTGGGTACATTTTAATTGTTTATATAGAGATACAGAAAGAGTTACACGATTATTTCAAGAATACTCGCTTGCACCAAGCATGTATGATCTGTCTGAATTTCAAAAGCAGTTCATTGAACAGGATAAAGAACGAAACCAATGACAACAAACTTGCTGTATACGTTGAAGAACAGAGAGGCAAACGTTATTCGCTTGCAATTAGGAATAAAACTGAAAAAAGTAAACAGATTTGATAATTTTGTGGTTTAAGGTCTAAACTCTACTCGTTTAAA
The DNA here is from genome assembly GCA_029931535.1 of Margaritifera margaritifera. Classification (NCBI taxonomy): domain Eukaryota; kingdom Metazoa; phylum Mollusca; class Bivalvia; order Unionida; family Margaritiferidae; genus Margaritifera; species Margaritifera margaritifera. The sequence continues at coordinate 2,173,758 of JAQPZY010001345.1, forward strand.
ATAGATCACAAAGGAAAGAAAGTGCACGGGCAGAAAAAAATGCGTCACCCCCAAAATTAGGATATGATATGTATAAAGAATATTTATGAAATAACGAAAACAACTGTCAAGAAATAAACTTGCTTGAGTCACATCATCATGAGATCTATGGCATAACGATGAACAAAATAACTTTGTCAGGTCATGGAGATAACGGATTTTTAGTCCACAACGTAAACACATTACCCTATGGATATTTAAATCAATACATTGTATTAGTCAAAACAAATTTCAAAACAAATAAATAAGTAATGTTACAAAATATCAATAACTTGAGTCAAAACTATATAATACATCATAACAAATTACTAAATTTTGAACGTCTTGTCGGATTTGAAAAATGACAGGAATATACGTAGAGCATTTGAAAATGCTGGTGTCCCAAGCAGCAAATATTACAGCATCATGATGGAGTTTGGTATACCATCTTGGTTTAGGTAAACAACATTCATAAAACAACAGTCTTTCGAAGGGAGTTATGCTCTACTGTGCGAAAAGAATATCCAGGAATTCAAGATAAGACCATTTCTTCCTTTTAACTGCTGAATGTTGAAACCATCTCTGATATTCTTCAGCGATAAAAAGATTTTCAAATTAGCTGCTGTGGTGCATATATTGGATATCAACTTTCACTTATTAGAAGTGTTTTGGTGAAAACCCCATGTCATAATGATCAAGATTTTTAAGACAGTCGTCGTGGTATCTATATTGAATGTACGACTGTCACCATTTTCATTTAGAACCAACTAGGTATCATAAGAAGTCTATTGGTGAAAACGATAACCATCCGTTTGGGAGGAGTAGAGTCATTTTAATTAAGGACCAACTTTGCTTTGACCAGGAACACATTTCTCTTTGATCAATGTTCCGGTGTTATGGATATGGCGACCTATGTTAGACATTTGTGACGTCATTGGTACGAAAAAAGTGTAATCGAGGTTCATACTCGGTTCATATGAGGCAATATGTTAGACAAAGGGGTCGTCATACTGAGCCGTAGTTTATGTACGGAAGCAAGATGGCGGAGAAGGGGTCGGCATTTTTGTTCCTATTTGGCCGTTTCCGTGTGCGAAAAAGGTGTTTCTGTTTCATAATTTTTGTTGTTGTTGTTGTCGGAATAGACATCCTTGGTTAGAACGCCAAAACACCCCCCAGGCTTGTTCGCATCAAGGCACACGAGTGTACAATGAGACAGTGTACACTGAACCCTAACAGAACGAGACTTACTATATGGAAACCTCCTTGCCTAAAAATAACAGGCTGCTGAGGTCGTGATGTCATATTAGACAGTATATGACACTACTGGTAAACAAAAGATATTATCTATTTTACGCCACTCGTCCCGACTATGGCACACCCTATTTGCCAACCAGATATGGCACAACGACACCTTCTTACCATACCAAACATAGTACAAGCGGTCCAAATTTACAGCTAGATGGAGTTCAATAACACTATGTTTTCTAAAGAGACATGATATAGGAATATATATCATCGTTCAGCAAGTCATGGTGTCAGGATATGTCATGTACAATCGATTCAGATTAAGCGTAGCAGTGGCTGCTTACGTCAAGTGAATTTCACAAATCCATGCAACCCTCGCTCCGTACCTGAACAGGTTAGCACATTTCATATTGAGCAGGATTTGTAAGGCCCACTAATCATCACAACAAGCGACAAATGCCTTTGCTGATAATAAATGAGATTCTGCATGTATGAATAGAGACCGTTGCTGCTAATTGACTACTACATGGGGAAAATCTATCTGCTTTATAGCGCCGTTTTGACTGACATGAGCAGAAAAAATAAACGGGTCGCCTTACAGTAAAAGACAATTCATAATGCGATTTATGTATTTCAGAAACAGACCATAACGTACGAGAGCACTTTTAATACTGTGGGAAATGTAGTGTTTTTACTCGAAGGGGTAGAGATAAACGCTACTTTCAATCCAAAGCGGTAGTATATTGCGAGCAAAATTTGCATAATGACACATTGCCCTATAGTTCAAAATTCCCAGTTCGCTACATTTCTTCATTAGTCCAAGCATCAGAACACCTGCCTCTGTACGGCATAGACAACTTCAAAACCATTGTCTGACTTCGACGACATAGGTGGCGTGACGACGATTTCGACCATGAAGAAGAAGCACAAAAAGTAGATGATGATAATGATTATGATGATGGTGATAATGGTGATGATAAAGGAGGAAACCACGTGAAGAAGTCGTGCATCTTTGAAAGTTCAACACAAACCTGACCTTTAGTTTGCACACACACACACACGCCCTAGAATTAAGTTTACACATACCCCCCCCCCCCTTGAATTTAGTTTGCACACACACACGCCATAGAATTTAGTTTACACACACACGCGCCATAGAATTTAGTTCACACACACACACACACACACACACACACGCGCGCGCGCGCGCGCGCGCGCCATATAATTTAGTACGCACACACACACACTCCCTAGAATTTAGTTTGCACACACACAAGTCCTATAATTTAGTTTGCACACACACACACCCTAGAATATGGCAAGGTGTAGGATAAGGAAAGGAAGTCGTGACCGCATGCCTTCAAGACGAATAAGAGACAGCTGAAGATGATGATAATCATTATGTTGATGCCGAAATAAAGACAAACGAACGAGAAGAAGAAGAAGACGAGGAGGAGGAGGAGGAGAAAGAGGAGGAGGAAGGAACAAGACGAGGTGAAAGAGGGGAAGAGGAGGAGCGATAGGTGTGGTTAAAGAAGTTGTACTTGTTACTAATGCAGTCTTTGATTTGCTTGAGCATATAGATAAAAGAAAGTCACACATGGAAAATTGTTTATTTACAAGATGAAAGATGTGTGTATTGCTGTCATTACAGATTTTATCAACTTTTAATTGATCATGATGTTCGGGTCACCAGATTCAATGTAGTACATCATTCATCATTCACAGTGTAAGGTATATATATATATATATATATATATATATATATATATATATATATATATATATATATATATATATATATATATATAGAGAGAGAGAGAGAGAGAGAGAGAGAGAGAGAGAGAGAGAGAGAGACAGACAGACAGACAGACAGACAGACAGACATACATACAGACAGACAGACAGAGACAGACAGAGGGACAGACAGATAGACAGACAGAGACAGAGGACAGAGAGAGAGACGGAGAGCTAGCTAGCTTGATAGTAGATAGATAGAGAGACAGACAGACAGATAGATCGATAGATAGATTGATAGGCAAATAGTTAGGTAGGTACAATGGTTAGAATGAGGAGGTTTTGGGGTATTTTTTATGTGTATCTTTTGAGAAAAAAAATATTTGTCCACACATTTATTTATGGATGTTGACAATTTACAAATTGATGTACATGGAAAACGGCTTTAGTTTCATTAGCAAAATATGCACATTATGTATGTGGGCTGTCAAACTTAGAGTGTAAAGAGAATGCATCAGGGATCTCATTTGTCTTATATATTAAAAGTGTATTCATTATATAATGGACGTAATGTGTAATTTTCTGCCGCCATGTATACGGTACAAACTCACGTAAAACATAGAGTGATGAGATTATACAAGTTAAATAAATGGTAATTTAACTCTCTTCATATTGTTCGAAAACTTGTTATAAACAATTTATTTTAAAAAGATATTTAACGCAACTGACACAAGTGAATAAACGACATAGCAATACATACATTAGGAAAATGACATTTTGTTTGGTAGGTTTTAATTTATCGTTTGTTGGAAAATGGGTCTAGGAGTGTATCGAAAAGTATATATCTTTCCATAAGACAACAAATTGCTTTAGGCAAGCGCTTTAATTAACCATGAATTAACCTAATGTCAGCTATAAGAGAAAGAATATAAAAGTCGTGGACACTGTGGAGACTTTTAACGTCTTAAGTTGACAAGAGGTCTGGGATACGATCATATAAAAGCAAAAGTTTCAAAGTTTGTCTTGCTTTAGGTGTGTGTGTGTGTGGTAATATCAATGGAATTGTTGCTATTAAGATGTTTACGAATTTGGATTAAACGCCTTTCCAATTATGAATTTGGATTACACGTCATTTCAATTATGTCACAATACCCCAGGTAGCGCCAGGTAAGTTTAATTTTTTCAATAATATCCGCTGTTTGATATTTCTGTACAATTGAACTCCGCCTTGTCTGATTGACAATAGCATGTTATATATATATATATATATATATATATATATATATATATATATATATATATATATATATATATATGTGTGTGTGTGTGTGTGTGTGTGTGTGTGTGTGTGTGTGTGTGTGTTCTAATTATCAAATAACTCTTCAGAACACATTTACATCTATTGAAAACAAGCACGCTGCCTAAATGAAGTTTACTAATAGGGTCAACCCTGAATACCCACAAGCAAGATATATTAAATTACACCTGTCGGATCCCAACTAAACTGGAACAAGAAAATAGGTTCTTCTTAATAGACAGACTCTAATTCAGAATAGAAAACCTCTTTGTCTTGGTATGTAAAAAAAAGCTATGCTTCGGATTTGACAAGTTTTACATTGTCAAGTTTTTACATTGTCAAGTTTTTACATTGTCAAGTTTTACATTGTCAAGTTTTATATTGTCAAGTTTTTAGGGGCTTTTAAACTTGATTTTACCGCTTTTATTCAATGTTAATATTGGGAACATCGCCTGTATAATACAGAGATTTCCTATTCTCAGACGTTAATGTGTTTTTCTGCACATAAGCATATGAGTCAAAAGAGAGAGAGAGAGGGGGGGGGAACTTGTTTGCTATTTAAGTAAAGGTCTTATTTGTATATAAATTTTATGACTTATTCGAGAGTGTGTCTTGATAAATCACATTCAGTCATGTCATGAATGTGTTGTTTTTTTAAAATATTTGTGACACCTTTATATTGAAAGAGACGCTGAAATAAATGAGAGAGGGAAAGGGAAAGGGGGAGGGTAAGCATGATCAGCCCCCCCCCCCCAAATGTTTAATTTCAATTTAAATTCCTTTCCATTGTTGGTCTCTCTTAGGTCAAAACAATTTATTTTATTTTTGTGTTGTGGTTGTTGTTGTCGTTGTTTTTTTCTTTTAATTAAGTTTGCCTGTCTGCCCCTTTTGTTTCTCATGCGAATGTCATTTTGGAAGTTTCGATTTTAAATTTTTTAATTACATTCCTTAAACTTAACAACTATGTGAATGATATATGACAACAAAGTTTCAATATATAATCGCCAGAGAGAAGCTTAATGAAGTGACCATATGTTTTAAGGATTTTACATGTTACCTTTATCTTTGATTTGATATACATTTGACAAAATTGTAACATCACGTTTTATATTTTATTTTGTACTTCATGTTTACATTTAGTTTGAAGTATTTATGTTCCTCAATGTTTGTGCAAATAATGTTACATTTTTCGAACTTTACGTTTATTTGGCACCACATAGCCACTATTGTGCTGAGGTGCCGAAAAAAGCTATTACATACATACATACATACATACATACATACATACATACATACATACATACATACATACATACATACATACATACATACATACATACATACATACATACATACATACATACATACATACATACATACATACATACATACATACATACATACATACATACATACATACATACATACATACATACATACATACATACATACATACATACATACATACATACATACATACATACATACATACATACATACATACATACATACATACATACATACATACATACATACATACATACATACATACATACATACATACATACATACATACATACATACATACATACATACATACATACATACATACATACATACATACATACATACATACATACATACATACATACATACATACATACATACATACATACATACATACATACATACATACATACATACATACATACATACATACATACATACATACATACATACATACATACATACATACATACATACATACATACATACATACATACATACATACATACATACATACATACATACATACATACATACATACATACATACATACATACATACATACATACATACATACATACATACATACATACATACATACATACATACATACATACATACATACATACATACATACATACATACATACATACATACATACATACATACATACATACATACATACATACATACATACATACATACATACATACATACATACATACATACATACATACATACATACATACATACATACATACATACATACATACATACATACATACATACATACATACATACATACATACATACATACATACATACATACATACATACATACATACATACATACATACATACATACATACATACATACATACATACATACATACATACATACATACATACATACATACATACATACATACATACATACATACATACATACATACATACATACATACATACATACATACATACATACATACATACATACATACATACATACATACATACATACATACATACATACATACATACATACATACATACATACATACATACATACATACATACATACATACATACATACATACATACATACATACATACATACATACATACATACATACATACATACATACATACATACATACATACATACATACATACATACATACATACATACATACATACATACATACATACATACATACATACATACATACATACATACATACATACATACATACATACATACATACATACATACATACATACATACATACATACATACATACATACATACATACATACATACATACATACATACATACATACATACATACATACATACATACATACATACATACATACATACATACATACATACATACATACATACATACATACATACATACATACATACATACATACATACATACATACATACATACATACATACATACATACATACATACATACATACATACATACATACATACATACATACATACATACATACATACATACATACATACATACATACATACATACATACATACATACATACATACATACATACATACATACATACATACATACATACATACATACATACATACATACATACATACATACATACATACATACATACATACATACATACATACATACATACATACATACATACATACATACATACATACATACATACATACATACATACATACATACATACATACATACATACATACATACATACATACATACATACATACATACATACATACATACATACATACATACATACATACATACATACATACATACATACATACATACATACATACATACATACATACATACATACATACATACATACATACATACATACATACATACATACATACATACATACATACATACATACATACATACATACATACATACATACATACATACATACATACATACATACATACATACATACATACATACATACATACATACATACATACATACATACATACATACATACATACATACATACATACATACATACATACATACATACATACATACATACATACATACATACATACATACATACATACATACATACATACATACATACATACATACATACATACATACATACATACATACATACATACATACATACATACATACATACATACATACATACATACATACATACATACATACATACATACATACATACATACATACATACATACATACATACATACATACATACATACATACATACATACATACATACATACATACATACATACATACATACATACATACATACATACATACATACATACATACATACATACATACATACATACATACATACATACATACATACATACATACATACATACATACATACATACATACATACATACATACATACATACATACATACATACATACATACATACATACATACATACATACATACATACATACATACATACATACATACATACATACATACATACATACATACATACATACATACATACATACATACATACATACATACATACATACATACATACATACATACATACATACATACATACATACATACATACATACATACATACATACATACATACATACATACATACATACATACATACATACATACATACATACATACATACATACATACATACATACATACATACATACATACATACATACATACATACATACATACATACATACATACATACATACATACATACATACATACATACATACATACATACATACATACATACATACATACATACATACATACATACATACATACATACATACATACATACATACATACATACATACATACATACATACATACATACATACATACATACATACATACATACATACATACATACATACATACATACATACATACATACATACATACATACATACATACATACATACATTCTCGTAGTTCTTACAAGCCCAGAGCAAATAAATTATCACTGAATATGAAACAACTATATTTTCATTTTCAGCATTTTATCTTCTATCGTAATACATACAAGTTACAATTTCATCCATCTTTACTGACCGACTTTAATATGACGCGGAACCTCTCGCAATGAACTTTGGCAATTCCTTTCAAATTACTACACGAGCCTCTGTTGCCATAGTCACGTCTGAGACTTTTGGGGAAGAGCCTTGATTAATGTCACATGACCTTGACAGATTGGGGTCACGCATAATAGTCATTACGAGTAAAACGATTGGTAAACCGATAGTAGTAGATTCCTTTTTAAAAAAAACAAAAACAATAATACCTCGTACGACCCCTTGGAGCAGGGGTGTCAAACATATGGCCCGCCAGACGCATTATTTATTATTATTATTTTGTATTATTATTTATTATTATTTATATCAAATCTGGCCCGCCATAGCAAATGAATGTGACACCCCTGCCTTAGAGTGCAAATAGATGATGCTGTTGGGACAAACAATACTCAGTGTATGTGTGTGTGGTGGGGGGCGGGGGAGGCGGTATTTTCTTTTGGTATCTTCTGGGATGTTGCACTTTAACTGATTTTGTGTGTGTGTGTGTGTGTGTGTGTGTGTGTGTGTGTGTGTTGTGGTGTGTCTCACTCTAATAATTAATAATACCATTTTTTGGAAAGCTACCTGCTAATAAAGCCACATATTGAGCAGTGGATCTATTATGCAGTGGTAAAGCCTATTATCACCTATGTATTATTAGAACTAGACATACTTCTGATTAAACCAGGGTAATTATATTTTCTGATTAAGGGAGGGGCTCAGCATGAGGTTTTGATACTTCTCTAAAGATTCTTTCATCGTATTTGTTTTTTTAATTATTTATTTATTACATTTATTTATTTTTTCTTGGGGGTGGGGTGGGTATTTTTATATAGGTGATTCGAGATTACTGGTACAGTTGTTGTTAAATTATAGTCTACGATACATGGAGCACCGTGTGTGTGTGTGCGTGTGTGTGCGTGTGTGTAACTTAACATTTTAGCATTAAGTCGCTGTACAGAGCTATGTAGGTTAGATACAACTAGACCAATATTTTTTCCTCTTGTCCCGGGTCAATTACCTAGTCAAATGAACGAATGGTGACTTCTGATTGGTTAATATCCAGGATGACGTGATACAGTTATAGTTATTAGTTATTAGTTACATGTCTAACTAAAAGATATGTACGAGATATTTACTTAACTACTTAACTTAGAACCGCGTTCTGTGGTGTGTGATCGTTATTTGCATATACACGCTAACAAGTCAAGAAATGGTTTGGATCAGTCCAATTATGTAAGAATATTTATAACAAGCAACAAGTTTTACACGAATCAACCGTGTCTGATGATCAGTAGTAAAATATGCACGAGACATAGTTATGCATCTGTGAACATGGATTGCGCACACTTTATTGTGAAACATGTCGCTTTGATGTCAGATTGGTATATTCAAAGTAATAATTATGTTCTTTTCAATTTGATCGTCAGTGTAATACTTTGCATGGTGAATTACAGTATACCACGATAACCTTTATAACGCTTGTATGGTAATAGATCCCATTATATAAAAGTAATACTATTTACTAATCAACTAAGTGTAATACGTTGAAAAATGCACATGCCATATTATGACAAAGCAGGGCTCAGGCCAGTATAACCAAACACAGGTCAATATGACTGACCTTTTTCATATAACAAAGCCAATGGGAAAACACCCATTTAATATCATAATAATATAATATACCACAGTATTAAGCGATCTCACATAAAACACGGTGCACTTTTACTTGGACGGCGTTATACTGAGATACCAGTGTATATACAAGTGCAATGAAGAAACTGATAACACAGTTGTCAGTCTTTATATTGAAGATGGCTCAAGTTACCGTTTGCATATTTTAGTTCTTTCATTTTATATGGAATGCGACTGAACTATGATGTCACTATATACAGATCAATTCGAAAGCTACGACAGTGTATTCAACGCGTCTTTTGTGTCTGTTGAGAAAAGTGTCTGTTTTGTCCATAGACTGGTAAAAAGGCAGAATTACAAAACTTCGTGCGTGAATAGATGAAACATAATTATCTTTTAATCTCACATGACATGTGATCTTTATGGAAAAAATGTGCAGTGTTCATAGTGGCAACAAAAATACCACATCTGTATAATATTTTCTTAAAAGCTTCTCCAGTTTCCTGATAATTATTCTATTGAGATGAGACTTCCCCCATTTCGATTGCTGTTTGCTGACTTTTTTTTAAACAAAACTGTTGAAAAACTATGTGCAATGTTATTATTCATGCAATATGCCTTGTAAATATGCCTTGTAAAAACTTCGACATTTATTGTCACTGAAATTAGTGTATAATAAATAATAAACTCTATATGGTTTTGCATGCTACTTCAGAGTTCCTAATATATATTCTCCTTCAATGTTTTAACTTGTTTCTTCCTCTACTAACTTGAACCTAGATAGCTCAGTGGTTAGCGTGCCTGACTGATATTCAGTAGGTTGTACGTTTGAAACCGACCCACACCTAGCCGCGTTGGCTGCTGTGGTGTATCTCTTGACATGCCGGGAGCCGCAAATGCTCAGTTGGTAGAGCTTTGGACTCGTAATCCAAGGATCGTGGGTTCGATACCCACCCAGATCAGCCCAGGTCGGCTACCTCGGTGTGTCGTTGGGAAAGGCACAGCTGCCGTTAGCTAGGCATGATATAGCGAATAATGCCGTTAAACCAATAAAAACAACTCTTGACATAACACTTAATTCTCATTGCCTAGGCACCAAACAGTGTTTTATAGGCAGATATGGTTAAACACATAATATTGAATCAATGTACTAATAGTATTTAGTTATTATTATTATTATTATTGCTACATCAAAATAAACTGTATGGTACATCAATTGACATGAAGCTTGTATATCGTGCCGTGGCAGTGCCTTGCCAAAGACACACACAACGGGTGCCAAACCGGCCTGGTCAGGATATGATCTCAACTCGCTCCCCTTCTGATCGCGAGTCCAGCACGCTTACTACTGACTCAACCCGGCTCCTGGAACATCACAGACGATATAACCATACAAGATTGAATACGTAACGATTACAATTTGCTCGAGGACCAGTTCGTATATTTGACTATTGTTTTTATGTGAGTACTAGTATATCCAGAAGCGGTAAGTTGTTGACAGATTCCTTACATAAATGAGACATGTCTTTTGCTTTCTGCTTCCAAAAGCCATTATTTGATTACAAGGAGACAGATGTATTTTGATAACCGATGTAATGTGAATCCGCCACATAACCGGTTTATAAGTATCGCTCGCAAAAATGTCCATGGAGAATATTATGTTCACGAATCGTATCAGTTTTAGCTGCTTTTACCAAAACACGCTGGTACTCGTTATAATTACTTTATACAAAGTATTGACAATAGCAGTGTTTATTCGGTCAAGGTTCAACGTAACGTAATTATTATCAGAGAGAAATGGATTGTAAGATTTTAGGACCACAAACGTGATTGAAGGAAGGTTGACTCCCTTGTGTCTCTTTCATAGACCTGTTGCGCTGAGCTTCCATTCATATTCCTCTTTGACGGAGAGAGAGTATTATGGTTTTAAAAGGTAAAATATGGAGAAAAACTTCAGTAAATAAATATTTCATGCTTTTTATGGAAGAAGATGTTTCTATTATAAATCTGCGTCTCCAGTGTAATTTAGCCCTTCCGAATACCCGAAATTTAGCGCTAAAATTAGTGGAAAGTTAGATTCTTCCAAATTAGTTACTGCATTTACCTCCCTTGAACTAGGCTCGGTTTGGTGTTATGTATGACGTGATTACAGAACGGCCGAACAGCTATTACTATACAAGTGTATTGATGGAACGATCATAGCAGGAAACAAGAAACAACGGGTTTTTTGTGCAGCATGCAACCGTATGTTTTTTTGTTTTTTTTCCTCATTATTTTCCTAATTTATTGAAGAAAAAAGTCTCAGAAAATACGGAACGCGCGCTTAAACTGTGTCCAACTAGATAGTTTTATTGAAGAATTTGTGAGTACTGCTGATTCTAACTTTTCTTCCAAGCATATTTTATTTCAAATCACGAGAAATCCTTCTAAATATTGAAAATAGATTTAGGTATGGATAAAGCCAATAAGTTAAATCCTGTGTGGCGCGGTGCCAATATAACTTTCAGATGACGTCAGGAAGTTGAGAGAGAGAGAGAGAGAGAGAGAGAGAGAGAGAGAGAGAGAGAGAGAGAGAGAGAGAGAGAGAGAGAGAGAGAGAGAGAGACAGAGACAGACAGACAGAGACAGACAGACAGAGAGAGGAAAATATTGAAAAATATGTCATTCAGTTTCATAGGGTACAGGGATTAAAATTTAAAGCACAGTTCTTTATTAGAACTTTGGGAGGCTTTACCAGTAAATGCAGAAGAAATAAATGCAACTAATATCGAGACAACATGTTGAAAGATCATGTTAGCAAATAAGGGGCAATATTTAAAAAAAGGGGGAGGGGGAGTACCAGTAGTGTATTCACAGGGATGGTTTGCCGATAATTTTGACCAAAGATAGGTATTCCATGAACTTATTTTCCCGTTGTCACTTATACAGATGTAAAGGTTTGAAAGCAGATAAAAATCAAATCGAAGAGATTGATGCTCTACTTGGCGAAAAGAATTTCCAGCTATTCAAAATTAAACTGTTTTTAACTGTCGAGTGTTGAAACCATTTCTCATATTCTTCAGCGATAACAAGATTTTCAAATTAGCTGTTGTGGTACACATACTGGATGCCAGTTTGTCACCATTTTCATTTAGGACAAAGATGACATCATTAGAAGTCTTTTGGTGAATACCCCATGTCATAATGATCATCCATTCGGGGGAGTAGTGACAACAAGATTTTGAAGACAGTCATCGTGGCAGCCATATTGGATATACAACTGGCACCATTAGTCATTTAGGGCCAACTAGGTCTCACAAAAAGTCTATTGGTGAAAACACCATGTTGATATAGTCATCCATTTGCAGAGGAGTAGAGATGACAATATTTTCAAGATATGACTTCCCATTCAGGAGGAATAGCATTAACAAGATTTTCAAGATGGCTGCCATGGGAACCATATTGGATGACATCAGCGCCATTTTCATTCAAGACCAAATGGACATCATAAGAAGTCTTCTGGTGAAAAACCCACGTCAGTATAACTTTCTGTTCAAGAAGTGTTGCGATAACAAGATTTTTAAGATGGCTGCCATATTGGAGGTCTGATTGGCATTATTTTTATTTGGGACTTGCTAGACATTATAAGAAGTCTTTTAGTGGAAACCCCATGTTGATATGACCATCCATTCAAAAGGAGTAGCGATAACAAGATTTTCAAGATGGCCACTGTGGCGGCCATATTGGACATCAACTCGCCATCCTTTTCATTTAGCACCAACTAGACATCATAGGAAGTCTTTTAGTGAAAACCCCATGTTGATATGACCATCCATTCAGAACGAGAAGCGATAACAAGATTTTCAAGCGATTGGATGTTCGAGCAGCACCATTTTCATCTAGGACCAACTAAATCATGGGTGAATGTGTGTGTAAAGTTTCAAGGCAATCCTGCAAGTAGGAGTGGTAGCGATAACAAACTTGTGCTAACGAACGGACGGACATCATACGACAGACGGCGAACATCCCATAAGCTCTTCTGATCTATGATCAGTAGAGCGAAAAATCCGAAACTGCGTTAACGTATTGGAATGGAAAATGTTTTCGTAATTCTTCCCAAAAATGTCATCACTGATTTTTTTTTTCTTTCCATCCTTGACTATATTGAGTGTGACTGTAGCAATAGAAGTAGCGTCCTAACCGGGGGGTGTGGGGGGGGGGGGAGGGTCAAACGGGCGGTTGCCCCGGGCGTCAGGTCTTGGGGCGCCAAAACAGCTGATACAAAATTCGGGCCTCGTATTCTGGCCCTTTGGGCCATCATCGTCGCCCCGGGTGCCATTTACCCTAAGTACGCCACTGAGCAATAGTCACTACAACTTCATAAATGTCCACAAGATCACTGTTTATATCACAGCCATTTGCACAATCCCTTACACTATAATTTCTACACAAAGGAAAACGAAGTATTAATGACAAGCCGATGTTATTAAATGTAAAACGCGAGGAAATGTTTGTAAATTTCCTTAGTTTTGCTTTTATCGCTTTGTAAGGCAAAATTTATCGATTTCTTGTCCATATTCGATGGCTTTCCCGATGCACAGGGTGTCGCGATATTTGTAAGCTCGTCACCTTTGAAAGTACTAATTGTTCATACATGTGACTACGTTTACTCCGGTTATGTGACAAGATGATAGTCTATTGAACGTGATTAAAAGTTTTGATAGTTGTTAGAAAGTTTGGACTTAATTTCAATATAATCTGATTACATATGGAAAAGTGTACGTCTTCGCAGTATCTCGGAGTATCATGATAATATTTTGAGTCTACGTGATGAATCATTTATAGTTATCTTGCCATAGTGAAAAGCAGTAGGTTTTCGGCCTGATAAAGTGTCTCCCTGTATATCCCATTAAACTGAATTTATCTTTATTATTTACTATATAAATTAACATCCTTGTTTTATGTGATTCTGTTGACAGTTCCAAAATGATCTTTATGGCAACAGTGAATCGGTAGACCAATGTATGTATGTATGTATGTATGTATGTATGTATGTATGTATGTATGTATGTATGTATGTATGTATGTATGTATGTATGTATGTATGTATGTATGTATGTATGTATGTATGTATGTATGTATGTATGTATGTATGTATGTATGTATGTATGTATGTATGTATGTATGTATGTATGTATGTATGTATGTATGTATGTATGTATGTATGTATGTATGTATGTATGTATGTATGTATGTATGTATGTATGTATGTATGTATGTATGTATGTATGTATGTATGTATGTATGTATGTATGTATGTATGTATGTATGTATGTATGTATGTATGTATGTATGTATGTATGTATGTATGTATGTATGTATGTATGTATGTATGTATGTATGTATGTATGTATGTATGTATGTATGTATGTATGTATGTATGTATGTATGTATGTATGTATGTATGTATGTATGTATGTATGTATGTATGTATGTATGTATGTATGTATGTATGTATGTATGTATGTATGTATGTATGTATGTATGTATGTATGTATGTATGTATGTATGTATGTATGTATGTATGTATGTATGTATGTATGTATGTATGTATGTATGTATGTATGTATGTATGTATGTATGTATGTATGTATGTATGTATGTATGTATGTATGTATGTATGTATGTATGTATGTATGTATGTATGTATGTATGTATGTATGTATGTATGTATGTATGTATGTATGTATGTATGTATGTATGTATGTATGTATGTATGTATGTATGTATGTATGTATGTATGTATGTATGTATGTATGTATGTATGTATGTATGTATGTATGTATGTATGTATGTATGTATGTATGTATGTATGTATGTATGTATGTATGTATGTATGTATGTATGTATGTATGTATGTATGTATGTATGTATGTATGTATGTATGTATGTATGTATGTATGTATGTATGTATGTATGTATGTATGTATGTATGTATGTATGTATGTATGTATGTATGTATGTATGTATGTATGTATGTATGTATGTATGTATGTATGTATGTATGTACATATGTATGCATTACATATGTATGTATGTATGTATGTATGTATGTATGTATGTATGTATGTATGTATGTATGTATGTATGTATGTATGTATGTATGTATGTACGTACGTACGTACGTATGTATGTATGTATGTATGTATGTATGTATGTATGTATGTATGTATGTACGTACGTACGTACGTACGTATGTATGTATGTATGTATGTATGTATGTATGTATGTATGTATGTATGTATGTATGTATGTATGTATGTAAGTACGTATGTATATATGTATGATTGTATCAATGTATGTCTGCATGTATAAATGCATGCTTGTGGTTTAACAGCTCATCGGCACATTCCTGGCATTATATGGTGCCGTGTAAATCAGTGGCGGAGCGAGGGGGGTCGGGGCAACTGCGCTCGGGCGCCGAGCGAGGGGGGCGCGTCGGGAGTTTTTTTTTTGCCAACCCCCCCCCCCCCCCCCATCTAAGCCCCCGGTTTCAGGGCTTAGATGAGGGTGGAGCTTGGCAACTGACATAAAAACTGTTCTCTGTGGAAAAATAGGGACCCCACTAAAGAACATTGCCCCAGGGCGCCTTGTAGGGGGCGCCAATAAATAACATTGCCCCCTGGCGCCTCAAACCCTCGCGCCGCCACTGGTGTAAATGCTAGGTTGAAAACAATATATCAAGGTAAATGATTGCTAAAATCTTAGGGAGATACATCCTTGCAAATAAAAGCAAACATGTATTCACACAAGATAAAAAATAAAAGGTAAAGCTGTTAAAATTCTTTTAAAGGTATAAAAATAAGAATTAATTAAAATAATAATACAAATTATGGAAGCACAACATTAGGTTTTTATGAAGAAGATTTAATGTTGAATCAATATTAACTTGCAAGTCTAAAGGGTAAAATAGATCCAGAACAAAGTTTAAGCCTGATCTTCACCATGTTAAATCAGAGTAAGCCTGATCTTCACCATGTTAAATCAAAGTAAGCCTGATCTTCACCAGATTAAAGCAGAGTAAGCCTGATCTTCACCAGGTTCAATCAGAGTAAGCCTGATCTTCACCAGGTTCAATCAGAGTAAGCCTGGTCTTCACCAGGTTAAATCGGAGTAAGCCTGATCTTCACCATGTTAAATCAGAGTAAGCCTGATCTTCACCATGTTAAATCAAAGTAAGCCTGATCTTCACCAGATTAAAGCAGAGTAAGCCTGATCTTCACCAGGTTCAATCAAACTAAGCTTGATAGACCTAATGCGACTTGTTCTTCACCAGGCTAAATTAGAGTAAGGTTGGTCTTCACCAGGCTAAATCAGAGTAAGCCTGGTCTTTACCAGGCTAAATCAGAGTAAGCCTGGTCTTCACCAGGTTAAATCAGAGTAAGCCTGATCTTCACCAGGCTAAATCAGAGTAAACTTGATAGACCGGATGCAACTTTACCGATGACGTCATACCTATATCTATCATGGCGACTTTCGTAGCCCAAACTATCGACGCGAATGTTTGAAATTGATCGGTCGTGTATTTAAAACTGATAAGTGGATCTGAACAAAATCTGGGTATATATTTCCGTTGACTTAGTATATTAATTCAAGGCATATATGAAAATAATAGTTAGTTTTCCATTAAAAGAGTTATATGTTCTACTGACACGTCACTTGAGCACTTGTCTCATTAGGATGTAATGACTGCTACAACTGTAGTGACAGTAAGATTTTAATCGAAATAGTTAATAAACTATGCATTGTAAATTTATAAGAACAACGAATTTTGCAGTTTTCACGTATGGTGGATTCAAAAGAAAGTGAACATAAGCCTCTATATTCTACGCTTAAAGACTTGATTGAATGGGATCATTATTTACCTATTTTATCGCAGAGCATGAACCTCCATCAATTGAATCTTGTATAGACAACCTCAGATTACATACTAAAACTGACTTATTGAATGATATATACAACCTCAGATTACATACGAAAACTGACTTACTGAATGATATAGACAACCTCAGATTACACACGAAAACTGACTTACTGAATGATATAGACAACTTCAGATTACATACGAAAACTGACTTACTGAATGATATAGACAACCTCAGATTACATACGAAAACTGACTTACTGAATGATATAGACAACCTCAGATTACATACTAAAACTGACTTACTAAACTGACTTATTGAGTGATATAGACAACCTCAGATTGCATACTAAAACTGACTTACTGACTTATTGAATGATATAGACAACCTCAGATTACATACTAAAACTGACTTACTGACTTATTGAATGATATAGACAACCTCAGATTACATACGAAAACTGACTTACTGAATGATATAGACAACCTCAGATTACATACTAAAACTGACTTACTGACTTATTGAATGATATAGACAACCTCAGATTACATACGAAAACTGACTTACTGAACTGACTTATTGAATGATATAGACAACTTCAGATTACATACGAAAACTGACTTACTAAATGATATAGACAACCTCAGATTACATACTAAAACTGACCTACTAAACTGACTTATTGAATGATATAGACAACTTCAGATTACATACGAAAACTGACTTACTGAATGATATAGACAACCTCAGATTACATACTAAAACTGACTTACTAAACTGACTTATTGAGTGATATAGACAACCTCAGATTACATACTAAAACTGACTTATTGAATGATATAGGCAACCTCAGATTACATACTAAAACTGACTTATTGAATGATATAGACAACTTCAGATTACATACTAAAACTGACTGACTAAACTGACTTACTAAAATTGACTTACTGAATGATATAGACAGTCGCAGATTACATACTAAAACTGACTTATTGAATAATATAGACAACTTCAGATTACATACTAAAATTGACTTACTGAATGATATAGACAACTTCAGATTACATACTAAAATTGACTTACTGAATGATATTTACAACCTCAGATTACATACTAAAACTGACTTACTAAAATTGACTTACTGAATGATATAGACAGCCGCAGATTACATACTAAAACTGACTTACTGAATGATATAGACAACCTCAGATTACATACTAAAACAGACTTACTGAATGCTATATACAACCTCAGATTACATACTAAAATTGACTTACTGAATGATATTGATATCTGATATCTTCAATGTAGGCTATACAATTTGAGCGTGTTAGAGAAAAAATCCCACCGACTTTTCAAAAACGCGAGTTTGAATTAAGAAATAGAAAAACACACCAAAGATTTTTGAAATTTAAAAAAATAGTGTCATTGACATACCAATTTTTTCTTTGAAATAATATTATTGCTCTCACTGAAATAATGAAAAAAATAATTATATTTGTGACAATATATTATTTTTCGATTTAACATTTGCTTCGTACTTGTAGAGTATTCATAACTTTTATATACGGTTTGGGTTTCGGGTGTCATAAAGGTTACTGGAACCTTTTCCATAGCCCCGTGTTATAACTGTATTCGATATGAAGTTATAAATTATGGAGAAAAAATACATTGGTTCGAAAAGCGACACTATTAATAAAACTGAATTATTTTCGTCGATTTATTTTAGCAATATAGTGCTTTTATTTTTTGTCAAAATTGTGCTTTTATTTAGTTAGCTCTCGACTGGGGTACATACTGCTTTTATTTAGTTGGGTCTAGACAGGGATACATACTGCTTTTATTTAGTTAGCTCTAGACAGGGGTACATACTGCTTTTATTTAGTTAGCTCTAGACAGGGTACATACTGCTTTTATTTAGTTAGCTCTAGACAGGGGTACATACTGCTTTTATTTAGTTAGCTCTAGACAGGGGTACATACTGCTTTTATTTAGTTGGGTCTAGACAGGGGTACATACTGCTTTTATTTAGTTAGCTCTAGACAGGGGTACATACTGCTTTTATTTAGTTGGGTCTAGACAGGGGTACATACTGCTTTTATTTAGTTAGCTCTAGACAGGGGTACATACGGCTTTTATTTAGTTAGCTCTAGACAGGGGTACATACTGCTTTTATTTATTTAGCTCTCGACAGGGGTACATACTGCTTTTATTTAGTTGGCTCTCGACAGGGATACATACTGCTTTTATTTAGTTGGCTCTCGACAGGGATACATACTGCTTTGATTTAGTTGGCTCTAGACAGGGGTACATACTGCTTTTATTTAGTTAGCTCTAGACAGGGTACATACTGCATTTATTTAGTTGGGTCAAGACAGGGGTAAATACTGCGAAGGAACCGGTGAAAACTTGAATGAGCCATACTTTTCTTCTGCAAAAAATATTTAAAAAAAAAACAAAACAACATCCCCAAGAATGCTATCGTGACTCGATTCAAACTGAATCACACAAAGCGGTTAATGTAAATAAAATTCATGAAACAGTCATCCACCGTAAGTTCAAAATTGTAGAGTGTATATTCTAATAGATAAATGTCAGACTTTTCTTACTTGCTACGGAGTACTTACAGTACTCTAGTATGTATGTATGTATGTATGTATGTATGTATGTATGTATGTATGTATGTATGTATGTATGTATGTATGTATGTATGTATGTATGTATGTATGTATGTATGTATGTATGTATGTATGTATGTATGTATGTATGTATGTATGTATGTATGTATGTATGTATGTATGTATGTATGTATGTATGTATGTATGTATGTATGTATGTATGTATGTATGTATGTATGTATGTATGTATGTATGTATGTATGTATGTATGTATGTATGTATGTATGTATGTATGTATGTATGTATGTATGTATGTATGTATGTATGTATGTATGTATGTATGTATGTATGTATGTATGTATGTATGTATGTATGTACGTTCGTATCTACTTATCTACCTACTTACCTGTCTAGATCAACTTTTCTCGTTTAATTCTCCTGGATTCACTGGTGGTCCTTTGCAACAAATTGGGACTTTTAAAGGCGCGGACCGGATTACCAATTTCAGAGCACAAAATATCCGTGCTCGCAATGTATACATCAATCTCTTCTCAGCTTTTGCTTTGAAACATGATTCGTAGTTAAGGTCAAAATGAAATGTACTTTGCGTGTTCTTATCGCTACGAATTAATGTTTGACCATTACGGCGGAAGGAAACAATAGATTTTCGTGATAGGGTTACCATTGTGGATAGGACCTATGTTGGGGCTTTCTAAAATGATATTTTGTTCCTTTTTAAGTGTAATTAAGCATTACTAAAAGACCAAAATTATGTTAGATTTTTGCCGCTTAATTTGGCGTGAATACTCTTGCTTCGTTAAGTTTCCAATTGTGCAGCACTAGCTACTAATGCTATCAGGTTTTCCTCGTTATTCCACATGACACGTACATTTATTAATTTACTATTGCTTTCTTTTGCAGATATGAGACTTTATTCCATAATGTTCAAATAGGAAATGGGGTTATGTTTCCGGGAATCGCAAACTTATTCATGGGATTGTGGTAAAAATAATAATAATGATAATAATTCCATTAACCCTAGTAACTTGCGTAAGATCTGAATTCCAGCTTAATAAAAATGAGGCAATGTATTTTACATTTTCTTCTTTAAACATTAATAGCTCAAAATCAGAATCAGCGCTTTTTAGGGTGGCCTTTTGGACTAAACCTTGAAAAGCATATTAACTTAACATAAGATTTTTCGTGACGAATAAAAGTAATTTGCTTGTAACTAGTCGATGCGGTCTCCCCATTGGTCACATGACTACTGTGATATTTAGGTTATTATATACATATTATATTTTGTTTCTATATGTAACACATATAATACCACCTCATGACGTCTCAAAATGACATCATTAAAACATGTGTGGCAAAAGTGTAGTGACCGAGAACTCGGAATGCATTTCAAAGTCATTTCACTACACTAACCTGCGGTTTCGTCAAATGAAACTCTGTATTTTTCAACAAGTCACAGTAATAAATACAATCTTACAACGCCACGGCTCTCAAAGATAGAAATGATTTGATTCGTTTGATGAATTTCATTTGAAATGAACACTATTGTAAAATCCTCTCTTCCTGCCTGTTTGTGAACAGTAAAAGTAATAGCAAGGACAACGGTAACATTAATAACGATAGCAGTAACAACAACTATAACAACAAAAACAGCAACTACTACTAATGTTACTACGACTACTACTGCTACAAATAATACCATTATTGCTCTCTGATACTTTGACCACTGCTACATACCAAGAGTTCACAAAACTTAATATATATATATATATATATATATATATATATATATATATATATATATATATATATATATATATATAACAGACCGACGGACAAAAAGATTCGATAACAAACCTTATGATGTGTTCAACGAAATCTTTCTGTGTTGCTGTTCCAACTGATCATAAATCGACAGTCGTCTTTTACCTTGAAACAACTCCAGTTCTTTTCTTTATGAAAGGATTGCAAACACGTGTCATTGAATGCCGAGATGATAAAAGGTGTTGTCCATGCAACTGCCTCAAAGATAATGTTCAGATATTTTAGATAAAGCAAGTATGTGGCCTAAACAGTATTATATTGGAATTCAATGTCCCTGACGTTGAGAACAGAGTAATTTCGTTACTAATAATAACAAGGTTGATGCCTTTGAATGTTGTGGTATTTTAGTGGAAATAAATCTTTCGTGCATTCTTGCTTTAGTAAATTTTATTAAACATGTCTTTGATCATAAAGCTAATTTGTCTCTAATTATCAAACCTTGGAAAAAGTAACACAGTAATAATGTATTGAGTTTAAATCAAATGTTTAGTTATTAATCCATTCAAGGTAGGGATATTGCATTCGCTTGGTTTCCTCAAGATGAGTGTTATGTTTCAGCAAACCTTGATCATTCTTGGAGATAAAGAGTTTCATCATTCTTCAGTTTATCATTATTATTGGTACATCCCTAAACTTCAACCCTAAACTTATTTCTTATTAAGTCGCAGAATTATTGACATTATTACAATCATATGCACACACACATGGGTTGTATAGTAGTAATAATGTGCAATAAAGTAATTTCAATAAGCTTTCTTGCCAGCATTGATTGATAACAGCAGCGTTTATTAGCTTTGAAAGAAAGGAAAAACAAAAACAGAACCATGTTTAGAATGGAGAAACAAAGCTGTGTTAGTTGATCTTGTACGTTTAAGATCCAAGGTCCTTTTACAAGAATGTCTAAGTATGTGCCTTTCAAAGGCCATTTATACCTTAAATGCAAGCATCTGATATCGAATAGATTTACATACAGAAAAGTTCGAACCCAACGAATTTGAAGATCAGTTTTCGATCGCCATCTGTACGAAAGTTCTCTGTTTCGAACGCATCGTTTCTATGTCCGAATTCTTGCATTCGGTTTTGTGCAGATAATTTACTCAAAAGGGTTAGAAAATCAATACAGTTGAAAGAAAATGTTATAGAGATTATACAAAAGATAAAGCCAATGACCTTCATTGCAAACAATTAGATAAAGCCAATGACCTTCATTGCAAACAATTAGATAAAGCCAATGACCTTCCTTGCAAAGAAATACACCTGAAGTGTCTTCAAATTGCTACTTGAGGTACAGAAACTTCCATGCTTGTATCCAAACGAGTTAGAGCAATGTAAATTCAACAAACTCAGATTGCTGATATGTCCAGTTACCATGGTAATTGTTTATTCTTATCGCCGAAAACTCACACTTACACAAAACGTTCAACAAAGTATATTTTACCGGTCATGCAGAATATGGAAGTTTCTTAGTAATTTGACATTCATATTTATTTCTGGAAAAAAATAGAGGTAAAGCCTGCGCTAGGAACCGAATTGTAAGTATAAAGGTAACTGACAGTCGCTGAAAACAAGTTTGTTCACCCTCCCCCCCCCCCCCAACTCTGCCCCCACCCCGGCTGGTCCAAATCTAGTCCTTTGTCAAGTATAGGTTACGCACCTTTAAAAACATAAAAATTTTAATCAAGGAATCAGACACCGTTTGCTGGAGCACAAGGGAAGGGTTTGATCGTGAGAGTTTCACACGGCAAATCGTGTATGATCGTGAGAGTTTGCACACGGCAAATCGTGTATGATCGTCGCTTTTCGTTGATCAATAGGTAAAATCATAATCTATATCCATACGGTTACTATTTCCTCATTTTCATTGGCCTTCAAATAATTCGAAACCGCTATTTGGATTTGTCTGTTGTTCATCCGTTTAGGTCCTTTGAGTTTTATGATGGATAAAATCCTAACTGGAAAGCAAATTTTGTTTTAGGACTATATAATTATCACAAATATCACGTAATTTTTTCAAGATTTTCCTACATTAAGTTTGCTTAGAAATTCTACAATTATAGCATCTTAAGATTCAAGGAAAGATGCACGATAAGAGCCAAGTTAATCGCATGTTCTCGACAACCGGAAGAGGATATCTTTGATCCGTATGTTAAAGTAATTTTACCAAAACCTACAAAATGAATATTTTAATAAGATAAATACCCACAAAAACTGTATTAAAGTAGCACGTGTATATACGATTTCTGAGTACAACTGATGTAAACAATATCGTACACGTCAAAATAGATCAAATCGGCATAATTACGTAAGATTTAGCAGGAAAAATAAATATATGAATGGATGCAAAGATGCAAACGCATTTGTCGCTAAAACTATGATGCGGCGTTTTCTGAAAGAAATGCTTTGGAAAAGTTGCTTAAGAATATATAATCCAGATTTGGAATCTATCTTTTCCTTTTTTTCACACATAAGGACTAAAATATCGAAATTTGACAAAATCTGAAAGTTTGACATTTGTTGGAGTAGGTGACAGTGTAGATCGACATGTAAAACATTTCATTGGTCAAACACAAACACGATTTGAACCGATCCAATCAGATTTCTGGATTCAAGACTTAAGTATGGACTAAAGTTAAGATGATGAAAGCACAGTTTGGATTCTCTACTTTGAAATGGGGCATAAAACTTACAATTTTAACACAGCAAATATTCTTCGATAATAATCGAGGTGAGCTTCTGCGATAATAATCGAAGTGAACTTTTTAAAAAATCTTGAAGTCTTCAGCCTAGCAAGATATGACTTTTAAAACCAGTTTCCTAATGTCACTCAGCAATAGTTATTTCTTTCTGGACCGAGTTTCCTTTGTCTTGGAAATAGGTTTTGATTATTTGGCTATTCTTCTCCATTTCCAAGGCAAAGTATAAGGCATATAATTCATGTGCGGAGAAGTGCAATATTTGCGATATTTGCTTTCATTTTTAATTCAGTTGTTTTCAAGGACCTAGATTTAGGAATCAAAATATTATATCAGCAATTAGACCGAACACCCACCCATCTTCACTTCCTAACGCTATCGTTCTATTCCAGTTTGAATATTTCTCTAAACTGCCTTTATTAAGTGAACTACCCAAACCGTTTTCATAATTTATTTTGACATTTTGTATCTCGCGCCTAATTCTAAAGGTTGCCGGACAGTAATAGTCAAATAATAAAAAGCTATTTATGTGAAAGATGAACTCTTCAATGGCACTGCTTGCTTGGAGAGAAAGGTATAATTTAGGACTGCAACCCTATACTCCAAAAACGAAGTTAATAAATCTCGACCGTACATCACAACTCTTACCTCCCGTATCCCCTTAAAGGAAAATATTATATCGTATTCAGGATCAGACGATAAGAATCAAATTCTTTAATGTATTAGCGAGAACTTTAATTGAGTTTTAAACGTGTAGGGTGACAGAATGTGTACAGATAAGTTTCTAATCAATACCAGTTCATAAATTTCCCGCCTGGATGTGATTTTCGGGGTTGTTGTTTTGTCAAAACGAAAAATGAACCCTTTACCCAGTGCCAACAACTTTGACAAACCATAAAGCATTTGGAGGATTGACTTTCTTGAGTCTGTTACAACATACTTCTTTTCTTTGAAAATAAGCATCGCCTTTAAAAAAAGGATTTTATATATATATATAAACTTAAAATTCAGTATGGCCATTTTGCATCTCTTTGACATGAGAAAATGTGCATGAATAGATTACCTAGCATGATATTATCCGTGGTATGAAAATATGATTGTTTGGCATGATATTATCCGTGGTATGAAAATATGATTGTTTGGCATGATATTATCCGTGGTATGAAAATATGATTGTTTGGCATGATATTATCCGTGGTATGAAAATATGATTGTTTGGCATGATATTATCCGTGGTATGAAAATATGATTGTTTGGCATGATATTATCCGTGGTATGAAAATATGATTGTTTGGCATGATATTATCCGTGGTATGAAAATATGATTGTTTGGCATGATATTATCCGTGGTATGAAAATATGATTGTTTGGCATGATATTATCCGTGGTATGAAAATATGATTGTTTGGCATGATATTATCCGTGGTATGAAAATATGATGTTTGGCATGATATTATCCGTGGTATGAAAATATGATTGTTTGGCATGATATTATCCGTGGTATGAAAATATGATTGTTTGGCATGATATTATCCGTGGTATGAAAATATGATTGTTTGGCGTGATATTATCCGTGGTATGAAAATATGATTGTTTGGCATGATATTATCCGTGGTATGAAAATATGATTGTTTGGCGTGATATTATCCGTGGTATGAAAATATGAAGTGCAATGTTTTTAAGATTATTATCTAGTTCTGGGTTAATCGATGATCCTTTAAAACATGGTTTATATATTATCATTTAAGATCATTTTATCATTTTTATATAATTTTAATTACTATTTTATTTTTTAGATTCTAATGTTATATAATATTATATAATACTAATATTAATTACTTTTGTTCTCCTTTAGGAGATACTATAATATACCTAAGTACATATACTAATTAAATTCCTTATATATTTTCATTAATTTTTCTATATGTTTAATGAAATCCAAGGCTTTAATCATAAGTTCAGACTATTTTATTTATGTTAGACACTAACTTGGACACAACATATAACAAAAATCAGCATAGGTTATGTGGCATTTTCTAAATAATATTTCCATTCTAAAGAAATGAGTGGACATTTTAGTGCACGTGACCTTTCTGGACCTGCCGAAGCACAGCTGTTTGCTTTGTCAACCTACACACAAGCCACGAGACGAGACCCAATAAACATTTTATTTTCTGTTTAGACTACAATGCTGTTTTCTATTTAATGCGAGTAATATTCTTCACTGGTAGAACAATATTATTGATTTTCTTAGATACTACATTAATTGATATGCCTAATTAGTATATTGATACCTAGAAGAACGCGAGGGAGTATACAAATGTCAAGGACATGACGAAACAAAAGTAACAGTGTATATTACCAACACTCACATATGTATCCAAAAGAGCAAAGCTGTACAAGATGAGATCTACACCCAGTTGTCTCCAAAGTTGGATACTAATTGAAAGTCAATTCCAGAATGGGAAAGAAGATGAGTTATAAATAATGTGTGCATGTATTTGAGTTTCATCAGCACAACAATAGAAAGTTCTCAAATTTAAATGAGTTTTAAAGAAAAAAATGGTATATCGTATTTTGACAATGAAATTAAATGTATTGCAAATTTGAATAAATACATCATAAAATCCTGTCAGATTGATCAAAGCAATGTACCAGTTAGTTGTTTCATTAAGTCAGAAAGAAAGCCTTCTCCTATTGTCTAATTAACAGATTTGCTTACTTGGCGCCTGAATAAAGGTCAACAGGTTTATGTATCGTGAATCGTGCTACTATGACACAAAGATACTGGGGCTGGTCATAAGAAGACGAAAAACATTGTATTTGAGATAGAAGTGTTTTCCTTACGGTGTTAGCAATTTAATAACATTTTATTATTCAACAGTTTAATCAGTACCTTCTGGCCTAGATTCGTGGTCCGTAGAAAAGTTGAGACGCTTTTTAGAGCGAGAATGCCATTAGTATGTATGTACAAAGTATTGTAATTAGAAATAGAATTATGTAAAACAGCTGTATATTCCATTGCTTGCTTTTCTGTATAACTTGTCTCAGAATATTTATGCAAAAATGTCCGCACAACTTGGGCTTCGGCCCCAGGGGATGAATCCAAATTTTGAAACAATTGTGCACATTAATCCTCATCATATGCCCCCACTCCCGACCCAGCTCCGCACTCAGTCTCAGGACCTGGATAAAAATTCTAATACATATACAGACTATGCCTATCACATCCCAATGTAAAAGTCTGTCCTGAACGGTGTACGAGGAGTTGCACCACATTTCGCACTTTAAGCAAGGACAACATTGTTACATAATCCGTGATTTTTCTTTAAAGAAAAAAAAAATAAAAAAAATATAACAAATAAACAAAAATAAAATATATTTAAAAAAAAAACAAAAAAACAACAAGGACAATTATTTTGCGCGTTGCAGCAATTCCAAATATAGATGAGAAAGCATATTTTTTTTTACTTAATGCCATAATTTTGGTCTCTAGTGTCGCTTATTCTTACAAAAGATAACAAACTTTGTCATTTCTTTTTTTTAGAATGCTGTATTATTTTTTTTAATGAAATTATATACAGTCATGGTTTGTTTATGTCTTGAACTGATAAGTCATTAGCAAATTCTCTTCTGCTTTTCCACATATATTTCAAGCAATCATTTGTATCAAGAAAATTTGATTTAAAGAAAAACCTAGGAAATGAACTCTAGACAACCATTCAAAACGTTCTTTTTAAAAAAGGGAACATATTTCTGTAAAGAAGTGTTGCAGAAAACCATCTGGTACAGAAATCAAAATTAACTCAAGTAGTTCTTCTGAATGGACAGATAAGGTTCGAAACACAATACTTTATTTCGAAACAAAAAATGCAAGAAAGAGAACACAAAGAGAGGCTTAATGACCTCAAATCTAAAAGTACATAAGGAAAATTTACTTACCAATTGCAAACTGTACTTTTCTGGGTTTCCAACTGTGCAAACTGACTCGAGACACCCAGGTGTAAGTGCAGTATGACCTAAGGTTACCTGGTTTCTACTAATACTGGGAAAGACCCACCAATCACCGCCGCGGACTGATAACCTTCGATAACATCAGACACTGATACCTAATCTGCAATAAACAAGACACAGTCTTGAGCTGCAATTGTGTGGCCTGAAGTTAGTGAAATTAGAAACATTCTCTCTCTCTCTCTCTCTCTCTCTCTCTCTCTCTCTCTCTCTCTCTCTCTCTCTCTCTATCTCTCTCTCTCTCTCTCTCTCTCTCTGACACATACACACACAAGACACATTCCTCTCTCTGTTATATGTCGAAAGTATTTCGTAATTAATGGTACTATACATAAATATTTTCTACATTAACTTTCTCAATTATTATTATTATTATTATTATTATTATTATTATTATTATTATTATTATTAAGAAGAAGAAGAAAAAGAAGAAAAATAAATTTCTAAGTTTATCCGTACAGATTATCGTTCAATAGACCTTTTCGGAAACAGAAGCATGATGAGAGTGTACTCGAAAATGACGATCGATGTCACTTTGGTGCTTGAGATCACTGCCGTGGTTTGAGGAAATCACTTACATGATTGGAGTAAGTTTTCCCTTGATAATTTCCTGTTTTTGAAGTGTTTCATTACATATACTATAACAGGCTTTTTTATAATTCATAGCACACTCTCTAAATGAATTTAAAATTACGTCCTGAATATACTTTCTATAAAATTTTCTTCTTCTTACAAACCGAAATTCTAAATTATAGATTTAATGCAACAAAATATTTACATCCAGGATAAACCGTAAGTCTATAAAGAGTAATTCGTTATATTGACAAATGACAAGCAAAGACGAGTTCATATTTTGTATTTTAGAAGGAGAATAATGTTGACGCTCTTCTTATGCTTAGCACCTCTCATTTATTTATGTAAATCCAGATAAACTACAGTACTTGTATGAGATGGAATCATTTCAAAATGCATATTTTATTATCATCATCGATATGATGTTATTTCAAAATGAAAATACTCGAATAAAATAATTGTTATACGTTCTATATTTTATAAAGGAGTGATCATATTACATTTTTGGATGAGCTTATAGCAAATGTATCACTATAATAATAGAGACTTTTAGAAGACATCTTTAATGGGTTTTTTTTTTTTTTTTTTTTTTTTGTTGGCGGGATCTTCATGAATACGTATATACAAAGTGTATTTTAATGATTATCGCTGCTGAAATTTCGGATATTCAACTTTTGACAAGTTTATATTTTTATGCAATGGGCGTCCAAGCAATGAAAAAATACGAATTAATGTTAGTGAGCGTTTTCTTGTGCTTGACTAGTTGAAATATATGATCCAAAATAAGGGACATTGGATAGAAAAGCATATAGGTCACGGTACCAAGTCACTACACAACCGTTTAATATATGCATAAGGAGTATTTATAAATTAATTATATGTGTACTGTTTGAAGGCCACGGATTAGTTTTATCAAATACATCGAGAAAAGAGTTCGCTGCTGAGTGAATATTTTTCTTTGTGAAAAATTTATTGAGATCGAATATATGAAGCTAATTCACGGTTGGTCATAAATCACTACAGATTGCAAAAGGTGTCGTGTACTTTTCGTTACTTAAATTTTTTAATTTTTGTTCACTATAGTGTTGCTTTGTTGCGATGATTAAAAAAATATTGAAAATTATATTTCCTAAATTCACAATGCGAATGAAGTCGCAATTATATCATTTACCCACAATCTTTCCCAGAGTTCAGAAAACTAGTATAGGCCTACACTACGGTGACGATTAATGACACGACGATGACAGAATAAATGATGACAGAATAATGTAACGATCACCTTATTTCTAACTGCGCAGTAAACATTGATTAATGAGTAACGAACATACTTAAATGACATATTGTTTGCATGGCTAGCTACAAAATCTTCATAAAAAGTACATATAGTGTAATAATGATTTGTATAAGTTTACGTAAATGGCTACAACTTTGGTCCATTCAGTTAGCATTCCGCAAGAAAAATACAAATATGACATTGCCGTCCCTAATATGCCGCAGCCAAGACTGTGCAAACTAAAGAAACATCGGCATGTGTTGCTTGTCTCTACTGAAATCAATGTTTTTGTTTGCTTAGTAGATTATTAATAATTAATAATATGATGCAAAAAGACACGTAATGATCAGATATTGTGCAAAAAAAAAAAATAAAAAAATATAAAAAAAAAAAATAAAATAAAGAAGAGTAATAAATTAAATTTTTTTAAAAGTAGAATAAGAAATGGATGAAAAATATAAATTACATGCCGATAAATGTTAAACAACATATATAAAATCATATGTCAGGGTAGCAACTAATTTTAAGAAGGTTCAGAATGGGTTCAGTATAATTAAACTCCACATTATCAATTGAACATCTCAAGTAATCTACATCAACTGCAAATACATATACCGCATTGCTGTACTGCCATAGGTACTGTAAATAGATATACCGCATTGCTGTACTGCCATAGGTACTGTAAATACATATATCGCATTGCTGTACTGCCATAGGTACTGTAAATACATATATCGCATTGCTGTACTGCCATAGGTACTGTGAATACATATATCGCATTGCTGTACTGTCATATGTATTGCAAATACATATACCGCATTCCGTACTACCACAGGTACTGCAAATACATATATCGCATTGCTGTACTGCCATAGGTATTGCAAATACATATACCGCATTGCTGTACTGCTATAGGTACTGCAAATACATATACCGCATTGCTGTACTGCCATCGGTACTGCAAATACATATACTGCATTGCTGTACTGCCATAGGTACTGCAAATACATATACCGCATTGCTGCCATTGGTTAACTTTAGAACATAGGAAAGAGTTTGACTTCCTCGTATGTAAGCTGATGTTTTAACATAGCCAATAGTTTATGATATGTTTGATGGTTAATTTGTATTGACTATTATTCGTTGGATACTCATGGTCGCTACGAACCAAAATTGAAATACCAAATGCAAAATGTCTTTGCTATAAATTCCATTTCTGTAAGAGACATATGAACACATTTGGGCATCATGAATTTTGTTAATGTTGTTGTTGTTTGTTTGTTTGTTTTTTTTGTGTTTTTTTTTTTATCCTCGAAAATTAATCTCAAAGATAATGAATGAAATCACCGGTGATATTTGGATAGGGTTTAATTTTAGATTTTAGCACATTTCCGCAACCTGACAATTCTTCTTGGCTTTATTTTATTGATAATGAATTTCACGGCTATATTCTTTCTCAGGATATGCCCTTTTTAAAAAAACACACAACACCACACTTACCTTTAATTTTAAGGAAAGTCTAGGACGATATAGACTTTGTAACTTCCACTCATTATTTACTGTGGAGGCTGCTCGCCTAATTTTGGGTAAGTTCACAAAATTGTGTCATTAAATGCTACCTAAAACGTTTGAGTCATATTCTGTATAAGATAAATCCCAAAGTAATATTGGTAACAAAGTATAAGTGTATTTTGTAGTCTGTGAAAGGCATCGTGCCCCAACCCCCATGATATAAATGTAATTAGAAAGATATTATGTATTTGCTTTATTGAGATGGCGACTGCTATTAAGGTTTCTCGTGCCTGTTTATGTAGATAAATTTCTGTCTGTTAAGTTTCATATATCTGATATAAAAATTTGTTCCAGTTTTATACAAATATCTTCAAGAAATATTACGAAAATAAATAGGTTTGCAGGATTTTCAGAAGAATACGGACATTATCTGAAAGAACAAACACCAACATCCTGAAATAAAATCTGGGGTCCGGGGGGGGGGGGGAGAGGGGCCGAATGGTCTTAGGCATCTCACCTCTGTCTGTGTGGGTTCGAGACTCGGCTCGGCCAAAGTTTGTATGTGAGAAAGCTTGCCAGTAGCTTCCCATGGATCGGTGGTTCTTCCCGGGATCTTCCTGGGTTCTTCCTCCATGAAATATACTGACCGTCATGTATCACGTGCTGGAAAATGGCGTTAAAACCACAAAACCAAACCAAACCAAAACCAGAAATAAAATCTCTTCCATGTTATGAATAAGCAGATTTTATTTTACAGCTTAGCAAATTTGCAATTCATCAATGACTTTGTCTTTCTGTCTCTGACTCTCTGTCATATATATATATATATATATATATATATATATATATATATATATATATATATATATATATATATATATATATATGTATATACATATATAGTGTTAACATTTAACCTGTGGCATACATTGAAATACTACAAACGCTGATATATGAGTATATTGTTTTATTCATGTACGTTTCAGAACAGAGGAGTTTAGTTCTTGATAAGACTAAATATGTAATTAAGATTTGTCATTAAGCTGGTGGTCAATCAAAAGATTGAAAGAAAGAAAGAAATGTATTATATTTGTAAATATACAAAATTGAAATCTCTTACAATTTGGCTATTCCTTCTCACTAGGGGAATGTCAGCTATACATTGGATTTATGTGCCAAACGATGAGCCTAACTCTGCCCTATCTTCCTGTACCCGAACTGGAGAGGACTAAAACTGGCTTCAAAATTGAGGAGTGTCCATCTGCAAAGGGATATACAGGTTGCATGTAATTCAAAATTTTTAAAACAACGTAGATGCGATTTCAGGCCAGTAGATAATTACAAAGTCCCAAGTCTCAAAACTAAAGATGGATTTAAAATGTTCATTGAGAAAACATTGAGATCATGAAAAGAAATGTTGAAGTTGCCCTATCGAGCTAGGATGGTTTTCTTTAAGAAGTGAAACAGATTATGGTGTAGTTATTTTCAAATGGTATCCAAAAGTGAAACAGATTATAGTGTAGTTGTTTTCAAATGGTATCCAAAAGTGAAACAGATTATAGTGTAGTTGTTTTCAAATGGTATCCAAAAGTGAAACAGATTATAGTGTTGTTGTTTTCGAATGGTATCCAAAAGTGAAACAGATTATAGTGTTGTTGTTTTCGAATGGTGTCCAAAAATATACTAATGAAAATGGCCCCAAAAATATCGAGAAAGAGTTATAAATTGACAATCTCCTACCGTCCTTTGTTCTGTTCAAGTGAACTGTATTACATCTGTTCAAGTGAACTGTATTACATCTGTTCAAGTGAACTGTATTACATCTGTTCAAGTGAACTGTATTACATCTGTTCAAGTGAACTGTATTACATCTGTTCAAGTGAACTGTATTACATCTGTTCAAGTGAGCTGTATTACATCTGTTCAAGTGAACTGTATTACATCTGTTCAAGTGAACTGTATTACATCTGTTCAAGTGAACTGTATTACATCTGTTCAAGTGAACTGTATTACATCTGTTCAAGTGAACTGTATTTACATCTTTTCAAGTGAACTGTATTACATCTGTTCAAGTGAACTGTATTACATCTGTTCAAGTGAACTGTATTACATCTGTTCAAGTGAACTGTATTACATTTTATATATCGTCAAGTTTTCAAGGCTCTAGTAATGTTCAAACTGTCACCAATTGTCAGAATGGTTTTACCTACAGGACAGGAAAAGCCGCCAACCTCTCAGTTGACTTCTGGTCATTTACTATTTAAGTACTTTTTCTTCAACATTCTGTTAAGTTGCATAAAAATGTCCCCTCTTTCTCGCCAAGGGCTGCAAAAGATAAAATTGACTTATTTTATACAATTAATTTTCAAATAAGCACTAATGTAAAATATTCTATATATCATTTCCAGTTTTGTATGTTGCTTCCGTCTTTACTTGATACGCATTTAATTTGAGTATTCTTCGGTACATTTTGTTACATGTATGGCTTAGAATCAACACCATCAGTCAACACAATTCATAAACAGAACTGTCATTTGGAGGTCATTTTTTTCTGTATATTTCTCGATTGCTACATATTAACCTATTCCTCATGCAGATCATCCTGGAATGAAAATTTGGACTTTACATGACTCTTGTGTACACTTGTCCTTTTCATCGAAAGGGAAATATAATTTGAGGTCTAGACATTTTCCATTGTACAGTTGCTTTGAGTCTTTACTGCTCCTATTAGCTTTCTTCTTCGTTGTTGTCTATAATTGAAAAGGGATACATATTTTAACACCTGGTGAAGCTATGCAAGTTTTTATTTGAGTTTATTTAAAACTAGTGGTTTTTTTAATAAAAAGACTGATTAGCAAGGTTAGTTGAACTAGATTTGAAGCATTTTTAGTACTAACTCAGTTACTTAATTTCCACCTTTCGTCTAGTGTACATCGGGTGGGTCTTGAATAAATCTCCACACTCTTTCTATCCTATACTTCTCTACCAGATTAGAAGAGAATTTAATTATTTGAAGGAAAAAAGCTCTATGGTGTTTCTGCTGCTTGCTCTCTTTCTTTCTCTCTCACAAACACACACACACACACACACACACACACACACACACACACTTGTGACATTGACACAATAATAAATGTACGGTTTTCCCTGTTGAGGAAAGATTACGTAGAAAATGTAACACAGGTTAACGGAAGCTGAAATTCATTGTTTGATATATTGAAAATATAACTGTGAAAGAGCGAGTTTTTATTTTAGTAAATTAAACTTAAATGAATATGTATATAGGAGGGCTTAACGGCACTTACAGGTTTAATACATACATTATTTAGAGTTATTATCACAGTAAATCAATAAACAGTGTATTATTGCCATATGAAATCAATCAATAAACAGTGTATTATTGCCATATGAAATCAGTCAATAAACAGTGTATTATTGCCATATGAAATCAGTCAATAAACAGTGTATTATTGCCATATGAAATCAATCAATACACAGTGTAGTATTGCCATATGAAATCAGTCAATAAACTGTGTATTATTGCCATATGAAATCATTCAATACACAGTGTATTATTGCCATATGAAATCAATCAATAAACAGTGTTTACCAAATATATCAAAATTATTGATAGCGTGTCAAACAAGCTGCTCCAATAATTATATTTTAAATTTTTATTTCCAATTTATCATAGGGTTATGTATTTGGCTGCTGATTCACAATAATCCGTTCACTCATAAATGTTGATTACATCGTAAATGTATATTGCTTTGTTACTTTATTAATTTTTATGTTTCTATGTAAGCTTTGGTCATGTTAAATTTGGAGCATTTCAGCAATAAAGAGTACTAATTTGAATTCGAATTAAAGGGTGCATTAAAGATTCTAAATGTATTTTTCTACTGATTAGTGATTGTAACTAAAACTTTCATCGCGGCTGTGAATACAAGATTAATTTTTGAAGGGGAGAAAAATTGAACCGAACATAAAAAATACATTTGATATCTCGCAAAAAGAAGCTTTCTCTAAAGAGTGGTATACAGATAGCAAAGCCCCAAGTGTACAAACATAGCACTGCCGTTACCTAATTAAACAGAACGCAGAACGTGTTTAATGGTGCCTGTGGTGGATTAGGATGATACTTTGCTGAAGAAAACCCATTTATTATCTCCCCTCACCCCTAATGCGACCTGACTTTTGACAAGGAGTTGAAATCCAGAAGTTTTGATTCAACATGGCTGACGGCGGGTGTTTGCCATTTTCCGTGATGTAGATAAATCGGCAATTAGCGATGGGGGTTCCGTTTATTTCGGGAAAATGCTTGTATCTGTTATCTAGGACGGAGGTAAATTGAGTTTCTAATCTGAAAAGAATCTTGTAACTGTGGAAAGATAATGGCAAAGGCTGTTATCTTTCTTACCTAGAAAAGAGTTTTTTTTTTCTTCATCTTTACCCTTTTCAGCCTTTCATAACATGATGTGATTAAAGCTTTATTTTTCATGAGTCTTATATATGTAATAAGGTTGTAATATATATATATATCTAAAATGCAATGCATTTCAGCTTGGGCTAATCGTAGTTTTTAATCATTTCGTCTCTAAAATTGTGTCTCTTTCTAATGAAAAATCGCTTCCACACACATACAAAATGGTATGTAGAATGGGCAATACATAAATAAATGAATAAATAAATCAGCATTATACACTGATCTTTTAAGTCGAATGATTGATCATCTCATGATCCATTTGCATGTTGTCTTTGTTAGTATATTATCACATTGATTTAACATACATGTTACATTAAATCAATCGCCGAAAAGTTTGCACTCTTTCTAAAGGTAACGTTTCTCTCTACGTGAATAATTTATAAAATTTTGATATCATTTATTGTTTAATTAGATGAGATCTATAAACACACACATACACACACAAACACACAATTCGTTCCTTTTTAAACATTTTATTTCATTTTGTCAAAATTTATCAACAATAATATGAATTTATGCATAAATTGATGTCCATGCTAAAAACGATTTCGGTGTTCTTCTACATAGTCGGACGTGAGTTATTAACCAGTCTGTGGCAATGATTTTGGTGTTCTTCTACATAGTCGGACGTGAGTTATTAACCAGTCTGTGGCAATGATTTTGGTGTTCTTCTATATAGTCGGACGTGAGTTATTAACCAGTCTGTGGCAATGATTTTGGTGTTCTTCTATATAGTCGGACGTGAGTTATTAACTAGTCTGTGGCAATGATTTTGGTGTTCTTCTATATAATCGGACGTGAGTTATTAACCAGTCTGTGGCAATGATTTTGGTGTTCTTCTATATAGTCGGACATCAGTTACAACCAGTCTGTGGCAATGATTCATTGTTTTGAATGAACCTATGTCATTTTGCTTTTAAAAATATGCATACACTAGTTTATGTGTTATTTTCAATTTATACATTTTTTAAACGCCGCAAAGATTGGAAATACGAACTCGTGCTCCCTGATAAAACTTTTTTTTTTGTTTGTTTGTAAAGTCATATGATTTTGTATATTACGCATGCAAGAAGTTTGTATAGAGCAATTTTAAAATTCACTAATTGAGAAAAATCTCAATGCCTGTTTCTTGGCTTTCTCCATTTTTTCTTCTAGAAAAGTAATAGCTGATAGTTTCTTGATTTAATCATGAAATTATCAGAGCTTGATTACTTGGGCCACCGACATTGGGCAATCATTTATACTTTCATTTAAAAAATAAGTTTATCAACATGTTTCACTTGGATATTTGATCTCGATTTTATAAAATAGCAATGGAGATTACAAGTATCTTTTACACAGTATATTCATTTCTTTCAAGGTACCTTTCTTAGATATAAGGCTTTTGACGCATATACATTTTGTCAAATAAGCGTTGATTCACGATGGCAAAATTCTAATTCAAAGATGTTTTCCTATTTATTTTCTTCTTGTCTTTTCCTTTCTTTTTTTTAATAGGAATCATGAAAAACGAAAATATATATTTCTCTGTCAATCCATCTGTCCATTTCTCTGGCTGACTCAATCAATATGCAAATCGGCCGATAACATGACCCCCCCAACCCCCCCCAAAAAAAACATTAAATGAAAGCTGCTAAGTGTCACATGAGCTACACGAGCTGTATCAATGGGATAGTAGCATAAATATACAAAGTAAACGACATAAAATTAAAAAACAAAACAAAAACAAAAAAAAAAAAAAAAAGGGGGGGGGGGGGGGCATTAGCATGTAAAAGATCAATTCAACATAATTCCAAGTGGCACATATTTTCAGGGAAATATACTTACTAACCAAACAAAAGCCAGCGAGTATTAATTCCAAAAATAAAAAAGTAAGCCTTTATGATACAAAATATGAGTATTCATTCCAGAAAAAAAAAGTAAGTCTTTATGATACAAAATATGAGTATTCATTCCAAAAATAAAAAAGTAAGTCTTTATGATACAAAATATGAGTATTCATTCCAGAAATAAAAAGTAAGTCTTTATGATACAAAATATGAGTATTCATTCCAAAAATAAAAAAGTAATTCTTTATGATACAAAATATGAGTAATCATTCCAGAAATAAAAAGTAAGTCTTTATGATACAAAATATGAGTATTCATTCCAAAAATAAAAAAGTAAGTCTTTATGATACAAAATATGAGTATTCATCCCAGAAATAAAAAGTAAGTCTTTATGATACAAAATATGAGTATTCATTCCAGAAATAAAAAGTAAGTCTTTATGATACAAAATATGAATATTCATCCCAGAAATAAAAAGTAAGTCTTTATGACACAAAATATGAGTATTCATTCCAGAAATAAAAAAGTAAGTCTTTATGATACAAAATATGAGTATTCATTCCAGAAATAAAAAAGTAAGTCTTTATGATACAAAATATGAGTATTCATTCCAAAACTAAAAAAGTAAGTCTTTATGATACAAAATATGAGTATTCATTCCAGAAATAAAAAGTAAGTCTTTATGATACAAAATATGAGTATTCATTCCAGAAACAAAAAAGTAAGTCTTTATGATACAAAATATGAGTATTCATTCCAGAAATAAAAAAGTAAGTCTTTATGATACAAAATATGAGTATTCATTCCAGAAATAAAAAGTAAGTCTTTATGTTACAAAATATGAGTATTCATTCCAAAAATAAAAAGTAAGTCTTTATGTTACAAAATATGAGTATTCATTCCAAAAATAAAAAAGTAAGTCTTTATGATACAAAATATGAGTATTCATTCCAGAAATAAAAAGTAAGTCTTTATGATACAAAATATGAGTATTCATTCCAAAAATAAAAAAGTAATTCTTTATGATACAAAATATGAGTATTCATTCCAGAAATAAAAAGTAAGTCTTTATGATACAAAATATGAGTATTCATTCCAAAAATAAAAAAGTAAGTCTTTTTGATACAAAATATGAGTATTCATTCCAGAAATAATAAGTAAGTCTTTATGATACAAAATATGAGTATTCATTCTAGAAATAAAAAGTAAGTCTTTATGACACAAAAAATGAGTATTCATTCCAGAAATAAAAAAGTAAGTCTTTATGTTACAAAATATGAGTATTCATTCCAGAAAATAACAAGTAAGTCTTTATGATACAAAATATGAGTATTCATTCCAAAAATAAAAAAGTAAGTCTTTATGATACAAAATATGAGTATTCATCCCAGAAATAAAAAGTAAGTCTTTATGATACAAAATATGAGTATTCATTCCAGAAATAAAAAGTAAGTCTTTATGATACAAAATATGAATATTCATCCCAGAAATAAAAAGTAAGTCTTTATGATACAAAATATGAGTATTCATTCCAGAAATAAAAAAGTAAGTCTTTATGATACAAAATATGAGTATTCATTCCAGAAATAAAAAAGTAAGTCTTTATGATACAAAATATGAGTATTCATTCCAGAAATAAAAAAGTAAGTCTTTATGTTACAAAATATGAGTATTCATTCCAGAAATAAAAAAGTAAGTCTTTATGATACAAAATATGAGTATTCATTCCAAAAATAAAAAAGTAAGTCTTTATGATACAAAATATGACTATTCATTCCAGAAATAAAAAAGTAAGTCTTTATGATACAAAATATGAGTATTCATTCCAAAAATAAAAAAGTAATTCTTTATGATACAAAATATGAGTATTCATTCCGGAAATAAAAAGTAAGTCTTTATGATACAAAATATGAGTATTCATTCCAGAAATAAAAAAGTAAGTCTTTTTGATACAAAATATGAGTATTCATTCCAGAAATAAAAAGTAAGTCTTTATGATACAAAATATGAGTATTCATTCTAGAAATAAAAAGTAAGTCTTTATGACACAAAAAATGAGTATTCATTCCAGAAATAAAAAAGTAAGTCTTTATGTTACAAAATATGAGTATTCATTCCAGAAAATAACAAGTAAGTCTTTATGATACAAAATATGAGTATTCATTCCAAAAATAAAAAAGTAAGTCTTTATGATACAAAATATGAGTATTCATCCCAGAAATAAAAAGTAAGTCTTTATGATACAAAATATGAGTATTCATTCCAGAAATAAAAAGTAAGTCTTTATGATACAAAATATGAATATTCATCCCAGAAATAAAAAGTAAGTCTTTATGATAGAAAAATATGAGTATTCATTCCAGAAATAAAAAAGTAAGTCTTTATGATACAAAATATGAGTATTCATTCCAGAAATAAAAAAGTAAGTCTTTATGTTACAAAATATGAGTATTCATTCCAGAAATAAAAAAGTAAGTCTTTATGATACAAAATATGAATATTGATTCCAAAAATAAAAAAGTAAGTCTTTATGATACAAAATATGACTATTCATTCCAGAAATAAAAAGTAAGTCTTTATGATACAAAATATGAGTATCCATTCCAGAAACAAAAAAGTAAGTCTTTATGATACAAAATATGAGTATTCATTCCAGAAATAAAAAAGTAAGTCTTTATGATACAAAATATGAGTATTCATTCCAGAAATAAAAAGTAAGACTTTATGATACAAAATATGAGTATTCATTCCAGAAATAAAAAGTAAGTCTTTATGTTACAAAATATGAGTATTAATTCCAAAAATAAAAAAGTAAGTCTTTATGATACAAAATATGAGTATTCATTCCAGAAAAGAAAGTAAGTCTTTATGATACAAAATATGAGTATTCATTCCAAAAATAAAAAAGTAAGTCTTTTTGATACAAAATATGAGTATTCATTCCAGAAATAAAAAGTAAGTCTTTATGATACAAAATATGAGTATTCATTCTAGAAATAAAAAGTAAGTCTTTATGACACAAAAAATGAGTATTCATTCCAGAAATAAAAAAGTAAGTCTTTATGATACAAAAT
Source organism: Margaritifera margaritifera (assembly GCA_029931535.1). Taxonomy (NCBI): domain Eukaryota; kingdom Metazoa; phylum Mollusca; class Bivalvia; order Unionida; family Margaritiferidae; genus Margaritifera; species Margaritifera margaritifera. Next base: position 2,215,918 of record JAQPZY010001345.1, read on the forward strand.
ATGAGTATTCATTCCAGAAATAAAAAAGTAAGTCTTTATGATACAAAATATGAGTATTCATTCCAGAAATAAAAAGTAAGTCTTTATGATACAAAATATGAATATTCATCCCAGAAATAAAAAGTAAGTCTTTATGATACAAAATATGAGTATTCATTCAAAAAATAAAAAGTAAGTCTTTATGATACAAAATATGAGTATTCATTCCAGAAATAAAAAAGTAAGTCTTTATGATACAAAAAATGAGTATTCATTCCAGAAATAAAAAGTAAGTCTTTATGATACAAAATATGAGCATTAATTCCAGAAAATAACAAGTAAGTCTTTATGATACAAAATATGAGTATTCATTCCAAAAATAAAAAAGTAAGTCTTTATGATACAAAATATGAACATTAATTCCAGAAAATAACAAGTAAGTCTTTATGATACAAAATATGAGTATTCATTCCAGAAATAAGAAAGTAAGTCTTTATGATACAAAATATGAGTATTAATTCCAGAAAATAACCAGTAAGTCTTTATGATACAAAATATGAGTATTCATTCCAGAAATAAAAAGTAAGTCTTTATGATACAAAATATGAGTATTCATTCCAGAAATAAAAAAGTAAGTCTTTATGTTACAAAATATGAGTATTCATTCCAGAAATAAAAAAGTAAGTCTTTATGATACAAAATATGAGCATTAATTCCAGAAAATAACAAGTAAGTCTTTATGATACAAAATATGAGTATTCATTCCAAAAATAAAAAAGTAAGTCTTTATGATACAAAATATGAGTATTCATTCCAGAAATAAAAAGTAAGTCTTTATGATACAAAATATAAGTATTCATTCCAGAAATAAAAAAGTAAGTCTTTATGTTACAAAATATGAGTATTCATTCCAGAAAATAACAAGTAAGTCTTTATGACACAAAAAATGATTATTCATTCCAGAAATAACAAGTAAGCCTTTATGATACAAAATATGAGTATTCATTCCAGAAATAAAAGGTAAGTCTTTATGATACAAAATATAAGTATTAATTCCAGAAAACAACAAGTAAGTCTTTATGATACAAAATATGAGTATTAATTCCAGAAATAAAAAGTAAGCCTTTATGACACAAAATATTATTAATTCATCTTTATGATACAAAATATGAGAAGAAAAAAAAATCATACCTATAAGAAACTAATACGTATAGTATCTGCGGACAGAGTTTCCTCTGTCTTGGAAATCACTATTTGTTATTTGGCTATTTATTGTCTGTTTTTTGAGGGGTGGGGTTGGGTGGGGGAGTCTTCTTTTAAAGGACAGTGATAGTCAAGTAATAAAACGCAGTTTCTAAGACAGAGAAAACTCAGTCAGAGCAGATTGATTAAATTTGCCTTAATCGAGGCACAAACTGATAATTATTTTATTACAAATAGGTTAAGCAATTCCTTATAACATCTTGACTGAAGCAATTCTTTGTATTTCAGTGTACTGGGTTTAATCGTGCATTTTCTATTTATTCTACTCGAATATTCGCTGGTAATAGGGGCAAGTACCACAAACGCTAGCAAAAGACATAATGTGACACCTACCGGATTTTGTAACAGTTACAGGCTCTTTTCTCGACGGTATGTGTTACAGCTTACCGGCGAGTCTGAAACCAGCGTTGCCAGCTGAAAGGAATAACTTGTGACATTTACCGTTGCTACAACAATTTTGATAAGCACAGCAAGTTAATACAAACGTTTAGTCAATTTACTGTCTTTTCGTTGAAGTTTTTGAGTCCAAATAGAAATAACGCTTGTTTTGACCGAAATCTAAATGATTGACCTTGCAATAATTATAAATTATGGTCCTTGTTTTATTTTGTGCCGCATTGTTAGATTACTGTAAATGACAATGATATGCAGATGTATAAAATAGCAAGCCCTGTTTATGTATTATGACATAATGAAATAAAAATACAAATTCTGGCGCACTCTTATTGCTACAAATTTAGAAGTTTTGGAGTTTTGAGATTGTGGATTTTTGCGGAAATTAATGTGACATTTTGCTGATTTTTGGCTGAGTTCTTGTAGTCAGCTTGTGTTTCCAGTGGCTTTGTATATTAAAAACACCATATTTCAAATCGATACGATAGAACTGGTAAATTAATTGATCAAAAAGTTTCAGATGACAATCTACGACAAAATGAAAAGCACGCACGCAGACTCAGAGAGAGAGAGAGAGAGAGAGAGAGAGAGAGAGAGAGAGAGAGAGAGAGAGAGAGAGAGAGGGAGAGAGAGCATTTTAAATTTTACCGCTTAGGATTTTTTTGTTTCAAACTGACGATACATTTTTTTGGATTATAGAAAAAACAGTTTAACATCACTTAACTTGTTTAACAAATTTGAAGAACGGAAACAAAATTAGGCTAAATTAATTCAGCTGCAAAACCTTCAAGTCGATCGAAAATATCTGAATGATTTAAATATCTTAAATTCCGTTTTCTACCAGACCAATTATCCAATGTAAACGCTATTTTCTCCCAAACCAATTATCCAATAGATACGCTGTTTAACTGTTATAGACCAATTATCCAATGGATACGCTGTTTTACTGTTACATACCAATTATCCAATGGATACGCTGTTTCACTGTTACAGACAAATTATCCAATGGATACGCTGTTTTACTGTTATCATTCCTTTAGGTGCTTAAGTGCGGAATTAGTTTTTGTAGGGAAGCAAAAATAGTATGTGCTTATCATCTAAAGTTTTATAATTACTTTCGGTAATTAAGCTTTCCCCTGTGATACCCTCTAATTTAACAAAAACTGTATCGAATTTCAGAAAAGAAAGAATTTCAATTAAAAATATTTTTTACATGCACTGTATGTTTTATATGGATACCGAATCTATTAATAATACCCTATATTGACATTTCAATCCCATTTATTTGGCAAAACTCAATTCTTTGTTTTTAATTATAACACGATAAACTTAAGTCTAACTGGGTCAAGTATTTAAACACAGAGAAGTATGGTTCTTGGCAGAGAGGCCACATTAAAATTTATTTGCGGACGGCTGTCCATGAAAATTACGCATTGCTGCAATTCAACTGAGGTAATATTGTCACGAGATTGTGTTTGTACCATTAAAAACTTATTCAAATCAGAATTCATTGCATTTTTACTGTATGCTGGTATTGTAGAGGGCCCATTGCGACTGAGCGCCGTTCAAAAGACCGGAAGTCTAAATTTTAGCGCCGAAATTTGATCACGATTGAGTGCTTTCATTTAACCTTGTAGTCCGTGTGAATGAAAGTATGGCGGGTCGATTAGAGTTCACAAACTCGACGAATTGATAATATTGCGGCAGTAAAAATGGAAGAAATATTAACAGAAAGAGAAAAGATATATTTATTTTCTGAAAATCATAGTATTGTAGTGTTTTTTTGTTTGTTTTTTTGTTTGTTTGTTTGTTTGTTGGTGTTTTTTTGTTTTTGTTTTTTAGGGGGAGGGGGAGTAGTAGGGGGTTGGTTGGTGGTATTAGCGACACTTTCAACACATTATTGGCTGAAACATTCAGAGGAAATTAGAGCTAAGTGTCATTCACAAGTAAACACTGAGGCAGCCGACTCGGGATGGGCTGGACGGGTATCTACCGTTCGAGGCCGACGTTCTAACAACTGAGCTACCGCGGCTCCCAAAGTCATAGCTACAGACGGTATAAACTCTAAAAGAATTACATATCCTGGAAATGTACTAAACAACTTCAAAGGTTGTAATGAAAGAATGAGAACTGATTCTGCCTCTAAAATATTAGCAACCATCAGTGAAACTGATTGTCATCAATCAGATATTCGATATGAAATATGTCGTTTGAACAGGTGCAGATTATTCAATGCATGATTTTTAATTTTTTTTTAAAAGGGATTCTTAATTCAAAATGAAATATTATTATTATTTGCTCTTTAACATTGAATATAATAAACCATGTTATATACTTCTGCCATGCTTCTCATTCATCTCACCCATTATGTATTGACGTAAGCCTGGTTATTGGTCAGTTGTAGGGACGATTTCAGTTCTAAACCGTATTACAAACGCGCTCGATCGTAATGACTTTATATCACTAAATCATAAAGTCAATGCACACAATAGTAATGCGCTGTTTGTATGGATTTTAGAGAATTGTACTGTCCATATCAAAGAATATAGGATGTTTTTTCCTTATTTGTTTACCCAAATTGTATTCAGCTGTTATATGACTTATTTATAATTATCATTTAATTTTGTCTCTAATCTTATGGCTTAGTATATATATATATATATATATATATATATATATATATATATATATATATATATATATATATACCATTAGCATTAAAATGTAACTTCTATTTTAATACAGTGTTCCTCTAAAAGCTTGTAAATCTCTCCAAACGAGTAGCTATTAATTATGGATTACAGTTTAATGATGAATAATGTTACAGTTCTGTTCTTATTTATTCTGTTCTTTTCTGTACTATACTGTTTATTATCTTTGCATCATATACATCGTACAAGTCAAAAAGTAGATGTGGATATGAGATCTAATTATTGAAATGGTGACTGAGGTTCTTATTATATAAATTTCTGAAACTACTGGCCGTTATATCCTTCTGTGAGAATGCGCTTGCAATCGGTTGGATAGCGATGTTAAATCGATGTTAAAATCATACCTGTTTTCCCATCGTGGTACGTTTTATGTTCCCATCATGGTACGTCGTATGTTCCCATCGTGGTACGTCGTTCGTAGTACGTTCCCTTTGTGGTACGTCTTTTGTTCCCATCGTGGTACGTCGTATGTTCCCATCGTGGTACGTCGTATGTTCCCATCATGGTACATCGTATGTTCCCATCATCTTCAGAGTACCAATAACACTACTTTTAGTACTCGTACACAATTACTGGCAGCATCACCACATTTAATTATTTTTTGTATAAAAATTATAATGAACTTAATATGCTTTTACACTGTATGTTTAATTAGTCATTTTCATTAATTTATGCAGTTTACAACAGTTTTATTTCAAACGGCTCCTGTACTAAATGATAAATGTTCCTTTCAAAATATTTGCTTGTTTTCTATCGCATAATGCACACATGGTTTGACGAAATACAAGAAGCTGCGCTGTCTTCGTGATTCGCATGGCCTACTCGGGACGCAATTTTGTTACTATGTCAACATTCAGCAAACATCTTGAAATCTGTAAGCAATAACCTTGTTTTATATGTTACATAAATTTAGTGCTTTACACAAATTCGTCCTAATTTAAAAAAAAAAAAATCCTTAGTCCTTAGTGTAACATTGAAAAGTTCTGAGGCTTTTTATGTTGTTTTTTAATCTTTTTTTTTCATTTCTGTTTCGATGTCTCAAATAAAATAATTGTGAGGTTATTTAATTATAGAGTTTTACCGCTACACAGACGAAAAGAAAACAAACTTTATAGTGGTATGACTACTGATGTTATCTCTGTCTTGTAGCTTCTCTTTTCTTCTTCAATTCATAGTCATTGAGGACAATCAAGAATGCGTTAGAGACGCTTGAGTTACCTCCCTCTGAATGAAAGCGGTGCACATAATTTGGTGAAGGGGAGTGTACTCAAGAAAATGCATGGACTTCAAGTAAAACCTTTGATTACTTCCCTTTAACTATACGTTACTAAGTATTCCCCCCCCCCCTCCTTCTCAAATTAATACAGAATTTACAAATTTACAAGTTTTTCTTCTTAGCTTTTATATCTAATAAAAATAACTTTTCTCATTTGAAATGTATCATTGGATAAATGCTTGTTAACCTGAAACGTCTTTGTTTATGGTTAATTTAAGCACGGTGGCATTTCCCAGGTAGAGGTTTCTCATAATTACTATAGAAGCTATAGCTTTAGCACAAAAAAAAAAACAGAAAAAAAAAAAAAAAAAAAAAAAAAACCTACAAGTGTGCCTGTTGGTTTAAGAGTGGAATTATCCATTCATAATCTCAAAAACTTCATGTTAGACCAGTGGCAGAAGTGGGATAAACTAGCAGAGTTAAGAAGCAATAGTTGTATTGATAACAATTACAACCTCACCAACAAATAATACTAATAATACTAATAATGATAATAATAATAATAATAATAATAATGGTGATAATAATAATAATAATAATAATAATAATAATAATAATAATAATAATGCGCAGTAGTAGCAGTAGTTATTGTTGTTGTTACTGAGCTATATTAAACCAATTGTTTTTTCTTCTTTTTATACAAAGTGGTTGAATGATTGCTTTCAATGCTATAATTATTATTCGTCATTATTATTATTGTTGTTGTTGTTATTATTAGTAGTAGTAGTTGTATTGGAGGTACGAACAATATGAATGTGATGCAAAGGATTCAACAAGAAAGCCTGATACTGGGATGTAATTATGATGTTTCAGATTTTCTATTAATTGTATTTTCAGAGAATTGACATCAATGTATATTTACTATACGCTGAGGCTGAGGCAGACTGAAGCTATATTTGTAATTTAGGCCACCGACCTATAGGAGAGAGAGAGAGAGAGAGAGAGAGAGAGAGAGAGAGAGAGAGAGAGAGAGAGAGAGAGAGAGAGAGAGAATGTTTGTGCATGATTCATCCTTTCTTTAAAAGAATTTTATAGTTTTGCAAAATATCTGAATATATACTGCTTGATTTTTTTATATCATCCTGTCTTTAATAATTTGTCGAAAATATACTAGTTTTGTGGATACGTAAGAATTTACTTTTCAGATCTGAAACAATTATTATTATTATTATTATTGTTGTTATTATTGTTGTTGTTGTTGTTATTATTGTTATTGTTATTATTATTATTATTATTATTATTATTATTATTATTATTTTATTTTTTGTGTATATTTTATATTTGAAGTAAACTATTTTCTTTTGGACAATATAATTCATTACTTCGTTCAAAATTCGTCCCACTGAACATAAAAAAATCATGAAATGTATATATTATCTTAGTACAAAGTGTAGTAACACTCGTCCTAATAATAAAGATCATTAATTATCCTGATGCAAAAGATTTTGCTTTGGTACTTTTTAATAATAAATGACGTATTTTGACTAGTTTAGAAATGTTTACTAGTAATCAGACTACACAGTTTCACTCAACATCTGAAATTGTCTTCCTCAAAATGAGATCATTAAATAATATATTCGGTTAGCAACAATGTAATATTTGGTTAGCAACAATGTAATATTTGGTTAGCAACGATGAATTTTTCTCTGAACATTCAGCATGTATAAAGGAATAAAATTCAGTCATTATAATTTCAATTCTTCTATAAATAGTATTTTTATATCTCTGAGAAAACTTTTTGAACTTTCTCAAATTTAAGAAATTCCTCAAATGTTTTGATAAGGATATAAATAATGTGTACAAATTTAAAACTAAAGAGTTATTTTCCATCATGTCTACAATCTCTGCATCTGACTTAAACTCAATAACTGTCAAAAGCATCGTTAACAAGATACTATATAATTCTCAATTTGAAGAAATTAATTTATTATTATTATTTTATTTTTATTTTTATTTTTGTGTGTGTGTGAAAGCGGCGCAGTAAAAAAAGTTAGGTGAAACATGCAAAATCTTGAAAGTTTGTTTTATGTTCTTCTACATACATTCAGCCTTCTCTTGCATAGTTACTTTGGAATACATACATTTAAAGCTTGTGCCAATAATATCTGGTGAATGTGACTGTTGTTGTGTAGTACAGTTCTATTTTTTACGTTCTAAAAACATTTTGTCGTCATTAGACATATTAACCAGTATTAGTGTGCATACCTCATGCTAAATGTCTATTTTTTGTTGGCCGATGGTTTGTATTAAGCTCATTACATTATTATTATTATTATTATTATTATTATTATTATTATTATTATTATTATTATTATTATTATTATTATTATTATTATTATTATCGTTGTTTTTCTTTTTTTTCTTTTGCTATTGTTAACGTCGTCGTCGTTGTTGTTGCTGTTATCTAACTTCTATTTTCATCGGGTAAATATTCATTTACTGAACCCGTCGTTTTAAATGTTAAAGAAAAAGAAAAGAAAAAAATGTTTGTTTGACAAATCAGCCTCTTTAAAAAATATTACATTTTAACCCCAAACTTTGAGCTAAAATGTTAATAATCTGTATTTATAGACACACTTTAATTTTATTAATCAAGTTGACCATCCATACTTAAAAACCTATACTGCTGGTAATAACTTCAAAGACTATGCTGCTGGTAATAACTTCAAAATTTATACAGCTGGTAATAACTTCAAAATTTATACTGCTGGTGATAACTTCAAAACCTATACTGCTGGTAATAAATTCAAAACTTGTACTGCTGGTAATAAATTCAAAACTTGTACTGCTGGTAATAGAGATTTAAAGTAAATCAAATAAAGGTATTTAATGCTCTTGAGTAAAGTCAGATTTTTTTACGTTTAATAGTTCAAAGTCGACAAAATTGATACAGAAAATGCTTTATTTATTTGAATTTTTGGGGCATTTGTCTTTATTTTGTATTTGTATTTTTTATGTTTTGTTTTGTTTTCTTTCTTTCTTCTTCCTTTATCTATCTATCTATCTATCTATCTATCTATCTATCTATCTATCTATCTATCTATCTATCTATCTATCTATCTATCTATCTATCTATCTATCTATCTATCTATCTATCTATCTATCTATCTATCTATCTATCTATCTATCTATCTATCTATCTATCTATCTATCTATCTATCTATCTATCTATCTATCTATCTATCTATCTATCTATCTATCTATCTATCTATCTATCTATCTATCTATCTATCTATCTATCTATCTATCTATCTATCTATCTATCTATCTATCTATCTATCTATCTATCTATCTATCTATCTATCTATCTATCTATCTATCTATCTATCTATCTATCTATCTATCTATCTATCTATCTATCTATCTATCTATCTATCTATCTATCTATCTATCTATCTATCTATCTATCTATCTATCTATCTATCTATCTATCTATCTATCTATCTATCTATCTATCTATC
>JAQPZY010000639.1:0-290126 GCA_029931535.1 Margaritifera margaritifera
CACAAGACAGTTAGGCAAACCGACACCACCAGCCACGAGCATTTCCGCTCGCACACGTACTGATTCTATGCAGGAGGCGTAATAGCGCCTTGATTCGGCGCACTCTGATTTTCACTCCATGACCAAGGCAGCGACGAAAGACATTTTTCCACCACTATAAAAACAGGCCCACTTCGTTGTGGAACTTATCAGTTTAAAGAGCCTCTACCCGCAACACGACGTGACACGTCGTCTTGTATAGCACAATTTAGTTAATACTCCTAAACAATCACAACAGCTTTCGATAGAAGTTCATCTTTTTTTATCAAATAACAAAAAACTATTAGAAGACAACAAGGAAAAAAAGAATGCAACACGTAGAAGAAGAACTCATCGAGATAGACCAGGCGATTTTCTGAGTGAAGTTCAGCAGTCCACAAACTACCAACGGCATTGATACATGACGAAAGTCATTCATATCAGAACCTACACAAAACGAAGAAGAAGTAGAGAACAATACTGTTTATCAAGTTTGTTGGATCTTTATTTCTCGAAGGGCCTGAACAAGAAAAACATTTAGTCTCCTGTTATGCTAAGAAAATGACTGAACAGAATTAACAGCTTTGACCCGAGAACATTGTCATGGATGTCAAATCGATCATCCCACAGTCAGAAACAACACGACCAAAGTTTTGATGATGACTAGGCGGAAGAAATAAATGGACCGAATATTTGGAAGAGGAGCATGGTCCGAGATCTCGGAAAGCAAAGAGAGTGTTGAGCACAACTTCCATGTATAAAGACACTTGCAGGATTACTTCTTCACCTTCCACCTACCCTTCCTCTGGAGATCCATCGCATCTTAGCTCTCATTCAACAGAGATACAGAAACTACCCCGCCGTTGAGACCAATTACGCTGGAATTACTTGACAAACAAAAAACCATGTTACCAAATTTAAAGTCAAGTGCTATATTCTGATTCGCACATTATTACGATCTCCTGACTGAAGAAAAAACATTGTCCATAACCAAAGGAACATTATTACCTGTTGACTCGCAGTTTCCCTACAATTCTTTCTTGGAATCCTGTGGTGTGTGCTAAAGAATGAACTACCTCATCGCAAACCTAACGACGTTCATGCCTATGTCCTTCAATACCGAACGACAGTCAATCGACCAGGAACCCATTGGGTAGCTGTGTAACTTTCCCAAGCATTAACAATGTTGGTGTGGAATTGTTTGATTTTTAATTGGATGTACACCACCTCCTATGGAAGACCGACGTCCATCCGACTATTATGAGAAGAAATTGCCATCTCTAAACTCGATTCAATTAATGAGCCGACGATTACAAGGATCGGATTCAATCGTGTAGTGGACAATATTGTGTACATTTTCTTCCTCAAACGCAGTCTCGGATATTACCTTAGAACATTTAGTGACTTGGTTTGATAGAGGCTATGCTCGAAACGATGCTAAAGTAGAACGATGGTTTTGTGACGTTATGAGTTATCATCTTGTCCTTTAGCTCAGAAACGTTAGTGTGCATCAACGAATGATGTCAGATGTAGAATAAAAGTGGAATATTTAGCTTTACCTTCCCAACCGATTGTCCAGCCCTGCTAAATACGCGTTTCCCTGTTATATATATCTTGTTGGTTGCCTCATTAGTTTGTAGTGCAATTTTTGATGTTAGAAGCAAAGATTCTTCTATGCGTATTCATTAAAAAATGTTGATTTTTTGAAAAATAATGGTGTTGTGGTGGTTTAATATAAATTTGAAAAACAAAATGAAATCAGGTTTCTAATCTCATCACATCTTCTATCGCGATCTGAAGTCACTCACCTCTATCCCATTTTCTACCACTCTCGACTGCTGGAAACCCCATGTCTTTCACCCATCGCGTCCGCGCTAAAATCTCGACCCATATAATAAGCTGGGGTTATATGGTTTTTTGCGTTAGAGCTAGTTCCTACATCAGTCACTCTCGTTGATTCGTCAATGATCTCAACAACAACATTCTATCAAGAAGATGGCATAGGCAAGATTTTAGTTAAACTGTTAACCGACAGCTTCATAGGTTGAACATGCAGACAGGGTGTGCAAGCGCTATCATTCTATGACTGGGAGACCCAACACCTGGACAGAGAACAAGGACCAATTGAATCGTTGCCTACAAATGAGGCTGCTCATGATCTGGTGGACAGAAAGTGCACTTGAGGGTAAGAAATCATTAATCATTTTCTGGGACACACGAACGGAATGGGAGGAGAAAGCACAAAGGACTGCACAGCTAGCAGGTATCAACAGCCAGCAAAGTGACTAACAACAAACACGAACAACAAACAATACAAACTCTTGCAGTTCCATGAAACTACCCCGACGGAAGAAATGAAGTCGAGCTGTAAGAATAGACTGCGTATGAGTTTTGCTCCTTCTCTTTTACCAGAAAGAGAGCTTGTCTTAAAACCGTGAGACCCGTCGGCTTAATAGCAGTGGGTGGCCGCCCTGATGCGGCTGCTACTGCTACTGCTACAGAAGATAAAAACCAACATAACTTCTTACCCCCAACGGTCCTTTTCAGGGCCACCCATTAATCAAAAAAGATTAATTTTACATATCATGCTATATATATATATATATATATATATATCATATATACTATATATAATATATATACTATATTATATATATATACTATATATATGTGTTTGTAGTGTGTTTGTGTGTTTGTGTTTTAGCCACCAAACAAAAATCCCCTTTCCCCCCAAAAAATAATGTTTGTATAGAGAGTGTGTGTTTGTGTTTAATTTTTAAAAAAAAATAAATGGTGTGGTGTGTGTTTAATAAAAATATAAAAAAATAAAAATTAAAAAATAAAAAAAGGATAGTGTGGTGTGTGTTTGATTAAAAAAAATAAAAGAAAGGATAGTGTGGTGTGTGTTTGATTTTATCAAAAGTAGTTTCTTTTAGGTCCGCGCACTGGGTTTGTGTTTTTGGGGTAAGGGGTGACTGGAGTGCAAAATCCGCGAATGCCTAGAATGACGTCCTAGGGATGACGTCAGACGCGGGTAGTGTGAGTAATGTTTTTTTAGGTGTGAGGGATGTTTTCCTTCACATCCGTGTTTAAAGCATATAAAGCGACTGCATTCCCCAGTTGAGCTACCACCGTTGACCCGCTGTGATAACTCCCACCTCGTGTTGGATAGTAATCAAAAAGTGTGTGTTGAATAGTAATCAAAAAGTGTGTGTTGGATAGTAATCAAAAGTGGATTTTGGAAAGTATTCAAAAAAGTGGGTGTTGATAGTTGTTGGCGTGATTTCATCTCTTAGTCATACCCTTTCGTCTGATAGTAGGTTGGGTTTTTAGACAGCACACAAGGCGATTGGAATAGTGTGTATGGGGAATTGGATAGTAGATAACTAAGTATTGGATAGTAGATAACAGATAACAAAGTAATTGGATAGTAGATAACTAAGTATTGGATAGTAGATAACTATTCCCACTGAAGTCCGTAGAAGTCTTAGAAGAAGAAGACCTTCCAAGAGATTGTCTTATTCTCTCTTGTTAACTTAACAAACAAAAACCAACGGCCCTTTTCAGGGCCACCCATTTTTCAAGAAAGATTAATTTTCCCATGATAGCCATTTTTTTCCGTTGGTACCCAGAGTGCCCCGTCATGTTAAATTCCCGTAGTAACCCAGAGTGTCCCCAACATGTTAATTCCCGTAGTAACCCAGAGTGCCCCCCCCCGAACCCAGTTACCCCCCGTATACTACTACCCAGCAAGCACTTGTTGAATTTACATTAAAGTACAGTTGATAGTATACAAAATGCCTATTAACATTTACGGACGGCTCAACCCATAAACGCCGCGGCGTCGACGTGAATTTGAGCCGGGTTGCCACCAAAGCGGATTTGCCCGATTTTACCTGCCGGGTTGTTGTTGGTGTTTACGCGGGCGAAAGTGTGATTTTCCAATATAACTTCAAACGTTCAACGTGGACATCAACGACGTTGTGCGAAGGCTTCGAGGCATTGTCGCGCAAACCTGGCCGTGATCAGTTAAATAATGCTGCTGCTAAAACGAAACAATACGTGGATGAACAGATCGCAGACGTGCCTTTGCCACCACGCGTAGTAATTTTCATAGGGCGTATTTGGGGGGAATATTAACCAACGAAGAAGAAAAAAATATTAATATATCAAATGGCCGACTTGTTTTCACAGCTGTCGGGGATGAGTTTGATAAACCTAAACTTAACATCTTGAAAGTGCGCGAGTCCGATCGTACTTGTTTATCTTAACCGGATGTAGAGACGGGTAGGGTGCAATGACAATAATAATAAATGAGAACCAGCGCGGAAGACCATTAGTAATGCATACCATCAAAGTCCAGAATCTTTTAACTTAAACAGTATCAATATTATTGATCGCCAAATATGAAATTCAACTTGAAGGACTCAGCATCTTTCCAAAGGGGTACTTAACCGTCTTTGTAGGTTGTATTTACGATTAGATTTATCCTTACATATAAGTAATGGATTCTGACCCGCGGTGATGAGGTTGCGGAATTTACCGTAAGGGGTGTTGAATCGGCTGACCAGTGATACCAACATTGATAGTGATTTCGTTCCACTTGGCGACAAATATCTGCTTCATAATGGTGTTACATGACCCTCGTATACTCTCAAATATAATTTACGCGAGTGTAAGAGAGAAATAGACCATTGGGACCACTTGCCATGATGTACCAATACTAACTCGACGCGCAGCTCGGAATCATTGCATTGGCATCGTTGACTTGCACCACCAGGTGTGAAAACATCCAGGAATTGTTTGTACAACGAAGAAGGAGGGATTCACCGATAAGAACACCAACATTAACACACCCGAGAAGAAACAAATCTTTACTGTTATTCGAAAAGGACGCACTTGTTCGTGTAACAGTTCTTGGGCAAAGACGAGTAGAATCGTTTCAGACACCAACCAAGGGCGTGACCAATATGGTACTATATGAACGTGGTGCCATATAATTTATTTTATAACGTGGTGCCGTATAATGTATTTATAATTTGGAACGTGGTGCGTATAACTTATTTATAATGTATTATTTTCTATTAATTGTATGGCAGTTGTGCCATTAAAAAAGGGTAATTGGTTAGAAGTGCGTGTTGCACCTGAACAAGCATGGTTGTCAAGCAATTACACTACGCAACTGTATTATTAGTTGAAGAATTATAATGGACACTCAATGTTACCAACGTGAAAAAATAATCGAAGCGGAAACTGCAACTGCGAGATGAAATCGTCAAGAGAACCGAGTTGATCATGAAATACAAACTCTTGTGTGTGGTCATTGATGCTATTTGTAGAATCGCCCGTGCAGCAACCGTTGGTTTTGGTTTGGCGTTGCGGGAATCACAACGACGTCGACTATTATAGGATCACTAATCGGAATTGTTGTCGGACCTATATCGATAGTAACCGGTGATGCGGGCTGTGCTGGTAAACAAATTTCAATATGAAATTACATTCACAAATACGTATCTATTCGGAACTTCTCGTGGTAGTACAAAGAAGTCTTAATACGATTGCGAAACTCTACTCGATGGCTATCGAAGATAAAACCATTAGCGGGGCCGAGTTCGAGACCGTGTTGGCGGAAATACAAAACCACCGGCAACTCCGAGCAGAGATACGAAACTGCGCTAGCAACCAAAAACAGGTATTGGTAAGTAACCCTCGATACACATCACTGAACTAGTTGGGAAAATTCCAGTGGTAACCTTGATAGTATAAATTGTGGTGATTGTCGCGCTGGGGGGAAATTCCCGTTGCGACTTTACGATATAAATCGTAGCGATTACCCGCTGGTATTGTATTTTGTAACCATAACCGTGCATGCACTAGCGTGTAACGATCAAGCTAAAAATACTAAAGTCATGGGGTATAAAATGGTTGACTTGTCCCGGTAATAAAAATCTCAAACATACAATGTACTTCTACTCAACTCGAAGTTGCAGCATCTTCCCAGTCTAGCGATAAGACTGTTGCCAAAAAGCGCAATTTTGTTCATGTGATATATTTATTAATGTACTTTTGAAATTCATATATGACAGATAATTTCCAGCTATCCTTATATATAGCTTTGGCTCGTATAACACTATTGTTTCTAGCAGAGTGATTATTGACAAATGCTTAGTTCAGGTGAGTTTGTCATTGATTTAATTAGATGAACAGGTCTGACACTATTGTTTTTAGCAGAGTGATTTCTGGCATAAGTATAGTTTAGGCCTGTTTGTCATTATTTATCATGTTCTACTTATATAAAGTAACTGTTAATGAATTAGATTAATTAGATTATTATGTTTGCGATTCCTGATTTAGTTAATACAATCAACTGTCATATCATTGAAACGCAGTGTATAAGTACATGTTTCACTATTGTAAAATATTTGGAAAGTTTTTAAACAAAAATTAAATTAAATGCTATGAATCTTTTTTGAATTGTCACAAACTTTATCATTAAAAGTTAAAGTATCTATCTATCTATCTATCTGTATATATATATAAAATTTGGGGAATACTTTTGGTACTTTGATACTTTTCACTTTCATTCTGTGTATGTATTACTACGACTAACTATATACATTTAGGGAATACTTTTGGTACTTTGATACTTTTCACTTTCATTCTGTGTATGTATTACTACGATTAACTATTTTATGAGACCTGTCGAATCAAGTAAGACCGAGTGGATGTCATTACATGAATTGTGCTATAAATAGGAAAAAAGCAAATAATATGTATCAAAAATAACTTATATCATATTTTTTTTTGCTTTATATTATTAATAAAATAATTTGAAATCACCATTCCTGTGTGTACACGACATATACATCAAAAACATGTAACTAAATGTGTATTTCGGTGTCTATTTCGGTTTTCTTTGTAATTCGGTGTTTTTAGTAACAGGTAGATTACTACCGGCTTTATATGCAAAACTGTGCACAGGGTTTTTTTAAAAAAAAAATTAAACTAGGTTTGGGGCCATGACTTATCTGCCCAAGGGACCGAAATTTCTTTCGGTGGGCCTGGTCCTACAACGAGTTTTGTCAGTTATGAAAAAACAAAACAAAAAAAAAAAAAAAAAAAGTTTTGTCAGGAAGCTGTCCACTTTACGGACGGCTACCTAGTAAGGCTTGTCCTGGATGTCAGAATTAACTTCGGGCTCTGCCCAAGCAAAACAAGGTATTGTGTATCTGAAAATATGCAAACAAATAACCTCTCATAGAAGGAGGCATTCGTTTTCCGATGCCCCTCTTAAACAATTAAGTATTAAACCTACCTGCAATCTGCAAGAGCTTGTACTTCTAGTGTAAACTCCTCGGTTTCTTGTAGATACTCTCATAAGTAACCTCGTTGCATACCAACTCATGCAAGAAATAGAGGCAAAGCCGAACTTCTTTGATCGTTGAAAGTGTGAGAGTGGCTGTAACGTCCTCTCTAAAGGACGTAAAAAAAACCTCTACAGAATGAGCGGCGGTTTTACACTATATTCAATTTAATATAGAGCTCTCAATTGTTTCCAGAGCTCTCCAAATAATTAGAGAGCTCTACAATTGAATTAGAAAGCGCTATATATCAATTAGAGACTTATATAATTCAATGATTGCCCTCAATAATGTTGATGTCTCTACTTGAATTGCAGACCTCTCTAATTCCAATTGGAGACCTGTACAAATGAACAAGAGAAGTCATTAAATCAGTTGTAGAGCCCTCTAATAGAATTAGAGACCTCTCTAATTCGATATTGGTTCGACAAATCTATAAATGAATTAAAGGCTATTGGTAATGCACAATTTAGTACAGGTGGTTGGGGGAAAGTACTCTGTTTGTGAAGAAATGGCTACAAATTATGGAAATAGTGATGTTCCATTTCTTTCAATTAAGTATCCTACAACATTTAGCAATGGTTTGTGTGATAAATAACTTATAATAAAAAAATTCCAAACCTTTTTCTCCACAGACTTTGATGCAATCCACAGCAATGTGGAGTCTGTATGTAGTGAAAAAGAAATGTCGCTGACACTTATGAATAATCCATTTAGTGGCAAGGAGAAGTGGATTTTGTATAAAACTTGGATATATTGAACATGAACTGTTTTTCTGCACATACTGTTTTAATAAAATGGATTTTTTCTCAGTCCTGAACAACCTTGACAGTAGTTCCTAAAAAAGGTAGGTAGGAATGTATTAGCCATAAGCAGCATTTTATGATGAAGACAATGACACAATTGTACATGCATTTTGTTAATAATAATAATAATAATAATAATAATAATAATAATAATAATAATAATAATAATAATAATAATAATAATGTCACAATTTTGAGTCCCAAACATGATGATCCCCAAATTAAACTGTCTAGGAATATTTTCATATTCTCTGCTTATATATCTTTCTGTACATGCTGTACGTCTATCTATCTATTCTACCACAATTGGTAATTTAGTGTTCTATACTTTATTAAATAATTAATGAGTCTTGAGTTTAAATCTCTAATCACTTTCTTGGTATCCTTGTAATGGGTTCAAAGCAAAATGTACAAAATGTAAGACTTTGGTCTAGTATTTCTCCTTTATGTAGACCACCGGCCCCATTAAGCCGCCTCCTTGTATCCTTCTTTCTAAAGCACCCCGTGTCTTTGCAAATGACAGTAGTATATGGTGCGTACTGGGCGTCAAGTTGGGCCCCTTTGGCGTCAATGGGACTTAACATTGTGACGCCATAGAGGCCCCAAAAAAGGCTTGACGCTATAAACCCTCGGCTATAAAAATCTTGACGCCATAGAGGCCCCAATAGTATTTGAACATTTGGGGCCTGTACAGCGTCAAGGGTAGGCAAGAATGGAAAATGAATCTTTTCATTGAAAAATGGGTGGCCCTGAAAAGGGCCATTGGGTTTTTTGTTTACTGCTTTAGCATTCGCATCTCCTAGACGGTCTTCTTCTTCTTCTACTTCTTCTGACTTCTTCCCCATACATTAGTACTCTTTTCAAGCATCCTTGCCTTTCTATGTAGATTCTTCTTTGCCAGTAGGTGCTTTCATTAAGTCTAGTGATTGCCCATGATGCTCTTACATACATAGGATAGTTGCGATTGAAGAGCATTCCTGAGACGATGTTGGAAGCTTCCACACTTGTCCACATTTTTTTCTTTAGGAGTAGTCTTGGAGAGAAAACCGGTGAATCTTTATGAGACAAGCGGTGGTATATATACCTTACGATCGGATTGAAATGCATGGAAATGAACTACCAATCCTAACGCGCGTTACAAGCGGGTCGGTTTTTCTTCCAACTTAAAACCGACCACTCCTGACTATTTGAGATTTCGTGCCCAGTTGTTTCACCATTGGTGTCAAGAAGGAGGTCCTGTCATTTACACGTCCCCTTCAGCCACTCTCTGAAAAAAAAAAAACTATAAAAACATCCACTACGTCATTTCTGTCTCACAATCTTCGAGATGACTTCCTTTCAATCTCATCCTCCGGCTAAATTGGTTCGTGCCTTGTATGGCATCAGTCGCGAAAAAAATGCACAAGTCCGTTCTCATTTGTTAGAAGCTAGTCTTAAAGAAGTGTTACGATGGTTTACTTTGACGGCACGTCAATTACTGCAAGGCATCATTCACATCCCTCATCAAACTCAACGTTTTTATCAAAAACATAAAGAGGCGTTGTCACAACTAGCCGATCCTAGAATCGATCCACGGACTAAAAAACAAATCATTTTAACCCCTGGAGGGAGCGGTTCTTTAGGAGGGGTTATGATTCGTTCCCTTTTGAAATGGGATCCTAATGCCCAAGCCAAGAAACCCAAAACACCAAAAAAGAAGAAAAGTCCCAAAAAGAAAGCCACAAAAAAAAGAAAAGCCCTAAAAAGAAGAAAGCCCCCAAGAAAAAGAAAAGTTCTGCCAAGAAGAAGAAAACACCCACTGCCGCCACCACTGGCACCCGCAAGAGAGGTACTGCTGCCAGGACGCAAACGTTCACCCGCAAGACACCACCACAACAGGCCCTAGTGACGAGGTCTCCTTTTGCGTCCACTTCTTCGTCTTCTTTACCACCCTTCATGATGATGCCTGCCAAACCGGACTTAAGACAAGTGTTTCCTAATTTGATGCAAAAATGGAAAGTCACCACTTCGGGACCCTCGACATCGGCTGATTTGGCCATGGCAGCGGCCGCGAACAAAGTACCGTCCCCTAAAACCAAAGTCCAAGAAAGAACCGGCGTGTTACAAAGTTTAGTGGATTCATCCAAAGAAGAATTGAGACGATTTAGTCCCTTAAAAACACCTCAACGTCGAGTGAGGCCTGTCATGAAGATGGTACGTCGTGCAGACAATCAGTGGAGACGTGTTCCAGTATAAAATAGAACGGTGACCTGCCAGAGACTTCAGACTTACTCCTCACCTCTAAGATGACCCCCAAACGTGCACACCACCACCACCACCAAAAAAAGAAGAAAAGCAAAAAAGGACGACTTCCACCTCGTCTGGCGAAACATTGGGACGTCTTGTCTGTCCTGACCAAATCCAATCCTCCCATGCGAAAACAACTCATTCAAACAGCCCCCAAAGAAATCATCGATACCGTGTGTGAATGTTGTTTGAACGTTTTGAAAGGAACGGTACCTTTGTCCAAGATACAGAAACAAAAATTAGGTAAACATCGGAACGTTCTTCGCCAAATGGTAAAAAAGAAAATACCTCTCCAACAAAAGAAAAAAATGTTGGTGCAACGAGGAGGATTTCTACCTATGCTGTTAGGACCGTTGTTAAAAATAGCGGGTCCTTTCTTAGGAACAATTGCTGTACCACTTTTAGGAGGTGTCATGCGATAAAAAAAAGAAGATAAAAAGGACCACCCTTCTCTGGAAAGACCACACATTTTTGTACCTTTGGATGAAATGGAAGGACGAAAACTGACTTTAGTACCTTACACACGATGGATGGAATTCCATCGGTGGAACGAACAACGGATACCTCATTTACCACCCAATCCTAATCTCAACGAGATGTCATAGTTACAACAAGAATTACAAGCGCTGATGGAACGAAGCAATTTGTCAGAAACAGAAAAATCGTGCCTTAAAATTGGTCTTGAAACAAAGTGGTCGTCACCCTTTACGATGGCAAACTGACAAAGGCACCGAATTTCTAAACCAAGCTTTTCAAAAAAAAATTGAAACAAAGACAGATTCATTTTTTTACCACCGAAAATCCTGAAACCAAAGCCAGTATCGTGGAACGTTTTCAAAGAACTTTGAAAGAACGCATGTGGAAATATTTTACACATCAACATACTCTCAAGTACATCGACGTGTTACCCCGTTTGGTCAAAGCGTACAATCAATCGTACCATCGAAGCATCGGATGTGCCCCCGAAGAGGTCAGCCATGAAAACGAAGTGACCGTGTTTGATCGATTGTTTGGTACACCCCAGAGGAGCAGACCACCTCAGAAAAAAACCTTGCTGGAGTTGAAGACCTGAGATTGGGTTCGCATCGGAAAAACCAAACGCACTTTTGACAAAGGTTATTTACCCAACTGGACCACCGAATTGTTTCGTGTCACTACAACCCGTCCGTGAACGCCATCCTCCCGTCTATAAATTGGAAGACATGAACGGTGAAGTGCTCAAAGGAACATTTTACTTGCCTGAGTTACAACGAGTGACTGAAAAAGAAGACGCTTTGTACGACATCGAAAGCATTCTCGAACAAAGAACACGCAAAGTAGGTAAACGTCGAGTAGAAGAAGTCAAAGTACGTTGGAAAGGATATCCTCCTAGTTTTGATTCTTGGATTGCTGCTTCTTAAGTCGTCGACTATAACAAGAAAAAGAAGTAACCTAACATGCCATTCAACACAACCACGACTTCAACTCCTTCGCAGAGTTCTTCTCTTCAAGAATTACAAAAACAACCGCTCTGGGTGTGGTGCGGAGAACGTGTGCCTAAAAATCAAATCGTCTTTTTCTGCCAAATTTTTGTAGTGTATTGTGTCATCGAAGCAGCCTTTGCCAATTTGAGTTTGCAACATTGGGAAAAACAATTGTGGACCATTTTAACTCAGCAGTTGCATCGGTTATCTTTTACTCTGTCCCTCTTTGAAATTTACGACGACGGACAACAGTCACCACAACAACAGCCAACACCACGGTACAACCAACGCCAGTCCACCTTCTTCCAGTCACCACAGTATCCCTCTTTTAGAACCCTTTGAACATCCTTTGAACTCGAGTGACTCCTCGGAGACCAAAACCACTTTGGACCTACTATGAATGACCAATTCTATTTAACGTTACCCAGTGACAGTTCCATGGATGTGTTTCTCAACAACACCTTATGTTGTTTCACGACCAAATTACCTCAGGCCATCCATTTGGATCACGACGCTCATTGGGAAGTAGGTTTGGTAGAAATCATTCATCCTACGCAAGCTCAAAACATCGAGGAAGGTCAAAACACTTTCATCATGGATATCTTGAACAAGGAAGTACATGATGAGTTGGAGAAAATTAAACCAGGCTTTTAGCATTCCAGAAAGGTACTCATGACGGCCACTCCTTTCTTTGCGAGCCATACCATGAGAATTCCTGTGGGGTATTATTTTAATGCTCAACATTTGGTGGACACCATTGAGGCCATCTTCGAGGCTCAGTTTGCCAAAGACTTAGTCAAAGCCAAGAAAAGTGTCCAGATCAGTTACCATCCTGTGGGACGTCGTCTCGTCTTACAATTTTCGGACTACGACACATTAGCCATCACTTTTTCTCCTGGGTTGTATGCTATTTTGGGTGGAAATAAATTTTTTAAAAATAAAAAAGTCCAAAGCAACTTAGATTTCGGAAAGGCTTTTAAAACCCCTATCGAATTGAACGTTGGACTGAATTTAATGTTTGTGTACTCCGATGTGGTAGAATACAACGTGGTGGGAAACACAGCCGCTCCGTTACTGAGAGTCCATCCTTTCAAAGCAGATTCTGCTGCTGGTGCGTACGAAGAAGATGGAAACACGTTTCACGTTCACCGTGAATTTGTACACCCTCATTATCTTCCAGTCAGTAAATCGTATTTTGACAGTGTCAACATTAGTATAAAAGGAGATTTGGGACAAGATGTGCCATTCATTGACAAAGGAAAAGTCACGGCGAAACTACATTTTCGAAAAAGGTTCTCTAACGCATTGTAACAAAAAATGTATTCAGTGTACCGAGGAGTGGCTCGACAACGATGACATGGTTTAGGACATATGTTAAGATCGGCTTTTCGGACGGTAGCCCCTATTTTGAAACCGATGGTGACTCGAGGATTCCATGCCTTAAAAGATGCCGCTTTGACGCAAGGAAAAGAATTTTTTGCAAAATGTCCTCATTGACAAACAAAATCCCAAAGAAGCATTTATGAGAGCAGGCAAAAATGTGTTGATGAACACAGGCAAAGATCTTTTGGGCCTTCGAGAGAGTCCTATAAATTCACTTCACGCTTCAGGCCCTGGCATTACTTCTTCCTCCACTTCACAGCAAGGACAAGGTAGAAAGAGACGACGTCGAAATCCCTTCAGAGTTCATAAAACACACGGTGGTGTTCCAAAAAAGAATAAGAAAAGAAGAACCGTCAGAGAATTAGACGTGTTTGATTACTAAAAGCCATTGAAAATGATGCACCGAGATTCTTGCGAATGTACCAAGTCAGAACTGGATATGTTTACCATGCCTCCCACCATGATGACGATGCAAGAATCCCAATGGGTGGAATTTCATCCTGTATCGTCTTTGACGGAATCAGCTCCTATCGAATTTGAAATCAAAGGACAAACCGAAGATTACATCGATCTGAATAACAGTTACTTGTACCTGAAACTCAAAGTGATCAAAAAGGCGGACAGTAGCCTTCCTGGGGACGGTGACCGAGTGGCACCCGTCAATAATTTCATGCATTCTTTGTTCAGCGAAGTAGATTTGTACTTGAATAACAAACTGGTTAGCAGCAGTTTGGATACTTACCCTTACCGTGCTTACTTGGAAAATCTCTTGACGTACGGAAAAGAAGCCAAGAACACTCATCTGGATGCTTCGGTGGTCTGGAAACCTGACACCTCGGAAAAGTTCAACGACACAGCGGTGTCAGTGCCGGCGACGCAAGCCGTTGATAAAACTATAATTCCAGCAGATCCGCACAATGTGGGATTTAACGAGCGTCAAAAGAAAATCAGACGCAGTTTAGAATTGATGGATCGTTTGCATTTGGACATGTGGTTGCAAGACAAGTATTTGTTGAACGGAGTAGATGTATGCCTGAGACTGAATCGCAGTAGTGCCGCTTTCCATTTGATGGCTCATGCTAACGAGTGGAAAACCATCATCCAAGAAGCCAGACTTTACGTGCGACGTGTGGAAATCTTACCAAAAGTAGCCAACGACATCAGTCAAACGTTGAGTAGAACCACTGCCAAGTATCCTGTGCGACGAGTGGAAGTGAAAACCTTTACCATTGCCGCTGGACTCCGATCCAAAGTCGAAGATCACGTCTTCCAAGGATTTCTCCCCAAACGTTTGTTGATTGGCATCGTCAGTAATGCAGCCCTCAACGGAGTCCACAATCAGAATCCGTTCGAGTTTAAACACTACAACGTCTCCAAGATAGAAGTCAGTCGAGATGGCAAGACCTTTTGTACCAGACCTTTTGAACCTAACTTTGGCTACGCCCAGAAATATTACTTGCGATCTTACCTGAGTCTGTTTGAAGCCACAAGACAGTTAGGCACCGACACCAGCCACGGCATTTCGTACGACGATTATGCAGGAGGGTATGCCTTGTGGGGTTTTGATTTCACTCCTGACCAAGGCAGCGACGAAGGACATTTCCACCCTATAAAATCAGGCCCACTTCGTGTGGAACTTCAGTTTAAAGATCCTCTACCCGACACGGTGAACGTCGTCTTGTATGCAGAATTTGATAATACTCTAGAAATCAACAGTTTGAGAGAAGTGATTTTAGACTATTAGAAGAAAAGAAAAAAAAGATGCAACACGTAGAAGAAGAACTCATGGAGATAGACGAGGGATTTTGTGAAGTTCAGCAGTCACAAACTACCACGGATGATGATGGCGAAGTCATTCATTCAGAACCTAAAAAAGAAGAAGAAGTAGAGAACAATACTGTTATCAAGTTTGTTGGATTTATTTCTCGATGGCCTGAACAAGAAAAACATTTAGTCTCCTGTTATGCTAAGAAATTGACTGAAAGAATTAACAGCTTGACCCGAGAACATTGTCATGGATGTCAAATCGATCATCCCAGTCAGAAACAACACGACCAATGTTTGATGATGACAGGCGAAGAAAAATTGGACGAATATTTGGAAGAGGCCTGGTCTCAGATCTCGGAAGAAAAGGTGTTGAGACAATGGTATAAAGACTTGCAGGATTCTTCTTCACCTTCACTCACTCCTCTGGAGATCCATCGCATCTTAGCTCTCATTCAACAGAGTACAGAAACTATCCGCCGTGAGAATTCGTGGAATTACTTGACAAAACCATTCAAATTTTAAAGTCAAGTGTATATTGATGACTTATAATTTCCTGTGAAGAAAAAATGGATACCAGGGAACTTCATTACCTGTTGACTCGCAGTTCCTACAATTCTTCTTGGAATCCTGTGGTGTGTGCTAAAGATGAACTACCTCATCGCAAACCTAACGACGTTCATAGCCTATGTCATCAATACCGACGACAGTCATCGACCAGGAACCCATTGGGTAGCTGTGTACTTTCCCAACGATAACAATGGTGGTGTGGAATTGTTTGATTTTTATGGATTACCTCCTTTGGAAGACGACGTCATCGACTTTATGAGAAGAAATGCCATCTCTACTCGATTCAATAATGCCCGATTACAAGGATCGGATTCAATCGTGTGTGGACAATATTGTGTACATTTTCTTCATCAACGCAGTCTCGGATATTACCTTAGAACATTTAGTGACTTGGTTTGATAGAGACTATGCTCGAAACGATGCTAAAGTAGAACGATGGTTTTGTGAACGTTATGGTTATCTCTTGTCTTTAGCTCAGAAACGTAGTGTGCATCAGAATGATGTAGATGTAGAAAAGTGGAAGTTTAGTTTACCTTCCCAACGTTGTCAGCCCTGTAAATACGTTCCTGTTTAATATCTTGTTGGTTGTTAGTTTGCATTTTTATGTTAGAGAAGATTCTTCTTGTTCATTAAAAAATGTTGATTTTTTGAAAAAAATGGTGTTGTGTGGTTTATTAAATTTGAAAAACAAAATGAATAGGTTCTATCTCTCTTTCTATCGATCTGAAGTCACCACCTCTATCCATTTTCTCACTCTCGATCTGAACCCCATGTTTTCCATCGCGTCCGCGCTTCGAGCATATAAAGCGGTGCGTTGGCTAGTATAGTCACTCTCGTTGATTCGTCAAGATCTCAACAACAACACTTCAAGAAGATGGCAGGCAAGATTAGTAAACTGAACGAAGCTATGGTGAACATGCAGAGGGTGAAGCATCATTTGATGGAGACCAACCCTGAGAGAAAGACAATGATCTTCCTACAAATGGCTCATGATCTGGTGGAAGAAGTCATGAGGGAAGAAATCATTAGGGACAGAACGGAATGGGAGGAGAGACAAAGACTGCAGCAGCAGCAACAGCAGCAAAGACAACAACAACAACAACAACAACTCTTGCAGTCCATGAAACTACCCGACGGAGAAGTCAGCTGTAAGATAGACTGCGATGAGTTTGCCTTCTCTTTTACCAGAAAGAGAGCTTGTCTTAAAACCGTGAGACCCGTGGCTAAACGTGGCCGCCCTGCTGCGGCTGCTACTGCTACTGCTACTAGAAGTTAAAACAACATAACTTCTTAACCCCAACGGTCCTTTTCAGGGCCACCCATTAATCAAGAAAAGATTAATTTTCATATCATTGCTATATATATATATATATATATATATATATATATATATATATATATATATATATGTGTTTGTATGTGTTTGTGTGTTTGTGTTTTAGCCACCAAACAAAAATCCCTTTCCCCCCCAAAAAAAATAATGTTTGTATAGAGAGTGTGTGTTTGTGTTTAATTTTTAAAAAAAATAAATGGTGTGGTGTGTGTTTAATAAAAAATATAAAAAAATAAAAATTAAAAATAAAAAAAGGATAGTGTGGTGTGTGTTTGATTAAAAAAAATAAAAGAAAGGATAGTGTGGTGTGTGTTTGATTTTATCAAAAGTAGTTTCTTTTAGGTCCGCGCACTGGGTTTGTGTTTTTGGGGTAAGGGGTGATGGAGTGCAAAATCCGCGAAGCCTAGAATGACGTCCTAGGGATGACGTCAGACGCGGGTAGTGTGAGTAATGTTTTTTTAGGTGTGAGGGATGTTTTCCTTCACATCCGTGTTTAAAGCATATAAAGCGACGCATTCCCCAGTTGAGCTACCACCGTTGACCCGTGTGATAACTCCCACCTCGTGTTGGATAGTAATCAAAAAGTGTGTGTTGAATAGTAATCAAAAAGTGTGTGTTGGATAGTAATCAAAAAGTGGATTTTGGAAAGTATTCAAAAAGTGGGTGTTGATAGTATGTTGGCGTGATTTCATCTCTTAGTCATACCCTTTCGTCTGATAGTAGGTTTGGGTTTTTAGACAGCACACAAGGCGATTGGAATAGTGTGTATGGGGAATTGGATAGTAGATAACTAAGTATTGGATAGTAGATAACAGATAACAAAGTAATTGGATAGTAGATAACTAAGTATTGGATAGTAGATAACTATTCCCACTGAAGTCCGTAGAAGTCTTAGAAGAAGAAGACCTTCCAAGAGATGTCTTCTTCTCTCTTGTTAACTTCACCAACAAAAACCAACGGCCCTTTTCAGGGCCACCCATTTTTCAAGAAAAGATTAATTTTCCCATGATAGCCATTTTTTTCCGTTGGTACCCAGAGTGCCCCGTCATGTTAAATTCCCGTAGTAACCCAGAGTGTCCCCAACATGTTAAATTCCCGTAGTAACCCAGAGTGCCCCCCCCCTAACCCAGTTACCCCCCGTATACTACTACCCAGCAAGCACTTGTTGATTTTACATTAAAGTACAGTTGATAGTATACAAAATGCCTATTAACATTTACGGACGCTCAACCACTAAACGACGCGGCGTCGATGTGAATTTGAGCAGGGTTGCCACCAAAGCGGATTTGACTGAGTTTACCAGCCGGGTTGTTGTTGGTGTTGACCCGGGCGAACTTGTGATTTTCCAATATCACTTCAAACGTTCAACGTGGACATCAACGACGTTGTGCGAAGGCTTCGAGGCATTGTCGCGCAAAACCTGGCCGTGATCAGTTAAATAATGCTGCTGCTAAAACGAAACAATACGTGGATGAACAGATCGCAGACGTGCCTTTGCCACCACGCGTAGTAATTTCATAGGGCGTATTTGGGGGGAATATTAACCAACGAAGAAGAAAAAAATATTAATATATCAAATGGCCGACTTGTTTTCACAGCTGTCGGGGATGAGTTTGATAAACCTAAACTTAACATCTTGAAAGTGCGCGAGTCCGATCGTACTTGTTTATCTTAACCGGATGTAGAGACGGGTAGGGTGCAATGACAATAATAATAAATGAGAACCAGCGCGGAAGACCATTAGTAATGCATACCATCAAAGTCCAGAATCTTTTACTTAAACAGTATCAATATTATTGATCGCCAAATATGAAATTCAACTTGAAGGACTCAGCATCTTTCCAAAGGGGTACTTAACCGTCTTTGTAGGTTGTATTTACGATTAGATTTATCCTTACATATAAGTAATGGATTCTGACCGCGGTGATGAGGTTGCGGAATTTACCGAAGGGGTGTTGAATCGGCTGACCAGTGATACCAACATTGATAGTGATTTCGTTCCACTTGTCGACAAATATCTGCTTCATAATGGTGTTACAAGACCCTCGTATACTCTCAAATATAATTTACGCGAGTGTAAGAGAGAAATAGACCATTGGGACCACTTGCCTGATGTACCAATACTAACTCGACGCCAGCTCGGAATCATTGCATTGGCATCGTTGACTGCACCACCAGGTGTGAAAACATCCAGGAATTGTTTGTACAACGAAGAAGAGGGATTCACCGATAAGAACACCAACATTAACACAACCGAGAAGAAACAAATCTTTACTGTTATTCGAAAAGGACGCACTTGTTCGTGTAACAGTTCTTGGGCAAAGACGAGTAGAATCGTTTCAGACACCAACCAAGGGCGTGACCAATATGGTTCTATATGAACGTGGTGCCATATAATTTATTTTATAACGTGGTGCCGTATAATTTATTTATAATTTGGAACGTGGTGCCGTATAACTTATTTATAATGTATTATTTTCTATAATTGTATGGCAGTTGTGCCATTAAAAAAGGGTAATTGGTTAGAAGTGCGTGTTGCACCTGAACAAGGCATGGTTGTCAAGCAATTACACTACGCAACTGTATTATTAGTTGAAGAATTATAATGGACACTCAATGTTACCAACGTGAAAAAATAATCGAAGCGGAACTGCAACTGCGAGATGAAATCGTCAAGAGAACCGAGTTGCTCATGAAATACAAACTCTTGTGTGTGGTCATTGATGCTATTTGTAGAATCGCCGCTGCAGCAACCGTTGGTTTTGGTTTGGCGTTGCGGGAATCACAACGACGTCGACTATTATAGGATCACCAATCGGAATTGTTGTCGGACCTATATCGATAGTAACCGGTGATGCGGGCTGTGCTGGTAAACAAATTTCAATATGATTACATTCACAAATACGTATCTATTCGGAACTTCTCGTGGTAGTACAAAGAAGTCTTAATACGATTGCGAAACTCTACTCGATGGCTATCGAAGATAAAACCATTAGCGGGGCCGAGTTCGAGACCGTGTTGGCGGAAATACAAAACCACCGGCAACTCCGAGCAGAGATACGAAACTGCGCTAGCAACCAAAAACAGGTATTGGTAAGTAACCCTCGATACACATCACTGAACTAGTTGGGAAAATTCCAGTGGTAACCTTGATAGTATAAATTGTGGTGATTGTCGCGCTGGGGGGAAATTCCCGTTGCGACTTTACGATATAAATCGTAGCGATTACCCGCTGGTATTGTATTTTGTAACCATAACCGTGCATGCACTAGCGTGTAACGATCAAGCTAAAAATACTAAAGTCATGGGGTATAAAATGGTTGACTTGTCCCGGTAATAAAAATCTCAAACATACAATGTACTTCTACTCAACTCGAAGTTGCAGCATCTTCCCAGTCTAGCGATAAGACTGTTGCCAAAAAGCGCAATTTTGTTCATGTGATATATTTATTAATGTACTTTTGAAATTCATATATGACAGATAATTTCCAGCTATCCTTATATATAGCTTTGGCTCGTATAACACTATTGTTTCTAGCAGAGTGATTATTGACAAATGCTTAGTTCAGGTGAGTTTGTCATTGATTTAATTAGATGAACAGGTGTGACACTATTGTTTTTAGCAGAGTGATTTCTGGCATAAGTATAGTTTAGGCCTGTTTGTCATTATTTATCATGTTCTACTTATATAAAGTAACTGTTAATGAATTAGATTAATTAGATTATTATGTTTGCGATTCCTGATTTAGTTAATTACAATCAACTGTCATATCATGAAACGCAGTGTATAAGTACATGTTTCACTATTGTAAAATATTTGGAAAGTTTTTAAACAAAAATTAAATTAAATGCTATGAATCTTTTTTGAATTGTCACAAACTTTATCATTAAAAGTTAAAGTATCTATCTATCTATCTATCTGTATATATATATATAATTTGGGGAATACTTTTGGTACTTTGATACTTTTCACTTTCATTCTGTGTATGTATTACTACGACTAACTATATACATTTAGGGAATACTTTTGGTACTTTGATACTTTTCACTTTCATTCTGTGTATGTATTACTACGATTAACTATTTATGAGACCTGTCGAATCAAGTAAGACCGAGTGATGTCATTACATGAATTGTGCTATAAATAGGAAAAAAGCAAATAATATGTATCAAAATAACTTATATCATATTTTTTTTGCTTTATATTATTAATAAAATAATTTGAAATCACCATTCCTGTGTGTACACGACATATACATCAAAAACATGTAACTAAATGTGTATTTCGGTGTCTATTTCGGTTTTCTTTGTAATTCGGTGTTTTTAGTAACAGGTAGATTACTACCGGCTTTATATGCAAAACTGTGCACAGGGTTTTTTTAAAAAAAAAATTAAACTAGGTTTGGGGCCCATGACTTATCTGCCCAAGGGACCGAAATTTCTTTCGGTGGGCCTGGTCCTACAACGAGTTTTGTCAGTTATGAAAAAACAAAACAAGAAAAAAAAAAAAAAAAGTTTTGTCAGGAAGCTGTCCACTTTACGGACGGCTACCTAGTAAGGCTTGTCTGGATGTCAGAATTAACTTCGGGCTCTGCCCAAGCAAAACAAGGTATTGTGTATCTGAAAATATGCAAACAAATAACCTCTCATAGAAGGAGGCATTCGTTTTCCGATGCCCCTCTTAAACAATTAAGTATTAAACCTACCTGCAATCTGCAAGAGCTTGTACTTCTAGTGTAAACTCCTCGGTTTCTTGTAGATACTCTCATAAGTAACCTCGTTGCATACCACTCATGCAAGAAATAGAGGCAAAGCGAACTTCTTTGATCGTTGAAAGTGTGAGAGTGGCTGTAACGTCCTCTCTAAAGGACGTAAAAAAAACCTCTACAGTATGAGCGGCGGTTTTACATATATTCAATTTAATATAGAGCTCTCCAATTGTTTCCAGAGCTCTCCAAATAAATTAGAGAGCTCTACAATTGAATTAGAAAGCGCTATATATCAATTAGAGACTTATATAATTCAATGATTGCCCTCAATAATTGTTGATGTCTCTACTTGAATTGCAGACCTCTCTAATTCAATTGGAGACCTGTACAAATGAACAAGAGAAGTCATTAAATCAGTTGTAGAGCCCTCTAATAGAATTAGAGACCTCTCTAATTCGATATTGGTTCGACAAATCTATAAATGAATTAAAGGCTATTGGTAATGCACAATTTAGTACAGGTGGTTGGGGGAAAGTACTCTGTTTGTGAAGAAATGGCTACAAATTATGGAAATAGTGATGTTCCATTTCTTTCAATTAAGTATCCTACAACATTTAGCAATGGTTGTGTGATAAATAACTTATAATAAAAAAATTCCAAACCTTTTTCTCCACAGACTTTGATGCAATCCACAGCAATGTGGAGTCTGTATGTAGTGAAAAAGAAATGTCGCTGACACTTATGAATAATCCATTTAGTGGCAAGGAGAAGTGGATTTTGTATAAAACTTGGATATATTGAACATGAACTGTTTTTCTGCACATACTGTTTTAATAAAATGGATTTTTTCTCAGTCCTGAACAACCTTGACAGTAGTTCCTAAAAAAGGTAGGTAGGAATGTATTAGCCATAAGCAGCATTTTATGATGAAGACAATGACACAATTGTACATGCATTTTGTTAATAATAATAATAATAATAATAATAATAATAATAATAATAATAATAATAATAATAATAATAATAATAATAATAATAATAATGTCACAATTTTGAGTCCCAAACATGATGATCCCCAAATTAAACTGTCTAGGAATATTTTCATATTCTCTGCTTATATATCTTTCTGTACATGCTGTACGTCTATCTATCTATTCTACCACAATTGGTAATTTAGTGTTCTATACTTTATTAAATAATTAATGAGTCTTGAGTTTAAATCTCTAATCACTTTCTTGGTATCCTTGTAATGGGTTCAAAGCAAAATGTACAA
Source organism: Margaritifera margaritifera (assembly GCA_029931535.1). Lineage (NCBI taxonomy): Eukaryota > Metazoa > Mollusca > Bivalvia > Unionida > Margaritiferidae > Margaritifera > Margaritifera margaritifera. The sequence continues at coordinate 22,967 of JAQPZY010000639.1, forward strand.
AATGTAAGACTTTGGTCTAGTATTTCTCCTTTATGTAGACCACCGGCCCCATTAAGCCGCCTCCTTGTATCCTTCTTTCTAAAGCACCCCGTGTCTTTGCAAATGACAGTAGTATATGGTGCGTACTGGGCGTCAAGTTGGGCCCCTTTGGCGTCAATGGGACTTAACATTGTGACGCCATAGAGGCCCCAAAAAAGGCTTGACGCTATAAACCCTCGGCTATAAAAATCTTGACGCCATAGAGGCCCCAATAGTATTTGAACATTTGGGGCCTGTACAGCGTCAAGGGTAGGCAAGAATGGAAAATGAATCTTTTCATTGAAAAATGGGTGGCCCTGAAAAGGGCCATTGGGTTTTTTGTTTACTGCTTTAGCATTCGCATCTCCTAGACGGTCTTCTTCTTCTTCTACTTCTTCTGACTTCTTCCCCATACATTAGTACTCTTTTCAAGCATCCTTGCCTTTCTATGTAGATTCTTCTTTGCCAGTAGGTGCTTTCATTAAGTCTAGTGATTGCCCATGATGCTCTTACATACATAGGATAGTTGCGATTGAAGAGCATTCCTGAGACGATGTTGGAAGCTTCCACACTTGTCCACATTTTTTTCTTTAGGAGTAGTCTTGGAGAGAAAACCGGTGAATCTTTATGAGACAAGCGGTGGTATATATACCTTACGATCGGATTGAAATGCATGGAAATGAACTACCAATCCTAACGCGCGTTACAAGCGGGTCGGTTTTTCTTCCAACTTAAAACCGACCACTCCTGACTATTTGAGATTTCGTGCCCAGTTGTTTCACCATTGGTGTCAAGAAGGAGGTCCTGTCATTTACACGTCCCCTTCAGCCACTCTCTGAAAAAAAAAAACTATAAAAACATCCACTACGTCATTTCTGTCTCACAATCTTCGAGATGACTTCCTTTCAATCTCATCCTCCGGCTAAATTGGTTCGTGCCTTGTATGGCATCAGTCGCGAAAAAAATGCACAAGTCCGTTCTCATTTGTTAGAAGCTAGTCTTAAAGAAGTGTTACGATGGTTTACTTTGACGGCACGTCAATTACTGCAAGGCATCATTCACATCCCTCATCAAACTCAACGTTTTTATCAAAAACATAAAGAGGCGTTGTCACAACTAGCCGATCCTAGAATCGATCCACGGACTAAAAAACAAATCATTTTAACCCCTGGAGGGAGCGGTTCTTTAGGAGGGGTTATGATTCGTTCCCTTTTGAAATGGGATCCTAATGCCCAAGCCAAGAAACCCAAAACACCAAAAAAGAAGAAAAGTCCCAAAAAGAAAGCCACAAAAAAAAAGAAAAGCCCTAAAAAGAAGAAAGCCCCCAAGAAAAAGAAAAGTTCTGCCAAGAAGAAGAAAACACCCACTGCCGCCACCACTGGCACCAGCAAGAGAGGTACTGCTGCCAGGACGCAAACGTTCACCCGCAAGACACCACCACAACAGGCCCTAGTGACGAGGTCTCCTTTTGCGTCCACTTCTTCGTCTTCTTTACCACCCTTCATGATGATGCCTGCCAAACCGGACTTAAGACAAGTGTTTCCTAATTTGATGCAAAAATGGAAAGTCACCACTTCGGGACCCTCGACATCGGCTGATTTGGCCATGGCAGCGGCCGCGAACAAAGTACCGTCCCCTAAAACCAAAGTCCAAGAAAGAACCGGCGTGTTACAAAGTTTAGTGGATTCATCCAAAGAAGAATTGAGACGATTTAGTCCCTTAAAAACACCTCAACGTCGAGTGAGGCCTGTCATGAAGATGGTACGTCGTGCAGACAATCAGTGGAGACGTGTTCCAGTATAAAATAGAACGGTGACCTGCCAGAGACTTCAGACTTACTCCTCACCTCTAAGATGACCCCCAAACGTGCACACCACCACCACCACCAAAAAAAAGAAGAAAAGCAAAAAAGGACGACTTCCACCTCGTCTGGCGAAACATTGGGACGTCTTGTCTGTCCTGACCAAATCCAATCCTCCCATGCGAAAACAACTCATTCAAACAGCCCCCAAAGAAATCATCGATACCGTGTGTGAATGTTGTTTGAACGTTTTGAAAGGAACGGTACCTTTGTCCAAGATACAGAAACAAAAATTAGGTAAACATCGGAACGTTCTTCGCCAAATGGTAAAAAAGAAAATACCTCTCCAACAAAAGAAAAAAATGTTGGTGCAACGAGGAGGATTTCTACCTATGCTGTTAGGACCGTTGTTAAAAATAGCGGGTCCTTTCTTAGGAACAATTGCTGTACCACTTTTAGGAGGTGTCATGCGATAAAAAAAGAAGATAAAAAGGACCACCCTTCTCTGGAAAGACCACACATTTTTGTACCTTTGGATGAAATGGAAGGACGAAAACTGACTTTAGTACCTTACACACGATGGATGGAATTCCATCGGTGGAACGAACAACGGATACCTCATTTACCACCCAATCCTAATCTCAACGAGATGTCATAGTTACAACAAGAATTACAAGCGCTGATGGAACGAAGCAATTTGTCAGAAACAGAAAAATCGTGCCTTAAAATTGGTCTTGAAACAAAGTGGTCGTCACCCTTTACGATGGCAAACTGACAAAGGCACCGAATTTCTAAACCAAGCTTTTCAAAAAAAATTGAAACAAAGACAGATTCATTTTTTTACCACCGAAAATCCTGAAACCAAAGCCAGTATCGTGGAACGTTTTCAAAGAACTTTGAAAGAACGCATGTGGAAATATTTTACACATCAACATACTCTCAAGTACATCGACGTGTTACCCCGTTTGGTCAAAGCGTACAATCAATCGTACCATCGAAGCATCGGATGTGCCCCCGAAGAGGTCAGCCATGAAAACGAAGTGACCGTGTTTGATCGATTGTTTGGTACACCCCAGAGGAGCAGACCACCTCAGAAAAAAACCTTGCTGGAGTTGAAGACCTGAGATTGGGTTCGCATCGGAAAAACCAAACGCACTTTTGACAAAGGTTATTTACCCAACTGGACCACCGAATTGTTTCGTGTCACTACACCCGTCCGTGAACGCCATCCTCCCGTCTATAAATTGGAAGACATGAACGGTGAAGTGCTCAAAGGAACATTTTACTTGCCTGAGTTACAACGAGTGACTGAAAAAGAAGACGCTTTGTACGACATCGAAAGCATTCTCGAACAAAGAACACGCAAAGTAGGTAAACGTCGAGTAGAAGAAGTCAAAGTACGTTGGAAAGGATATCCTCCTAGTTTTGATTCTTGGATTGCTGCTTCTTAAGTCGTCGACTATAACAAGAAAAAGAAGTAACCTAACATGCCATTCAACACAACCACGACTTCAACTCCTTCGCAGAGTTCTTCTCTTCAAGAATTACAAAAACAACCGCTCTGGGTGTGGTGCGGAGAACGTGTGCCTAAAAATCAAATCGTCTTTTTCTGCCAAATTTTTGTAGTGTATTGTGTCATCGAAGCAGCCTTTGCCAATTTGAGTTTGCAACATTGGGAAAAACAATTGTGGACCATTTAACTCAGCAGTTGCATCGGTTATCTTTTACTCTGTCCCTCTTTGAAATTTACGACGACGGACAACAGTCACCACAACAACAGCCAACACCACGGTACAACCAACGCCAGTCCACCTTCTTCCAGTCACCACAGTATCCCTCTTTTAGAACCCTTTGAACATCCTTTGAACTCGAGTGACTCCTCGGAGACCAAAACCACTTTGGACCTACTATGAATGACCAATTCTATTTAACGTTACCCAGTGACAGTTCCATGGATGTGTTTCTCAACAACACCTTATGTTGTTTCACGACCAAATTACCTCAGGCCATCCATTTGGATCACGACGCTCATTGGGAAGTAGGTTTGGTAGAAATCATTCATCCTACGCAAGCTCAAAACATCGAGGAAGGTCAAAACACTTTCATCATGGATATCTTGAACAAGGAAGTACATGATGAGTTGGAGAAAATTAAACCAGGCTTTGAGCATTCCAGAAAGGTACTCATGACGGCCACTCCTTTCTTTGCGAAGTAGATTTGTACTTGAATAACAAACTGGTTAGCAGCAGTTTGGATACTTACCCTTACCGTGCTTACTTGGAAAATCTCTTGACGTACGGAAAAGAAGCCAAGAACACTCATCTGGATGCTTCGGTGGTCTGGAAACCTGACACCTCGGAAAAGTTCAACGACACAGCGGTGTCAGTGCCGGCGACGCAAGCCGTTGATAAAACTATAATTCCAGCAGATCCGCACAATGTGGGATTTAACGAGCGTCAAAAGAAAATCAGACGCAGTTTAGAATTGATGGATCGTTTGCATTTGGACATGTGGTTGCAAGACAAGTATTTGTTGAACGGAGTAGATGTATGCCTGAGACTGAATCGCAGTAGTGCCGCTTTCCATTTGATGGCTCATGCTAACGAGTGGAAAACCATCATCCAAGAAGCCAGACTTTACGTGCGACGTGTGGAAATCTTACCAAAAGTAGCCAACGACATCAGTCAAACGTTGAGTAGAACCACTGCCAAGTATCCTGTGCGACGAGTGGAAGTGAAAACCTTTACCATTGCCGCTGGACTCCGATCCAAAGTCGAAGATCACGTCTTCCAAGGATTTCTCCCCAAACGTTTGTTGATTGGCATCGTCAGTAATGCAGCCCTCAACGGAGTCCACAATCAGAATCCGTTCGAGTTTAAACACTACAACGTCTCCAAGATAGAAGTCAGTCGAGATGGCAAGACCTTTTGTACCAGACCTTTTGAACCTAACTTTGGCTACGCCCAGAAATATTACTTGCGATCTTACCTGAGTCTGTTTGAAGCCACAAGACAGTTAGGCACCGACACCAGCCACGGCATTTCGTACGACGATTATGCAGGAGGGTATGCCTTGTGGGGTTTTGATTTCACTCCTGACCAAGGCAGCGACGAAGGACATTTCCACCCTATAAAATCAGGCCCACTTCGTGTGGAACTTCAGTTTAAAGATCCTCTACCCGACACGGTGAACGTCGTCTTGTATGCAGAATTTGATAATACTCTAGAAATCAACAGTTTGAGAGAAGTGATTTTAGACTATTAGAAGAAAAGAAAAAAAAGATGCAACACGTAGAAGAAGAACTCATGGAGATAGACGAGGGATTTTGTGAAGTTCAGCAGTCACAAACTACCACGGATGATGATGACGAAGTCATTCATTCAGAACCTAAAAAAGAAGAAGAAGTAGAGAACAATACTGTTATCAAGTTTGTTGGATTTATTTCTCGATGGCCTGAACAAGAAAAACATTTAGTCTCCTGTTATGCTAAGAAATTGACTGAAAGAATTAACAGCTTGACCCGAGAACATTGTCATGGATGTCAAATCGATCATCCCAGTCAGAAACAACACGACCAATGTTTGATGATGACAGGCGAAGAAAAATTGGACGAATATTTGGAAGAGGCCTGGTCTCAGATCTCGGAAGAAAAGGTGTTGAGACAATGGTATAAAGACTTGCAGGATTCTTCTTCACCTTCACTCACTCCTCTGGAGATCCATCGCATCTTAGCTCTCATTCAACAGAGTACAGAAACTATCCGCCGTGAGAATTCGTGGAATTACTTGACAAAACCATTCAAATTTAAAGTCAAGTGTATATTGATGACTTATAATTTCCTGTGAAGAAAAAATGGATACCAGGGAACTTCATTACCTGTTGACTCGCAGTTCCTACAATTCTTCTTGGAATCCTGTGGTGTGTGCTAAAGATGAACTACCTCATCGCAAACCTAACGACGTTCATGCCTATGTCATCAATACCGACGACAGTCATCGACCAGGAACCCATTGGGTAGCTGTGTACTTTCCCAACGATAACAATGGTGGTGTGGAATTGTTTGATTTTTATGGATTACCTCCTTTGGAAGACGACGTCATCGACTTTATGAGAAGAAATGCCATCTCTACTCGATTCAATAATGCCCGATTACAAGGATCGGATTCAATCGTGTGTGGACAATATTGTGTACATTTTCTTCATCAACGCAGTCTCGGATATTACCTTAGAACATTTAGTGACTTGGTTTGATAGAGACTATGCTCGAAACGATGCTAAAGTAGAACGATGGTTTTGTGAACGTTATGGTTATCTCTTGTCTTTAGCTCAGAAACGTAGTGTGCATCAGAATGATGTAGATGTAGAAAAGTGGAAGTTTAGTTTACCTTCCCAACGTTGTCAGCCCTGTAAATACGTTCCTGTTTAATATCTTGTTGGTTGTTAGTTTGCATTTTTATGTTAGAGAAGATTCTTCTTGTTCATTAAAAAATGTTGATTTTTTGAAAAAAATGGTGTTGTGTGGTTTATTAAATTTGAAAAACAAAATGAATAGGTTCTATCTCTCTTTCTATCGATCTGAAGTCACCACCTCTATCCATTTTCTCACTCTCGATCTGAACCCCATGTTTTCCATCGCGTCCGCGCTTCGAGCATATAAAGCGGTGCGTTGGCTAGTATAGTCACTCTCGTTGATTCGTCAAGATCTCAACAACAACACTTCAAGAAGATGGCAGGCAAGATTAGTAAACTGAACGAAGCTATGGTGAACATGCAGAGGGTGAAGCATCATTTGATGGAGACCAACCCTGAGAGAAAGACAATGATCTTCCTACAAATGGCTCATGATCTGGTGGAAGAAGTCATGAGGGAAGAAATCATTAGGGACAGAACGGAATGGGAGGAGAGACAAAGACTGCAGCAGCAGCAACAGCAGCAAAGACAACAACAACAACAACAACAACTCTTGCAGTCCATGAAACTACCCGACGGAGAAGTCAGCTGTAAGATAGACTGCGATGAGTTTGCCTTCTCTTTTACCAGAAAGAGAGCTTGTCTTAAAACCGTGAGACCCGTGGCTAAACGTGGCCGCCCTGCTGCGGCTGCTACTGCTACTGCTACTAGAAGTTAAAACAACATAACTTCTTAACCCCAACGGTCCTTTTCAGGGCCACCCATTAATCAAGAAAAGATTAATTTTCATATCATTGCTATATATATATATATATATATATATATATATATATATATATATATATATATATATATATATATATATATATATATATATATGTGTTTGTATGTGTTTGTGTGTTTGTGTTTTAGCCACCAAACAAAAATCCCTTTCCCCCCAAAAAAATAATGTTTGTATAGAGAGTGTGTGTTTGTGTTTAATTTTTAAAAAAAATAAATGGTGTGGTGTGTGTTTAATAAAAAATATAAAAAAAAAAATAATTAAAAATAAAAAAAGGATAGTGTGGTGTGTGTTTGATTAAAAAAAATAAAAGAAAGGATAGTGTGGTGTGTGTTTGATTTTATCAAAAGTAGTTTCTTTTAGGTCCGCGCACTGGGTTTGTGTTTTTGGGGTAAGGGGTGATGGAGTGCAAAATCCGCGAAGCCTAGAATGACGTCCTAGGGATGACGTCAGACGCGGGTAGTGTGAGTAATGTTTTTTTAGGTGTGAGGGATGTTTTCCTTCACATCCGTGTTTAAAGCATATAAAGCGACGCATTCCCCAGTTGAGCTACCACCGTTGACCCGTGTGATAACTCCCACCTCGTGTTGGATAGTAATCAAAAAGTGTGTGTTGAATAGTAATCAAAAAGTGTGTGTTGGATAGTAATCAAAAAGTGGATTTTGGAAAGTATTCAAAAAGTGGGTGTTGATAGTATGTTGGCGTGATTTCATCTCTTAGTCATACCCTTTCGTCTGATAGTAGGTTTGGGTTTTTAGACAGCACACAAGGCGATTGGAATAGTGTGTATGGGGAATTGGATAGTAGATAACTAAGTATTGGATAGTAGATAACAGATAACAAAGTAATTGGATAGTAGATAACTAAGTATTGGATAGTAGATAACTATTCCCACTGAAGTCCGTAGAAGTCTTAGAAGAAGAAGACCTTCCAAGAGATGTCTTCTTCTCTCTTGTTAACTTCACCAACAAAAACCAACGGCCCTTTTCAGGGCCACCCATTTTTCAAGAAAAGATTAATTTTCCCATGATAGCCATTTTTTTCCGTTGGTACCCAGAGTGCCCCGTCATGTTAAATTCCCGTAGTAACCCAGAGTGTCCCCAACATGTTAAATTCCCGTAGTAACCCAGAGTGCCCCCTCCTAACCCAGTTACCCCCCGTATACTACTACCCAGCAAGCACTTGTTGATTTTACATTAAAGTACAGTTGATAGTATACAAAATGCCTATTAACATTTACGGACGCTCAACCACTAAACGACGCGGCGTCGATGTGAATTTGAGCAGGGTTGCCACCAAAGCGGATTTGACTGAGTTTACCAGCCGGGTTGTTGTTGGTGTTGACCCGGGCGAACTTGTGATTTTCCAATATCACTTCAAACGTTCAACGTGGACATCAACGACGTTGTGCGAAGGCTTCGAGGCATTGTCGCGCAAAACCTGGCCGTGATCAGTTAAATAATGCTGCTGCTAAAACGAAACAATACGTGGATGAACAGATCGCAGACGTGCCTTTGCCACCACGCGTAGTAATTTCATAGGGCGTATTTGGGGGGAATATTAACCAACGAAGAAGAAAAAAATATTAATATATCAAATGGCCGACTTGTTTTCACAGCTGTCGGGGATGAGTTTGATAAACCTAAACTTAACATCTTGAAAGTGCGCGAGTCCGATCGTACTTGTTTATCTTAACCGGATGTAGAGACGGGTAGGGTGCAATGACAATAATAATAAATGAGAACCAGCGCGGAAGACCATTAGTAATGCATACCATCAAAGTCCAGAATCTTTTACTTAAACAGTATCAATATTATTGATCGCCAAATATGAAATTCAACTTGAAGGACTCAGCATCTTTCCAAAGGGGTACTTAACCGTCTTTGTAGGTTGTATTTACGATTAGATTTATCCTTACATATAAGTAATGGATTCTGACCGCGGTGATGAGGTTGCGGAATTTACCGAAGGGGTGTTGAATCGGCTGACCAGTGATACCAACATTGATAGTGATTTCGTTCCACTTGTCGACAAATATCTGCTTCATAATGGTGTTACAAGACCCTCGTATACTCTCAAATATAATTTACGCGAGTGTAAGAGAGAAATAGACCATTGGGACCACTTGCCTGATGTACCAATACTAACTCGACGCCAGCTCGGAATCATTGCATTGGCATCGTTGACTGCACCACCAGGTGTGAAAACATCCAGGAATTGTTTGTACAACGAAGAAGAGGGATTCACCGATAAGAACACCAACATTAACACAACCGAGAAGAAACAAATCTTTACTGTTATTCGAAAAGGACGCACTTGTTCGTGTAACAGTTCTTGGGCAAAGACGAGTAGAATCGTTTCAGACACCAACCAAGGGCGTGACCAATATGGTTCTATATGAACGTGGTGCCATATAATTTATTTTATAACGTGGTGCCGTATAATTTATTTATAATTTGGAACGTGGTGCCGTATAACTTATTTATAATGTATTATTTTCTATAATTGTATGGCAGTTGTGCCATTAAAAAAGGGTAATTGGTTAGAAGTGCGTGTTGCACCTGAACAAGGCATGGTTGTCAAGCAATTACACTACGCAACTGTATTATTAGTTGAAGAATTATAATGGACACTCAATGTTACCAACGTGAAAAAATAATCGAAGCGGAACTGCAACTGCGAGATGAAATCGTCAAGAGAACCGAGTTGCTCATGAAATACAAACTCTTGTGTGTGGTCATTGATGCTATTTGTAGAATCGCCGCTGCAGCAACCGTTGGTTTTGGTTTGGCGTTGCGGGAATCACAACGACGTCGACTATTATAGGATCACCAATCGGAATTGTTGTCGGACCTATATCGATAGTAACCGGTGATGCGGGCTGTGCTGGTAAACAAATTTCAATATGATTACATTCACAAATACGTATCTATTCGGAACTTCTCGTGGTAGTACAAAGAAGTCTTAATACGATTGCGAAACTCTACTCGATGGCTATCGAAGATAAAACCATTAGCGGGGCCGAGTTCGAGACCGTGTTGGCGGAAATACAAAACCACCGGCAACTCCGAGCAGAGATACGAAACTGCGCTAGCAACCAAAAACAGGTATTGGTAAGTAACCCTCGATACACATCACTGAACTAGTTGGGAAAATTCCAGTGGTAACCTTGATAGTATAAATTGTGGTGATTGTCGCGCTGGGGGGAAATTCCCGTTGCGACTTTACGATATAAATCGTAGCGATTACCCGCTGGTATTGTATTTTGTAACCATAACCGTGCATGCACTAGCGTGTAACGATCAAGCTAAAAATACTAAAGTCATGGGGTATAAAATGGTTGACTTGTCCCGGTAATAAAAATCTCAAACATACAATGTACTTCTACTCAACTCGAAGTTGCAGCATCTTCCCAGTCTAGCGATAAGACTGTTGCCAAAAAGCGCAATTTTGTTCATGTGATATATTTATTAATGTACTTTTGAAATTCATATATGACAGATAATTTCCAGCTATCCTTATATATAGCTTTGGCTCGTATAACATTATTGTTTCTAGCAGAGTGATTATTGACAAATGCTTAGTTCAGGTGAGTTTGTCATTGATTTAATTAGATGAACAGGTCTGACACTATTGTTTTTAGCAGAGTGATTTCTGGCATAAGTATAGTTTAGGCCTGTTTGTCATTATTTATCATGTTCTACTTATATAAAGTAACTGTTAATGAATTAGATTAATTAGATTATTATGTTTGCGATTCCTGATTTAGTTAATTACAATCAACTGTCATATCATGAAACGCAGTGTATAAGTACATGTTTCACTATTGTAAAATATTTGGAAAGTTTTTAAACAAAAATTAAATTAAATGCTATGAATCTTTTTTGAATTGTCACAAACTTTATCATTAAAAGTTAAAGTATCTATCTATCTATCTATCTGTATATATATATAAAATTTGGGGAATACTTTTGGTACTTTGATACTTTTCACTTTCATTCTGTGTATGTATTACTACGACTAACTATATACATTTAGGGAATACTTTTGGTACTTTGATACTTTTCACTTTCATTCTGTGTATGTATTACTACGATTAACTATTTATGAGACCTGTCGAATCAAGTAAGACCGAGTGATGTCATTACATGAATTGTGCTATAAATAGGAAAAAAGCAAATAATATGTATCAAAATAACTTATATCATATTTTTTTTGCTTTATATTATTAATAAAATAATTTGAAATCACCATTCCTGTGTGTACACGACATATACATCAAAAACATGTAATTAAATGTGTATTTCGGTGTCTATTTCGGTTTTCTTTGTAATTCGGTGTTTTTAGTAACAGGTAGATTACTACCGGCTTTATATGCAAAACTGTGCACAGGGTTTTTTTAAAAAAAAAAATTAAACTAGGTTTGGGGCCCATGACTTATCTGCCCAAGGGACCGAAATTTCTTTCGGTGGGCCTGGTCCTACAACGAGTTTTGTCAGTTATGAAAAAACAAAACAAAAAAAAAAAAAAAAAAAGTTTTGTCAGGAAGCTGTCCACTTTACGGACGGCTACCTAGTAAGGCTTGTCTGGATGTCAGAATTAACTTCGGGCTCTGCCCAAGCAAAACAAGGTATTGTGTATCTGAAAATATGCAAACAAATAACCTCTCATAGAAGGAGGCATTCGTTTTCCGATGCCCCTCTTAAACAATTAAGTATTAAACCTACCTGCAATCTGCAAGAGCTTGTACTTCTAGTGTAAACTCCTCGGTTTCTTGTAGATACTCTCATAAGTAACCTCGTTGCATACCACTCATGCAAGAAATAGAGGCAAAGCGAACTTCTTTGATCGTTGAAAGTGTGAGAGTGGCTGTAACGTCCTCTCTAAAGGACGTAAAAAAAACCTCTACAGTATGAGCGGCGGTTTTACATATATTCAATTTAATATAGAGCTCTCCAATTGTTTCCAGAGCTCTCCAAATAAATTAGAGAGCTCTACAATTGAATTAGAAAGCGCTATATATCAATTAGAGACTTATATAATTCAATGATTGCCCTCAATAATTGTTGATGTCTCTACTTGAATTGCAGACCTCTCTAATTCAATTGGAGACCTGTACAAATGAACAAGAGAAGTCATTAAATCAGTTGTAGAGCCCTCTAATAGAATTAGAGACCTCTCTAATTCGATATTGGTTCGACAAATCTATAAATGAATTAAAGGCTATTGGTAATGCACAATTTAGTACAGGTGGTTGGGGGAAAGTACTCTGTTTGTGAAGAAATGGCTACAAATTATGGAAATAGTGATGTTCCATTTCTTTCAATTAAGTATCCTACAACATTTAGCAATGGTTGTGTGATAAATAACTTATAATAAAAAAATTCCAAACCTTTTTCTCCACAGACTTTGATGCAATCCACAGCAATGTGGAGTCTGTATGTAGTGAAAAAGAAATGTCGCTGACACTTATGAATAATCCATTTAGTGGCAAGGAGAAGTGGATTTTGTATAAAACTTGGATATATTGAACATGAACTGTTTTTCTGCACATACTGTTTTAATAAAATGGATTTTTTCTCAGTCCTGAACAACCTTGACAGTAGTTCCTAAAAAAGGTAGGTAGGAATGTATTAGCCATAAGCAGCATTTTATGATGAAGACAATGACACAATTGTACATGCATTTTGTTAATAATAATAATAATAATAATAATAATAATAATAATAATAATAATAATAATAATAATAATAATAATGTCACAATTTTGAGTCCCAAACATTATGATGATCCCCAAATTAAACTGTCTAGGAATATTTTCATATTCTCTGCTTATATATCTTTCTGTACATGCTGTACGTCTATCTATCTATTCTACCACAATTGGTAATTTAGTGTTCTATACTTTATTAAATAATTAATGAGTCTTGAGTTTAAATCTCTAATCACTTTCTTGGTATCCTTGTAATGGGTTCAAAGCAAAATGTACAAAATGTAAGACTTTGGTCTAGTATTTCTCCTTTATGTAGACCACCGGCCCCATTAAGCCGCCTCCTTGTATCCTTCTTTCTAAAGCACCCCGTGTCTTTGCAAATGACAGTAGTATATGGTGCGTACTGGGCGTCAAGTTGGGCCCCTTTGGCGTCAATGGGACTTAACATTGTGACGCCATAGAGGCCCCAAAAAAGGCTTGACGCTATAAACCCTCGGCTATAAAAATCTTGACGCCATAGAGGCCCCAATAGTATTTGAACATTTGGGGCCTGTACAGCGTCAAGGGTAGGCAAGAATGGAAAATGAATCTTTTCATTGAAAAATGGGTGGCCCTGAAAAGGGCCATTGGGTTTTTTGTTTACTGCTTTAGCATTCGCATCTCCTAGACGGTCTTCTTCTTCTTCTACTTCTTCTGACTTCTTCCCCATACATTAGTACTCTTTTCAAGCATCCTTGCCTTTATATGTAGATTCTTCTTTGCCAGTAGGTGCTTTCATTAAGTCTAGTGATTGCCCATGATGCTCTTACATACATAGGATAGTTGCGATTGAAGAGCATTCCTGAGACGATGTTGGAAGCTTCCACACTTGTCCACATTTTTTTCTTTAGGAGTAGTCTTGGAGAGAAAACCGGTGAATCTTTATGAGACAAGCGGTGGTATATATACCTTACGATCGGATTGAAATGCATGGAAATGAACTACCAATCCTAACGCGCGTTACAAGCGGGTCGGTTTTTCTTCCAATGGGAAGATAGTAGGGGTGTGACGTCATTTTGGGTATAAAGGCATTGTAGCGTTCGTAGCGATTTGACTTGGAGAGGTATCATGGAGAGTACTAAGCCTATGAATTGGAGCGAGAATCCTATCTTTCACTTCCTTAATTTAGATTTTCTGAATCAAGAATTTGAGTCTGAGACTGCTGCTGCTGTTGCTGTTGCTGGTACACCACTTCCCTCTTTGCTACCAGTGATGGATGAATTTAAAAAGAAACAACAGGAAGAGATGGAAATTTTTTTACAGAAACAGCGAGAGGATGAAGAAATGTTTCTTCAGCAGCAAGAAGAAGAGAGAAGAAGAAAAAGTGAGGAAGAAATCAGACAACAGTTAGAAGAGGAGGAGAAGGAGAAGGAAACACCAAAGGCAGTCAGTCAGGAAGAAAAAACGGTGATTTAGAAGAGATTTTATCAGAGTTAAAGTATCTGAGGAAATTATACGAATGTTCTTTAACTCAGCCGCCTAAACGAAAAAGACCATCACGAGCTAAACATTCCAAACCTACCACTTCTAGTGAGATGCCACCACCACCACCACCAGTGACTACCACCATTACCAAATCACCAGCAGTAGCAGCAGGAATTGGATTGGGTCATGGTAAAGGACTACGACAATTGAAGTTGATTATGTCAACTCCATAAGTTTGTTTGAACCAAACAAAACAAACACCCCAACGGTCCTTTTCAGGGCCACCCAGATTTCTAGAAAAGAAATCAAATTGCCAACAAAAAAAAAAATCAAGTAAAAACTTAAAAAAATTACCCATTCATTTGTGTAAGAGTGAGTGCGTGCGTGCGTGCGTGCATACTCTAAAATAATACAAAAACACTTACTTTTTTTTCCATTCTGGTGTATTCTCTTTTTTTTTAACAAAATAATTCACCATGAACATATAACACCAAAAAAAACAAACAAAAAAGTTCATTTGTTTTCACTGTCTGTCTCTCTTGTTCTTCTTGAATTTCTTCTTCGTAGGGATCAAGATCTTCACAGGAATCATGGGTTCCATTGGTACATTTTCTTCATTCTCACTGTCTTCCATCCATCTCACTCTCTTCTTACTTTTCTTTATGATATGTTCTTCTTCTTCTTCTAGATTTGAAGATCCTTCGGCTTCCTCCCTCTCCTCTGGTAGATTTTCTTCTTCTTCTTCTTCTTGTTCTTCTTTCTGAGGACATTCCGAAGACCATTGTCCTTTTCCTTTACAATGATAACAAGTATCTTTTGTTATGTCTCTTTTTTCTTTTTTTTTGTTTCGACGTTGTGGACATTCTGGAGCCCAATGCCCTTTCTCTTGGCGGATATAGCAAGTATCTTGACTTTTATCTCTCTTTTGAGTTTGTTGACGTTCTGGACATTCTGGAGCCCAATGTCCTTTCTCTTGACAGATATAACAAGTATCTTGACTTTTATCTCTCAGTGGTAGTCCTCTGGCTAGATAATCCCAATAATACTCAGAAGGATGTCCTTTCTTAGGGCATCGATTTTTTCTTCTTCTTGACTCTTCCATCTTTACAGTTTGAAAGTTCAATCACCAGAGACTGATTCTCAAGGTAAGAAGGTCTCTCTATATATACTCTCCTCTTTCTATATATAGATACCTGGGGTTAAACTGAATCAGTTTCAAAGTAAACTTCAAAATGAAAAGATCACGCCCAAACCATGAGAAAACAGAAGAACAAGAAGAAACGAAGATACGACGCTAAAGATTGTCTGTACCACCTGAAACACCGCTAGCTGAACTACTAGCTCAAGTCCATGCTAGCGACTTCGAAGAGGAGATGAGTGAACCTGAAACCCAAACTTCTAACCCACCCAAAACAAAACCCACCACCACCACCACCACTACTACCAACACCAGAACCCCTGACCAAAAAAGACTACCTACTACATTGGCTCCTCCTGAAAATTACTATCGGATTCGAGAGACTCAAAAAATAACTTCTCGAAAATTTAAAACTACAGCCTACACTCACACGGTTCACTTTAAAGACTTCAAGTCCGAAGTACCTGCCGAGAAAGCGGCGGGGTTCATTAGTGATTTGTGGGAATCTGTGTTACAGAACTTGAAACGCCAATGTGGAGCCAAAGAAGACGATCGATTGAGACTGGCCATTCATCATGACAATTTGAAGAGTCCTGTTTGGATCGAGTTCAGCACCCCGGCAGAATTAACACCAGACAAAGTCATGTCCAAAATAGAATATGTTCAACAATCGAACGACAAGTTTACCATCACCGATGGAAAGGCGACACTTTACATGACTCACGTTGCTCCTCCTCGAGGAAGTGGACGAAGTAGGAAACCGTTATTGGTGGACGATCTTCGCACTACCAAACGCAGTGTCGTCCAAATTGACAATACCCAAGACCAGATGTGTTTGGCTCGAGCCATTGTGGTGGGGCGTACGTATGCCAACAAGAACGAGAGTAAAGAATGGAAAAGAGCCTGGAAGAGCATTCAACAATCGGACAAAGCCAAACAACGAAACGAAGCAGAACTCCTGTTGCAACAAGCTGGTATCCCTAAAGAGACCGTGTGTGGCATTTCTCAAATGCAACAACTTCAAGATGTTTTGGCTCCTCACTACACTCTGAAAGTTCACCCTCAAGAAGTGCGCGGAGCTCTACTGTTTCGAGGCCCCGATTTTCCCGAAGGAAAATACATTCACCTCTATCATCACCAAGAACATTTCGATACCATCACCAGTATCACAGGATTTCTGGGACACTCTTACTACTGCGAGAAATGCAACCAAGGGTTTAACAATCGGGAGCGACACACTCATTGCGGAGCAAGATGTCGGGGCTGTTTAGCGGACCAACCATGCCTTCCTGAACAAAATCACGTCCATTGTGAGACGTGTCGACGCAGTTTGGTTAGTTCCTCTTGTTACGAACAGCATCGCAAGACACAAGGACACCAACAAAAATGTGCTTGCGACTTATTGAAATCGTGTTCCACGTGTGGAAACCTAATTCGAACCAACGACCCTAAGAGACACGTTTGTGCTGGAAAAAAAAGATGTTCTATTTGCAAGCAGATCGTCGATTTTGATCATCAATGTTTTATTCAAAAGTTTGACAAGACAGAGAAGAAAGAAATAAAGAAGAACAAGAACCAAGTGGATTTCATCTTTTTTGATTTTGAATGTATTCAAGAAACAGGCATTCACATTCCTAATTTCTGTGTGGCTCATCGGGCTTGTGATCAGTGCATTCAAGAAACGATTCACTTTCACTGTCCTCATTGTAGTAGGATTCCAGGAGGAGTGAAAAAATATTTCGTGGGGTTAACACTTTGTCCGAGTTTGTTGAATGGATTTTAGACCCTACCACCCACGACAGTTGGAGCGAAGAAGACATTCATCGTTACGGAGACTGTCATCGGTATGCGACCGTCATAGCTCACAATTTTTCGGGATACGATGGGCAGTTTTTGTTAAATTATTATTTGCAACAAGGTACCGAACGTCCTGAAGTCACCATGAACGGAAAAAAAACTCATCTAGATGAAAGTGGGACAAGTACAGTTCAAAGATTCTATGAGTTATTTGGTCATACCTTTGAGTCGCATGCCAAAAACGTTTGGCATGACAGAAATGGCCAAAGGCTATTTTCCTCACTTCTTCAACACGGAAGCTAATCAACATGCTGTCCTACCTCATTTACCTGACCTTCATGATTACGACCCCGACGGAATGCGCTCCGAACAGCGAGAAGCCTTTCCCACTTGGTACCACGCTCACCAGTCCGATCCATTTGACTTTCAAGAAGAGATGTTGAAATGTTGTCGATCCGATGTGGATATTTTAAGACGTTGTTGTGGAAAGTTTCGAGAGTTATTTCTCGAACACGGAGACGTCAATCCTTTGAAAGATGCTGCCACCTTACCTAAAGCCTGTTCCTTAGTCTACATGCAAAATTTCATGCCCGAGAACCAACTAGCCATCATTGACTCCAACACGTCTCTCTTTGCTAGTCGTCAATATTCGGTCAAAGCTTTACGTTGGCTTCATTACTTGTGCCAAAAAGAAGACAAATGGATACAACATGCCAGAAACGGAGGAGGAGAAAAGAAGATTGGAGGTTATTCCGTGGATGGATTTGATTTAGAAAACCCGCACACAGTGTACGAGTTTAAGGGTTGCTTGTTTCACGGATGCCCTACTTGTTATCCTGATCGAGAGATGAAAAGTCCTTATTCAGATTCTACCAACAGTTATACGAACAGACTTGCCAACGACGACTCAAGTTAGAAAGTCAAGGATACCAAGTGGTAGAAATGTGGGAGCACGAGTACGATCGACGTTTGAAAACCGATCCTGAATTTAAGAACATCACCCAAAGTTACGACGCTGCCGACATCGAACCTTTGGATCCGCGCCACAGTTTATTTGGAGGACGAACCAATGCTACTCGCTTACTGTACGACGTAGACGAATCCAAAGGAGAAGAAATCAAGTACATCGACGTGTGTTCTTTGCATCCTTTGGTGTGTAAATATGTTCGTTTTCCCACCGGTCACCCAGAAATCTTGACAGAACACATTGACGTGGAACACATTCGTCAATACGAAGGATTAATCAAATGTAAAGTCTTACCTCCGACCCACTTGTACCATCCCATCTTACCTCACCATTGCCAAGGAAAACTGATGTTTCCTTTATGTCGGACGTGTGCCGAAACGTGCAACCAAGATCATCCCTGTCACCACACGGAGGAAGAACGGTCTTTGACAGGAACGTGGGTTAGCTCCGAATTGTTTCGAGCTCTGGATCGTGGATACCGTTTGTTGAAAGTATACGAAATCTGGCACTTTCCAACTACCGCCCAATACCAAAAGGACTTCGCTACGAATCATCCAGGCATTTTCTCGGGGTACGTCAATCAGTTTTTAAAACTGAAACAAGAAGCTAGTGGTTATCCTTCGTGGTGTCAGACTCCCGAAGACCAAGAACGATTCAAAGAAGAGTACCGTAACATCGAAGGCATCACTTTGGAAGAGGTGGAAAAAAATGAAGGAAAAAGATCGTTTGCCAAAGTCATGCTCAATTGTTTGTGGGGAAAAATGGCTCGACGTACGATCTTAACCAAGACGGAATACGTCACCGATCCTTATCGTTACTTTCAACTGGTGGACGACAAAAGTATACTAGTCAAACACGTCGAAATCGTCCGCGATGATTTAATCATAGTCAATTTCGAAGAAGAACCCAAGTTTGTCAAACCTGACAAGTTTAGTAACGTAGTCATTGCCGCTTACGTGACCGCTCATGCTCGCTTGAAATTGTACGACGAAGCGTTAGAAGTCTTGGGAGATCGTGTCCTGTACTTTGATACCGACAGTTGTATGTACACACCCTACCATTCAAGGAGATCGCTTAGGAGCCGGACGGACGAGCACCCTCAAGACAGCATTCTGAGTTTTGCCAGCGGTGGCCCCAAAAATTACGGCTACCGATACCGAGACCCACAAGACCAACTTCACACCCATTGCAAAGTGAAAGGATTGACTCTGAACTATCGAACCAGCCAAGTGGTCAACTTTGAGGTTTTAAAAAATGCTTTACTGTCTGGACAAGTGGAAGACTTTCGAGTGCACACGTTAGAACCTCACAAGATCGTACGGTTACCTAATCACCAAATCATCACTCGACCTGTACAAAAAGTGTACCAAATCGTATACCAGAAGCGAGTGAGACTTCCAGACCACACCACTTTACCTTACGGACACGTTGATTTGAAGTATAAAAAAGGACACCCCCTTGAACAGAAAAAAAGACAACACCAAGAAGATGACTTCAACAACACCGTGTGATGAACCCACTACTACTACTACAGACCTTAAGTTGAAAGAGTACAAATTTCCTGTGGCCTTGCCTGACTATTGTGATTGTG
This sequence comes from Margaritifera margaritifera, assembly GCA_029931535.1. NCBI lineage: Eukaryota > Metazoa > Mollusca > Bivalvia > Unionida > Margaritiferidae > Margaritifera > Margaritifera margaritifera. Next base: position 42,647 of record JAQPZY010000639.1, read on the forward strand.
CCTGTCGCTTGAACACATTAAAAAAATGGCCTAAACACTTGCCTGACTATTGTCATTGTCCCCATCGATGGAACACATACAAAAAAGGGAAAAACTTAGGAAAAATGGATTACCTACTTCCAACTCTTTAGCCAGAGCAGGATTTTTCTACTTTGGACAGGGAACCAAAGTGCAGTGTTTCAGTTGTGGCAATACCATTCGTATGAACTGCAAGGATTCAGCTCTCCTGGAACATGTCAGATGGTCTCCAAACTGTACTTACCTTTCTTTGGCGTTTCCACGGATGACATTACAGTACTTTCGACTGGTATAAAAAAGGAACCCCTTCCAAGCCTAACCCTTCATTCTGACTTTCAACGTTGACCGAGCAAGAAACGAAAAAAAAGATGAGTAATTTTGTCATCCTTCCACCAAAGTACAATAAGAATACTCAAACCACCACCCACCCACCACCAAGGGAGAAATCTAGTGGTGTGAACTCCAAGTACCATCACGACTTGGAGTGTGATACAGTGCCATGCGACGAGACGGATTCCGTACGCTTTGGCATCAGCGATTCACACGATCAGACGGATGCCGTACGCTTGGACATCGTCGATGCTGTGCGTGTGCCTCACCGTCCCTCTAACGATGCAGGACGACCTTTATGCTTTACTAATCGTACATATAATTGTCATACTGCCTACAGGGGTGAAGAATTGACAATACCTGTGGCTTTGCCGGGTTATTCAAAGTATGATAATCGACTCGAGACGTTCAAAGGCAAGTGGCCTAAATATCTACTACAATCCACTACTGACAAAGCTTTAGCCAGATCTGGATTTATCTACTTGGGAGAAGGAGATAAAGTTCAATGTTTCAGTTGCGGTGTGAGACTTCACCAATGGGAGCCTACCGACTCAGCTTACATTGAACATGCCAGATTGTCTCCGCACTGTCAGTTCTTACCTTTAGTGGCCTCAGAAGAGTACGGGTACGATGAGCCAGATCCCAAGCAGAAGAAGTAAAAAAAAAAAAAACATGTCGGAGGAGAAGGAGGATACTTTACAAGAATACATTTGTGATTTACCTTTGGAGTTGCGAGAACGCATTTATCAGTATTTTGTCACTATCAAACCTAGTTTAGAAGATCGCATTCGTGGTTTACCTTTGGAGCTGCGAGAACGCATTTACAGAGAATTGGTCAAGATCCAAGTGAAACGTAAAGAACAGTTACATCCTTTTCGACAGACATGTTGTAACCATTGGTATCTGAATGTGATAAGACATCTGATTTAGGCCAAGATATTCAAATGGTCAGACAGTCATGAAAAACTAACCGACAACTTTAAGAGTTTGGAGGGTACCACCTACAATGTGGCAGTGGAATATAGAATTCGATGGAACGAAGTGAAGGAAAAAAAATGTGACCAACAGACAAGAATACCAAAAACTGTTACAAGAACTGTCACCTCAAGACGAATCGCCTTTACGTCGTTTGAAGTTAGATAGGATAATCAATGATGATTGTTTTGGATATCCTTTACCCACCGATTCCGTTTGGTTGGCATGTGAGTATTTTGTCACCAAGAAGACCACTTTAGAAGACCGCATTCGTGACTTGACTTCGAAGTTGCGAGTTCGGATTTACCAAGAGTTGGTTCAGATTCAAGTGAAACGTAAACTCCAATTCATTCCTCGATTTTCACACTACCGTGACTTTCACCGTATCAGAAATCTGATTCTGGACCATAACTATCACCGCTATCGTGAAGAACACAAAAGAGAGTTACTTCTTTCCAAGTCGGAAACTTTACCAGAACACATTCGTGGTTTGCCTTTGGAGGTGCGAGTACGCATTTACCGAGAGTTTGTCAAGTTACAAGTGAAACGTAAACTCAAAGTCATTTCTCGAGCTGTACGCTATGCTTACTTCCAAAGTATGAGAAGACTGGTTTTGGGGAGGTTGTATCGCTGGCACTACCCTGAAGGAGACTATCACAAAAGGTGCCAACCTTGGGAACCTGGATATTAAAACCCGCCACCCAAGATACCCACCTTAGCCATCAAACCCTAAAAAGGATCCCCATGACTGATCAGTACTCCTCACTCGTGAAACGGATTCCATGGAAGGAAGTCAACGATCGTGTTCAGACCTTAGAGGATTATAAAAACTTGATACAAGAACTGTTTCCATTGAATTTTGGACGCTATGTGGTGTGTGTCTTAGTGACTGCTTATCTTGGAATTCGTTTTCCAGGACATTCGTTGTGGAGTATTTTTGAGGACAAGTGTTTGCCTTGGATTATTTTGGAGGAACCGTGGTTGCTTTGGACTATTTTGAAGAGTCCAAAAAAACAATATGACCATTCATGCATCACTCTTAGTAGAGGATTATAAAGACTTGATTTTATCAGTACACGAAAGAAAAATTTTACTCAAAGTGTTGAGAGTGGTGATGAAAACAAGTGAGGTTCCTCCGCGTGAAGAAGACATTCGTCACACTTTATCTGTCTATAAAACATTTTAAGAAGTGTGTTTTGCTAGTGAGTTGCACCAACAACTTTTCAATTGGAAAGATGTACGTCACTGGAGAGGTCTTGGTTTCCATGCTTGGCTACAAGAAATGGCTCAGTTTGCCAAAGATCTGGCATGCCACTAAGTGTCCAAAAGTGAAATGGGAACGACTGAAAGAAGAAGAACCTGACACAACAGAGAAAGATGACAACACTGTTGTCAAAATTCAACCATCCCCTGAGGAACACAACCCTTCCGTACCGTCAGAGACATTTCATTCTTCCACCAGAACAAAGACGAACAGAAGATTGCCAGTGCCTGTGCCTTCCATTCCTAGGACACCAAAATGTTGTACATTGAATTGTTTATACAACACTTTGATTCTTTTATTGGTAGCCTTATTCTTGTACGTCAGCATTTTTACCTTATGCAGTTTACTCTATTATTATCACCTGGTGTAAAAAAAATGTTTTTGTTGTGTTGGTTGTTTTTTACCAAAAAAAAAATAAACGTGTATGAAAACGTATAAAATGTCTTGGGTCTTTTGTCTTCTTCTCAAAAATCTTCTTACCTCAGTCATGGCTACATCTTCTTCTACCTCGTCTACCTCTTCTGCTTCTGTAGTCAAAGTGATTGACGAAAAGTTAGATCGTACCAGTTGGAATGCTTTGTATCTGCGCCATCCTTTTAACATGTTGATTGCTGGACCCAGTGGTTCAGGTAAAACCGAATTTGTCAAACGTTTGATCGAACACAAATCTCATTTGTTCGATCGTCCACCTCAACGCATCGTGTGGCGTTACAAAGAGTGGCGAAAGTCTTACACACTACTCCAAGAAAGTCGAGGAGAAGCCATTTCATTTGTAGAAGGCATCCCTCGCGAAGACGATGGGATCGTGTCTGACGTGAGTCAAACTCATCTGGTCATCTTCGACGACATGTTAGGAGAAGACGAAGAGGAAATTAAACTTTGGTTTACACGAAAAGGACACCATCGTAATGCTAGTATTGTATACATTACTCAAAATTTATTTCAACAAAGTAAAGCCCATCGTACCATCAGTCTTAACGCTCATTACGTGGTCTTGTTTAAAAGCCCCAGAGACAAATCTTAAGTGCAAGTGTTAGCCAAACAGTTAGGCACTCCTTGGTTGAATTATGCGTACGACGATGCCACTCAAACCCCTCACGAGTATTTACTCATCGACTTAAAACCAACTCTCCTGACTATTTGAGATTTCGTGCCCAATTGTTTCACCCTTGGGGTCAAGAAGGAGGCCCTGTCATTTACACGTCCCCTTCAGCCACTCTCTGAAGAAAAAAAAAACTATAAAAACAGCCACTACGTCATTTCTGTCTCACAGTCTTCGAGATGATTTCCTTTCAATCTCATCCTCCAGCTAAATTGATTCGTGCCTTGTATGGTATCAGTCTCGAAAAAAATGCACAAGTCCGTGCCCATTTGTTAGAAGCTAGTCTTAAAGATGTGTTACGATGGTTTACTTAGACGGCACGTCAATTACTGCAAGGCATCATTCACATCCCTCATCAAACTCAACGTTTTTTTCAAAAACATAAAGGGGCGTTGTCACAACTAGCTGATCCTAGAATCGATCCACGGACTAAAAAACAAATCATTTTAACCCCTGGAGGTAGCGGTTCTTTAGGAGGGGTCATGATTCGTTCCCTTTTGAAATGGGATCCTAATGCCCAAGCCAAAAAACCCAAAACACCAAAAAAGAAGAAAAGCCCTAAAAAGAAAGTCACAAAATAGAAAAGCCCTAAAAAGAAAGCCCCCAAGAAAAAGAAAAGTTCTACCAAAAGAAAACAGCCACCACCACTGGCACCCGCCGCAAGAGAGGTACTGCGGCCAGGACGCAAACGTACACCCGCAAGACACCACCACCATTACCATCACCACCAGCAGTGACGAGGTCTCCTTTTGCGTCCACATCTTTGTCTTCTTCACCACCCTTCACGATGATGCCTGCCAAACCAGACTTAAGACAAATGTTTCCTAATTTGATGCAAAAATGGAAACCTATTTCGAAAGTCACCACTTCGAGACCCTCGACATCGGCTGATTTGGCTATGGCAGCGGCCGCCAACAAAGTACCGTCCCCTAAAACCAAAGTCCAAGAAAGAACCGGCGTGTTACAAAGTTTAGTGGATTTATCCAAAGAAAAATTGAGACGATTTAGTTCATTGAAAACACCTCAACGTCGAGTGACGCCTGTCATGAAGATGGTACGTCGTGCAGACAATCAGTGGAGACGTGTTCCAGTATAAAAGAGAAGGGTAACCTACCAGAGACTTCAGACTTACTCCTCACCTCTAAGATGGCTCCAAAACGTGCACACCACCACCAAAAAAAGAAGAAAAGTAAAAGAGGACGACTTCCACCTCGTCTGGCGAAACATTGGGACGTCTTGTCTGTCCTGACCAAATCCAATCCTCCCATTCGAAAACAACTCATTCAAACAGCCCCCAAAGAAATCATCGATACCGTGTGTGAATGTTGTTTGAACGTTTTGAAAGGAACGGTACCTTTGTCCAAGATACAGAAACAAAAATTAGGTAAACATCGGAACGTTCTTCGTCAAATGGTGAAAAAGAAAATACCTCTCCAGCAAAAGAAAAAAATGTTGGTGCAACGAGGAGGATTTCTACCTATGCTGTTAGGGCCGTTGTTAAAAATAGCGGGTCCTTTGTTAGGAATGATTGCTGGATCCCTTTTAAGAGGTGTCATGCGATAACAAAAAAAAAGAAGATAAAAAGGACCACCCTTCTCTGAAAAGACCACAAATTTTTTATACCTTTGGATGAAATGGAAGGACGAAAACTGACTTTAGTACCTTACAAACGATGGATGAAATTTCATCGTTGGAACGAACAACGGATACCTCATTTACCACCCAATCCTAAACTCAACGAGATGTCACAGTTAGTTACAACAAGAATTACAAAACCCTGATGGAACGAAGCGATTTGTCAGAAACAGAAAAATCGCAACGGTACGGTCAACTTTTACAACGTCTGCAACTCTTTCACCAAAAAGCTGTCGACGAAACAGCTCCACCCACTCTGAGAGATTTTAAGACGATCATGAAAAGCGAACCAAAAGTAACCACCACCACCACTAAAACAGACACCGCCACAGGGATGACCGTTAAAGAAGAAGAAGAAAAAGAAGAAGAGTTACAAACTCCACCTCTTTAAAAAAAAAGTTAGCCACACCGGGTTGGATAAAAAAGATGATGTCTACCCCATTACCATCAAAAGTGAAAAAGGAAGAAGTGAAGACAGAAGTCAAAACAGAACCGATGACCCCTGTTCAAACAACATCCTCCTTTACACCAGTGGCTCGTCGGACACGTAAACAATCCAAAAAGATACCCCACGAAGAAAAGAGCATTGGTACTTGGTTGACTTATTCTTGAGGAGTCATTGAGAAACTTTTAGCTACCATTTACTACAATCTTGGCCATGCTGCTAGTTACGGAGGAGTTCAAAAATTATATCGAGCTGCCAAAAGTAAATTGAAAAGTGTACGTTTGCCCGAAGTACGACGATGGTTACAAGAACAATCGACGTACACGTTACATAAACCCATTCGACGTAAATTTTCTAGAAGTACAACCCAAGTGGAAGGCATCGATCATCAATGGCAAGCTGATTTAGCCGACGTCTCTCATTTGGCCACCTACAATCGTGGTTACAAATATTTATTTTGTGTCATCAACGTGTTTTCTAAATTTGCTTGGGTCGTGCCTTTGACATCTAAAAGCAGTACCGAATTGGTACGTGCCTTAAAATTGGTCTTGAAACAAAGTGGTCGTCACCCTTTACGATGGTAAACTGACAAAGGCACCGAATTTCTAAATCAAGCTTTTCAAAAAGAATTGAAACAAAGACAGATTCGTTTTTTTAGCACCGAAAATCCTGAAACCAAAGCCAGTATCGTGGAACGTTTTCAAAGAACTTTGAAAGAACGCATGTGGAAATATTTTACACATCAACATACTCTCAAGTACATCGACGTGTTACCTCGTTTGGTCAAAGCGTACAATCAATCGTACCATCGAAGCATCGGATGTGCCCCCGAAGAGGTCAGCCCTGAAAACGAAGTGACCGTGTTTGATCGATTGTTTGGTACCCCTAAATGGAGACCTCAGAAGAAACCCTTGGAGTTGAAGACGGGAGATTGGGTTCGCATCGGAAAAACCAAATGCACTTTTGACAAAGGTTATTTACCCAACTGGACCACCGAATTGTTAGGTGTCACTATCCCCGTGCGTGGACGCCATCCTCCCGTCTATAAATTGGAAGACATGAACGGTGAAGTGCTCAAAGGAACATTTTACTTGCCTGAGTTACAACGAGTGACCAAAAAAGAAGACGCCTTGTACGACATCGAAAGCATTCTCGAACAAAGAACACGCAAAGTAGGTAAACGTCGAGTAGAAGAAGTCAAAGTACGTTGGAAAGGATATCCTCCTAGTTTTGATTCTTGGATTGCTGCTTCTCAAGTCGTCGACTATAACAAGAAAAAGAAGAAGTAACCTAACATGCCATTTAACACAGCAACCACGACTTCAACGACTCCTTCGCAGAATTACAAAAACAACCGCACTGGGTGTGGTGCGGAGAACGTGTGCCTAAAAATGAAATCGTCTTTTTCTGCCAAATTTTTGTAGTGTATTGTGTCATCGGAGCAGCTATTGCCAATTTGAGTATGCAACAAGGAGAGAAACAATTGTGGACCATTTTACTCAGCAGTTGCATCGGTTATCTTTTACCCAGTCCCTCTTTGAAATTTACGACGACGACGGACAACAGCAGCCACAGCAGCAAGCACGGTAGTACGACCAACGTCAGTCAACCTTCTTCTTCCAGTCACCACAGTAGTCCTCTTTTAGAACCCTTTGAACATCCTTTGAACACGAGTGACTCCTTGGAGACCAAAACCACTTTGGAGCTACTATGAATGACCAATTTTATTTAACTTTACCCAGTGACAGTTCTATGGATGTGTTTCCCAACAACAGCTTATGTTGTTTCACGGCCAAATTACCTCAATCCATCCAATTGGATCACGATGCTCATTGGGAAGTGGCTTTGGTAGAAATCATTCATCCTACGCAAATTCAAAACATCGACGATGGTCAAAACACTTTCATCGTGGAAATCTTGAACAAGGGAGTGCATGATGAGTTGGAGAAAATTCAACCTGGCCTTGAGCATTCCAGAAATGTATTCACGAAGACCACTTCTCAGTTTGCGAGCCATACCATGAGAATTCCTAAGGGGTATTATTTTAGTGCTAAACATTTGGTGGAGACGATTCAAGCCGTCTTCGAAGCCCAATTTGCCAAAGCCTTGGAAAAAAACCAAAAATGGGTACGAATCGCTTACCATGATGTGGCACGCCGTTTCATCTTGCAATTTTTCAGAGATAGGGGGGAACTCATTGACGACAAAAAAGACAAAAACTTACCCGAACAGGACAGAAAATTCATGACCATTGAATTTTCTCCTGGGTTGTATTCTATTTTGGGTGGAAATAAAAAGTATACTAATAAAAAAGTCGCAAGCAACGTAGAATTCGGAGATGGTTTTAAAACCCCTATCGAATTGAACGTTGGACTAAATTTAATGTTTGCGTACTCCGATGTGGTGGAGTACAACGTGGTGGGATACACAGCTGCGCCCTTACTGAGAGTCATTCCTTTCAAAGTGGATACTGTTGCTGGTGCGTACGAAGAATGTGGAAACACGTTTCACGTTCACCGTGAATTTGTACATCCTCATTATCTTCCAGTCAGTAAATCGTATTTTGACAGTGTCAACATTAGTATAAAAGGAGATTTGGGACAAGATGTGCCATTCATTGACAAAGGAAAAGTCACGGCGAAACTACATTTTCGAAAAAAGGTTCTCTAACGCATTGTAACATCCAAAAAATGTATCCAGTGTACCGAGGAGTGGCTCGACAACGAGGACATGGTTTAGGAGATATGTTAAAATCGGCTTTTCGGACGGTAGCCCCTATTTTGGAACCGATGGTGTCTCGAGGATTCCATGCCTTAAAAGATGCCGCTTTGACACAAGGAAAAGAATTTTTGCAAAATGTCCTCATTGACAAACAAAATCCTAAAGAAGCCTTTATGAGAGCAGGCAAAAATGTGTTGATGAACACTGGCAAAGATCTTTAGGTCTCCGAGAGAATCCTATAAATTCACTTCACGCTTCAGGCCCTGGCATTACTTCTTCCTCCACTTCACAGCAAGGACAAGGTAGAAAGAGACGAGGACATCGAAATCCCTTCAAAGTTCATAAAAGAACACACGGCAGTTCAAAAAAGAATAAGAAAAGAACAAGAACCGTCAGAGAATTAGACGTGTTTGATTATTAACTGTGAAAAAAATGATGCACCGAGATTCTTGCGAATGTACCAAGTCAGAACTGGATATGTTTACCATGCCTTCCACCATGATGACGATGCAAGAATCCCAATGGGTTGAATTTCATCCTGTATCGTCTTTGACGGAATCAGCTCCTATCGAATTTGAAATCAAAGGACAAACCGAAGATTACATCGATCTGAATAACAGTTACTTGTACCTGAAACTTCAATTGAAGAAAACGGCGGACAACAACCTTCCTGCGGAAACTGCCAGAGTGGCACCCGTCAATAATTTCATGCATTCCTTGTTCAGCGGAGTAGATTTGTACTTGAATAACAAACTGGTCAGCAGCAGTTTGGATACTTACACTTACCGTGCTTATTTGGAAAATCTCTTGACGTACCGAAAAGAAGCCAAGAACACTCATCTGGATGCTTCGGTGGTCTGGAAACCTGACACCTCGGATAAGTTCAACATCACAGACCTGACAGTAGCAGCGAAGTCTACTGAGGATGGCAATAATGGTAATAAAGATATAATTCCAGCAGTCCTACACAATGTGGGATTTAATGACCGTCGAAAAAAAATCAGACGCAGTTTAGAACTGATGGATCGTTTGCATTTGGACATGTGGTTGCAAGACAAGTATTTGTTGAACGGAGTAGATGTACGGCTGAGACTGAATCGCAGTAGTGCCGCTTTCCATTTGATGGCCGAAAACAACGAATGGAAAACCATCATCCAAGAAGCCAAACTTTACGTGCGACGTGTGGAAGTCTTACCAAAAGTAGCCAACGACATCAGTCAAACGTTGAGTAGAACCACTGCCAAGTATCCTGTGCGACGAGTGGAAGTGAAAACCTTTACCATTGCCGCTGGACTCCGATCCAAAGTCTAAGATCACGTCTTCCAAGGACAGCTCCCCAAACGTTTGCTGATTGGCATCGTCAGTAATTCAGCCCTCAACGGAGTCCACAACGAAAATCCGTTCGAGTTTAAACACTACAACGTCTCCAAGATAGATGTCAGTCGAGATGGCAAAACGTTGTGTACCAGACCTTTTGAACCTAACTTTGAGCAGAAAAATTACTTGCGATCTTACTTGAACCTGTTTGAAGCCACAGGACAGTTAGGCACCAATACCAGCCACGGCATTTCGTACGACGATTATGCAGGAGGGTATGCCTTGTGGGAATTTGATTTCACTCCTGACCAAGGCAGCGACGAAGGACATTTCCACCCTATAAAATCAGGCCCACTTCGTGTGGAACTTCAGTTTAAAGATCCTCTACCTCACACGGTGAACGTCGTCTTGTATGCAGAATTTGATAACACTCTAGAGATCAACAGTTTGAGAGAAGTGATTCTAGACTATTAGAAGAAAAGAAAAAAAAAACAAGATGCAACACGAAGAACCTATGGAGATAGATGAGGGATTTTGTGAGAAGTCACAAACTACCACGGATGATGATGATGACGAAGTCATTCATTCAGAACCTAAAAAAGAAGAAGAAAAAAATTCGGTTCCCGAGTTTACTTGATTTATTTCTCGATGGCCTGAACAAGAAAAACAGTTAGTCTCCTGTTATGCTAAGGAATTGAGTGAAATAATTAACAGTCTAGTCCGAGAACATTGTCAAGGATGTCAAATCGATCATCCCAGCCAAAAACAACACGACCAATGTTTGATGATGACAGGTGAAGAAAAACTGGATGACTATTCGGAAAAGGCTTGGTCCCAGATCTCGGACGAAAAAGTGTTGAAACAATGGTATAAAGACTTGGTGAATTCTTCTTTTCATCCACTTGATTCTCTGGAGATCAGACGCATCGAAGGGCTCATTCAACAGAGTACAGAAACTATTCGCCGTGAATATTCGTGGAATTACAAGACAGATCAATTCAAGTTTAAAGTCAGGTGTGAATTGGTGACCTATTATTTCCTGTGAAGAAGAAGAAGAAAAAAAATGGATACCAGGGAACTTCATTACCTGTTGACTCGCAGTTCCTACACTTCTTCTTGGAATCCTGTGGTGTGTGCTAAAGATGAACTACCTCATCGTAAACCTAAAGGCGTTCATGCCTATGTCATCAATACCGACGACAGTCATCTACCAGGAACCCATTGGGTAACGGTGTACTTTTCGAACGGCCACAATGGTGGTGGTGTGGAATATTTTGATTCTTATGGATTACCTCCTTTGGAAGACGACATCATTAACTTTATGAGAAGAAATGCCGTCTCGACTCGATTCAATAATGTTCGATTACAAGGATCGGATTCCATGGTGTGTGGACAATATTGTGTACATTTTCTTCATCAACGCAGTCTTGGATATTCCTTAGAACATTTAGTGACTTGGTTTGATAGAGACTATGCTCGAAAAGATGCTAAAGTAGAACGATGGTTTTGTGAACGTTATGGATATCTCTTGTCTTTAGCTCAGAAACGTAGTGTGCATCAGAATGATGTCGATGTAGAAAAGTGGAAGTTTAGTTTACCTTCCCAACGTTGTCAACCCTGTAAATACGTTCCTGTTTAATATCTTGTTGATTGTTAGTTTTTTGAAATTTTTTATGTTAGAGAAGCTTCTTCTTGTTGTTGATTAAAAAAAATGTTGATTGTTGGAGAAAAAATATGGTGTTGTGTGGTTTTTTATTGAATTTGAAAAAAATAATTATGTTCTGTCTCTCTTTTTATCGATCTGAAGTTACCCCTCTGTCTATTATCTCACTCTCGATCTGAACCCCATGTTTTCCATCGCGTCCGCGCTTCAAGCATATAAAGCGGTGCGTTGGCCATTGTAGTCATTCTCGTTGACTCGTCAAGATCTCAACAGTTCAAGAAGATGGCAGCAACAAAGATTACTAAACTGAATGAAGCTATGGTAAACATTCAGAGGGCGAAGAATCATTTGATGGAAACCAACCCTGAAAGAAAGACGACGACGTTCATTCAAATGGCTCATGATCTGGTGGAAGAAGTCCTGAGGGAAGAAATACTTCGGGAAAGAACAGAATGGGAGGAGAAACAAAGACTACAGCAGCAACATCAGCAGCAACAACAACAACAGCAACAGCAGCAAAGACAACAACAACTTTTGCAGTCCATCAAACTACCTGACGGAGAAGTCAGCTGCAAGATTGACTGTGAGGAATTTGCTTTCTCTTTCACCCGAAAGAGGCCTGCTTGTCTTAAAGCCGTGAGACCAATAGCTAAACGTGGCCGCCCTGCTGGAGCTGCTGCAACCGCTACTTCAGCCACAAGAAGTTAAACAACATAACTTCTTAAAAACCAACCCAACGGTCCTTTTCAGGGCCACCCCAATCTCTAGAAAAGATAACTACTCTCAGATTGCCATATATATGTTTGTATGTTTGTGTTTTTTACCCACCAAACAAAAAAACCCTTTCCCTTGTATGTTTTTGGTGTGTGTAAGTTTGTGTTTGATATAAAAATATATATATATATATATATATATATATATATATATATATATATATATATATATATATATATAAAGGATTGTATGTTTGTGGTGTGTGTTTGGTTTATAAAAAAAGTAAAAAAAATATAAAAAAGGATTGTATGTTTGTGGTGTGTGTTTGGTTTATAAAAAGAGTAAAAAACAAAAATATAAAAAAGGATTGTATGGTGTGTGTTTCATTTTTATCAAAAGTAGTTTCTTTTAGGTCTGCGCTTTGGGGTAAGGGGTAATGGAGTGCAAAATCCACGAAGCCTAGAATGACGTCAGAAGAATGACGTCAGACGCGGGGTAGTGGGGTGATGTTTTTTTTTTATTTTTTAGGTGTAAGGGATGTTTTCCTTCACGTCCGCGCTTCTAGTATATTAAAACTACGTCTTCCCTAGTCGAGCTACCCATTTATTCAACAAAACTGAATAAGACTGAAATGATCAGGCAAGTTAGAGTTCATCTAGAGGTGGCCTGGCACCTCCTCCAAGACTTGGAGAAGAAGGAGGAGGAGGAGAAGGAAAAGAAAGTAGTCATCAGGCCCCACCTGATAATGGAAGAGGAAAAATTAAATTGGGATCCGGAAGCGGATCATCCTCCATTTGTTTTAAACAACAACAACAAGCGCTGCATGAGTGCAGCTACATGGAGGGGGAGCTGCCCAGCTTGTCGGGCAAAGTCTGGGAGGTGCCCACACCTCCTCTAGGTGAACTCAAACAAAAAAACCCAACGGTCCTTTTCAGGGCCACCCATTACTCAAGAAAAGATTAACTTTTATCATTGCCATATAGAGGATCTGTGAATGTTGGTGTGTGTTTGTATAAAGTATGTTTGATAAAAAAATAAAAAATAAAAAAAGGATAGAGTGGTGTGTGTTTAGTTTTGTATGTATGTTTCTTTTTTGGAAAAAAGGGGGGATGTTTTCCTTCACGTCCGCGCTTCTAACATATAAAGCGCCATCTTCCACAGTTGCGCCATTCACATTTCATTGCTGAACTATGAATAACGTCGAATTATTACAGGAAGCCTGGGATGTGTTGGTAGGTGTGGAGTCGTTGATGGAAAGGTTGGAGTATTGGTGGAGATATCCTGCCACAAAGCCATACGTCACCAGCCAACTAGCGGCTCTCACTTCAGCGAGGAGGTTGGTGAACGATGTCTTGGTGGAGGAAAGACAAAAAACTTCTTCTTCTTATGCTCCTTGTCGTGTGGGCTTTATCAAAGCAGCCCTCGACTTACTGGATGGAGTGGAATACTTCCTACACCAAGTTCAGGAAGATTGTTATATCTATCCACCCACCAGTTGCGTCAGGCGTGAAGAGATAAATCTTCACACGACAAAAATATTATTAAGAAAAGTTTTAGAGCAAGAAGTAGCCCACATTAAAATCTTGTGGGCTCTCGAAAGAAGTAAGAAAGAACAAGCTAGGAAAGAAAAGGAATTCCAACGCCTGAATTTAAACTGGATGAAAATCCAGGATAAGTTCAGGCGCATGGAACATCCGGACTGGTTACCTGATCCACCAACACTCCAAAAGAAAAAAAGATCTCACACCACCTTCCTAGGCTTCTTTACTCAGTGTTGGAGGAAAAAGTAATCCTCCTCCAATGGCCTTTTTCAGGGCCACCCATTTTTCAATGAAAAGATTCATTTTCCATTCTTGTCTACCCTTGACGCTGTACAGGCCCCAAATGTTCAAATACTATTGGGGCCTCTATGGCGTCAAGATTTTTATAGCCGAGGGTTTATAGCGTCAAGCCTTTTTTGGGGCTTCTATGGCGTCACAATGTTAAGTCCCATTGACGCCAAAGGGGCCCAACTTGACGCCCAGTACCCACCATATACTACTAATGACTACACTCTATAACATAAAACTAATTTACCCAGTGTTCAAATGTCACACACAAAACAATATCAATAAATATTTCTCAAATACCGAAAAATGTCACTAAATCACCACTAATATGTATATAACTAATTGTACAAACAAGTGTCAACTCTTTCGCTACACGTGGCCTATTCGACACACCGTAGAATCCACTGTAGAAAAGCACATGGATATACACATGTATAGATGTCATATTCAACGTCACTAAGCACGTTGCGCTATACTTAGTTTAACATTCACTATTAGTGACAATCGTAACATCCAACAGAACTAAACGAAGTACATTCTTCTTAAGCATGCAACTGCTCATATATCATACCTGATAAGTTTGTAAGTTTGTTAAAAGTTGTCTTTTTCTTAATTTGAACCACACTCTCGCTTTTGTGGGAAGTGCCTTCTCATACACTAGCGGAAACACATACCACAATACCACAGCTAAAATAGTTCTCATACTTACAAGCAAATTCAATATATAAATATATATATATATATATATATATATATATATATATATATATATATATATATATATATATATATATCACATTCATGCATACATATAAGGTTTAGGTAGAATAATTAGCTAATGTCAAGTACTTTTCATTAGCTTTAGACAGGTATTAAGAACGTATGATTGATAATACCCGAAGATATAAACTTTGGCGGATTAATGTTTACAGAACTACATGCGGTGAAAGAAGAGAGGAAAAGAAGTAAAATCTAAACAAGCAAATAAGCCATTTCATAGTATGTATCTTATGAATGTTAAGGAATTTTCTTTGCTATTAACAGGACCGACCACAACTATACTTTCAATATGAAAGTTTGATAGCCATCGGGTTACAGGTATGCGTGTAATATGACTGTCAGTCATGGGACGGGATTGAATGGAAGAAGACCAATATGCAGCCCCCATTACATGGCATCGTGATGTTTGCTATGCTCGTTGCATCTTGCTTAGTCTTCATGCAAGACGATAATTACAATGCAATAGCTCAATACTATGTCAATGCCTTGAGGTATTGCGCGTAAAATGATGTGGCAAATTGCCTATTTTAACTCATATAAATAACTTTTCCGGAAAACAGATTGTACATGCACATTTAGATGACAGTTTTTTAAGTTAATAATTTATAACTTTTCACTTACTACGTACTATACGTGATATGTGGCTATACCACACCCACCTACCCAGTTAAACATATTCGCATTACAAATAGCCCTTAAAGACGTCTTCAAATGAATTAGAGACCTCTTCAATTCAAATATAGAGCTCTGTAATTCATTTGTAGAGGTCTCTATATAATGTTTCTGGGCATCCAAGCCCAGCTTCCCTAAAATTAAATAATAACTGTTCTTTTGATTAATTTATGTCGCGCTTGAGTGTACATCTATTCGTACTAGGTTTACGCTATCGATAAAAACAAAAATGGCTGCACAACAAGAAACAAATCGGGAGTCCATTACTGCAAATACACGTCTTCTTGCGCTTGAAAATGGATGAAATTAACCGCATAAATAGATTTAGTTGAGAAGTAGGACATCATATAAGACCAAAAGCACACTCTCAGTTTGTTGACTATACTACTGTAGACCACTCGCAATTCTGTGTTTTTCACATATTGTACGAGGAGAATATCACTGGACCACTGAATATTTGCTTGAATTTTAAAATTTCAGAGCTGTACTACAGTTAAATTTTAGAGTCGAACCATAGTGAAATTGCAGAGCAGGACCACTCAAAAATATCTTAATTTTTCAATTTCTTGACCATAGACTAGTTTCGTCATTTACAATTTCTTGGACAGTTTAAAAATGTTTGCAAAACATAAATAATGTTACAAAGCTACATTGCTTTGAATTCAACATTTTTCAGAGCGGTTATAGAAATATTTCTCGAGTTTAACTTGAAGGCAACACTATCGGTATCAAGAGATATATGTTTATAAGTTTCGATTGGATGAAATTGTATTAAAAACTAGTTGTGTTGAAGAAGAACATAGAAGTGAATACAAATGCTGATTGTTGATTTTAAACAAAAAAATATCTTTACGTGCCTTATAAAAGTTTCAGATTCAAAGATTACTTTCAATGATGATAATAATTAGATAAGTAGTATCAACCCTGAGAGTAAGATGTTTATAAAGGTGCAGCAAGAGAAAGGAATAAATTACGTATTTGATGCGGGTAAATACACTTAGCTACATTTACAGTGCAACTTTACGAGATAAATTTACAGCAGTTCCACAAAATAGAGCGAGAATTTATGGGAGAAAAGTTCAGTTTGAGACAGCACATGGTTACTCAGTTTACGAAATAGCTGTTTTTGCCTCACCTGCATAAGCATGGTAAGATGTAGAGGTCACATTTCAGGCGGCGACGGCATCGACATGTTGAAGTGTGTTAAAGTTTGTGAAAGTCACATATCTTCTACATCAGTGGATTCATTTAAGTGAAACTTTGATATAAGATCACTATATGTCTAAAGTCTATGCAGTTATATGCTAGGAGTTTTATGCATCACAGTAAACAAGATTAAATTTTTGCATTTAACTTTTTCAAAGTCACATATTTTCCACACCAGTGGCTGCATTCAACTGAAACTTTGGCATATCACTATAGATCTGCAGTTTACGCCTGAATATCATAGGAGTTCTTGTCTTTCCAGTCTGGCCTGCTTAAGCATAGTCTGATACCCCCCACCCCCTCCGTGCTGAGACTGATGGACGGTTTTTGGATCTGATGTCATCTATTCAATAAATCGTGCAATTTAGTGCAGACAAATTTGTCCGCATGCATTATTGTACATTTGAGACACCTGCCGGTGTTTCTTACGGCTCTTGAGTTACTATATTAAGCAGAGACTCTATCTTAATCAGACAGCTTGTTGCATTATCCTAAACAATATTTAAGTTTTGCGGTAAATTTTTTGAAAGTTACATATCTTCTACATCAGTGGCTGGATTCAATTGAAAATTTGAATATAATATTACTATAGGTCTAAAATAAAATTAAGTTAATATATTGAGTTCCTGTATTGCTTGTCTCGCATGCTTAAACATAAAGCATGTTACATCATGGTGTAAAATGTTTAAGTTTTCCATTAATTTGTTTAAAAAGTCACAAATCTTCCAGAACAGTGGCTGCATTCAACTGAAATTTAAGGACATGATTAATTAATAAATCCCAGGACTAAATTTTAAAAAATTTCAAAGGCTTTTCAAGGGTTTGAGTAAATTAAGTTACCCACTTTTAAAGTCAAATTTCTGAACCTCTTTTACTGTATTTGTGTAGAATCCATCTTTCAAATTATAAAATAAGTGTGAAAAGTTTGTCTTGAAATATAGACATCAACATAAATACAATAATGGCACAGTCAGCAAAAGTGACTGTCATTACTAATTTTCGAGTTGCATGTGTCCTTTGTCAAATCATTGTATTTTATCTTCTAAGCTATGTCCAATCTCTTCATTTCACTTATTCAGGGATTCTACCATATCATTCAATTATTTTTCCAGATTATTTAATTTATGGGTCTTATCTATAGATCTTTTTCTAAGACAGTTTGGTAAATTGTAGTTGCCCAGTGACTTCTGCCTTCTCATTGAGGCTGTGAACCTTAGTGGCTAGATTATATATATATATATATATATATATATATATATATATATATATATATATATATATATATATATATATATATAAAACACAAATTCATCGTGATGGTTCGACAATTCCATGATGCCATGCCCGCTCGTGTTGTGGATGACGGTGAGTCATCTGAACCATTCCCAATCACCAATGGAGTCAAGCAAGGATTCGTGTTGGCCCCAACCCTTTTCAGTATGATGTTCTCTGCCATGCTTACCGATGCATTCCATGACTATGACACAGGAATTGTCATCAGATACCGGACTGACGGCAATCTGTTCAATCTGAGAAGAATACAGGCGTAGTCGAAGTTAAAATTGCGAACGACTATTCCCTTAATGCCAAATCTGAATCTGACACGCAACTCAGTATGGACTATTTCTCTTCAGCTTGTGACAATTTCGGTCTCACAAACAGTATCAAGAAGACAGAGGTGATGCACCAAATTGCACCAGAAAAGCCTTACGTAGAGCCTACCATCGCAGTCAATGGCCAAACCCCCGTGGCAGTGGACAAGTTCACCTATCTCGGCAGCACACTGTCACATGCAGTCCACATTGATGACGAAACCAACGCCAGAACTGCTAAAGCAAGTGTGACCTTTGGCAGACAACGTACAAATGTGTGGGAGCGCAGAGGCATCAGTCTACAAGCAAATCTGAATGTCTACAAAGTCATTGTGTTGCCGAGATTGCTGTATGCTTGCGATACCTAGATGGTGTACAGACTTTATGCCAGGACACTGAACCATTTTCACATGGGCTGCCTGAGGAAATTGATGAGGATAAGATGGCAGGACAGGACACTGAGGTTCTCACACGGGCAGGGATTCCAAGCATCCACACTCTGCTGATGAAATAACAGTTGAGATGGGTAGGCCACGTCACCAGAATGTCAGAAGTAGCGACTACAAAAGATCTTGGCGGGCGAGCTGATGGAGGGAAAACGATCTCAAGGTGGTCAGAAGAAGATTCCCTCAAGTCATCCTTGAAACACTTCAACATTGACCCTAAGTCTTGGGAAGATCTTACACAGGACTGTTCCACCTGGCGGAGTCTCATCCATACTGGAGCTGCAGACTTTGAAGGGAGAAAAACTGCAGAGGCAGTGCGGAAGCATGAAAGCATAAATCTCAGAACTGTAGCAAGTCCTCTATTGATCAAGCAAACACAAACGAAGCGGGCCACAGACAGTTCAGAGCACAAATTGGCCTGATCGGCCACTAACGTACCCACATCAAACCAGTTAGTGATGTCACGGTTATCTTTGGACTATATATATATATATATATATATATATATATATATATATATATATATATATATATTCAACCTCTTCTGACACATTTTTAGAGTCCCAATTTTCTAAAATATGGTTTTATTTTGCTAACTCCTGTTGTGTTTTATTTTTCTTTCTTTCCTTATCAAGACATATTTGTCATACCCATTCCTTGCAGTTGTTGCGGATGTAACAACCCCTTTTAAATGGGTACATTTAGAACCGCACCAAACTTCTTAACATGGTCACAAATTGACCTCTGTGCAGCCAATGATATCTATTGCATATTGTCAACTTTTAATTCTTTTTTGAAATTCCTCTCATCTCACTCTCTTTGCCATAAGAGGGCACTAGCAAAAGCTAGGTTATGTGAAACAGTTTTGCATAACTTACTTCAGACATACACTCTAAATAGAATTCATTTCATCTGTCTGTGTTTGGTGAGAAGTTTGTAAACCTAGCAGAATCTGTCTGTCTAGTATATTATTGTCCACAAACTGACTATACTGGGGCAATGACCAAGTCACAATCATCTCCTATCCTGCCGAGTCCTGCTATACTGGCCACTACGTTCGTAAAAATCAAAATCTACACTCTTCAGGATTAATACCATTTCTCTGGGATTGCAAAATTTATTACCAATGAATATGATTGTGTGTGTGTGGATGTGTGTTTGTGTGTATGTGTGTCGTGGCACTTATGCATTAGTTTCTTTGTCAAATTCAAAAGAAAATGCCTACATTCCATTTGAAACTCCATCAATTGTTTATCACTGACACCATGTGTTTCTTTCAATGCCTTTACAGTTAACAGCCCTACTTCAATAGTATTGTAGACTACATACTTGTCTTTATTTTCAAGATTTAACCTCACAAGCTTTTCAAATGTTGTACAACCTGCAAGCACACCAGGTTTTAATAAGCATTTCCTGAAGAGACCTCGCAACAAGTCTGAGAGATCTCTTGGTTTGTTAGTTTCGTAAGGAGCCAAAAAATGGTTTCAAGTGACCAGCAAGCAATTTGAAGAAATGTATCCTTGCTGGGATCAACTTGTCTTTCACTGCTCTACTTAGTATATCACAGAATTTGTTTCTTGGGTTTGAGATCTTATCTGATTTAACTGCACCAACATACTTCACTATATCTGGCCAGATTTCCAGATATCTACTGCACACAGGTTCATTCTCCAGTGAACGATGACTAACAAACTTTGGCATCATTTTAGAGCTTCCTGGCATGTTCATGAGGTCTTCCTATCTAGCTGGTGAGTCCTTAAACAAGTAATAAAAGGTTTGAAAGTATTAATTCAATTTGCGATTTGGTAAAAACTACAGTAGTCTTAAAAAGCATTGTGCACAACACGCAGCCCTCAGGACCCTATATTCAAGATTGATGCATTGTACTCTTCTTTAATCTTGCTATATATCAGATCAAAAAACTTCCAGTGTACACGTGGTCCTTCCATACTTATTTACACAAGTTTCTGTATGTTCAAATTACTTTCTAGTACTCTACTTGTAATATGACTCGCTATGTCATCTGCCTATGAAACTGGGATATAAAATACCTTGTTGTAACCTTGTCAGCTTGTCAGCTTTGGACGCGAACATCCTTCTGCTTAAGCTGTGCCTTCTTATTTAATGATTTCACCAAAGAGTTCCACAAAATTGTCACTTTCGTTTGCATTTTTTATCAGAAGTTCCTTAAAATGTTTTACTAAGCCCAAGGTCGCCGAGCATACAGTTTTCCTCCTTATGTTTTTCTTTTCTTTCTTTCCTCATCAAGGTATATTTCTCATAACTGTTTCTTGCAGTTGCTTCTGATGCTAACAACTTAACAACTCCTTTGAAATAAGTACATTTAGAACCCCACCAAAGTTCTGCTTTCAACGTATCTGTCTTTGAGACTTTATACTGTGTTTGCTTTGGAGGGAGATCTAGGCTAAATACGAATTTTGTTCCACTAGCTGCATCAGGATGGTGAGGAGGGATTTGTAGCTGGGTGATATAACTTTTCTCAGAATCTGTCATCAGAAAAGAAGTCGACAATGACTGTTCAGAGGATTCCAAAGTGCTCTCTAACGATTGGTGTTTTCTTCCTTCTCATATGCGAAGAACGTGCGTACCCCCTATTTTCCCCAAATCTATTAACTTATTACACAAAGCACACATTGTCATGGACTTATCCCATTTGAACCCCTCTAATCCATGAGTATTTGGATCTGTGATCCATTTTCGATTGAACACCCATTTCCCCATCGATAAAGTAGACGACGAAGTCGACGTTCACCATGCTTCATCTGCCATTTACGGACAGTGACACCTATACTATGATACTTTAAAACGTATAACAGTATTGTCATAACAAGGGATTATACCGAAGGTATCAAAATAAAAGTACTATTTTAAACACGCTGGACCATCTCAGCTATATAATCGCCTCTGCTATCTGGCGATTCACAATATTATTTTGTATATTATCGTGACGCTGAACAGCTCAGTGGACACATATGTATGTTAAGAATCTAACAAAATAGTTCCACACACTTGGTCTCAATACTTTGTTTGTTGTGATGACTTACTAAAGTCAGGCACAACATATGTCTTGATTGTAATTTGAACTAAGTTAAATTCTTCGTCAAAATAAGTTGGAGCACTTCCGTTGTCAAACTCTTCAGTTCTCTGGGTGAGTAGTTTTTACATGTTGTCAAATTGTTCAGTTTCGGAGGTAAGTAGTTCTTGCAGGTAATCCTAAATCTCATAATGCCTAAATTGAAGTGATCGGTTTTGCAAACCACTGGAACTTTTGAAGTGAGGATTAGAACAGTCATTAGCGCTCAGTTTTCCCCCAAAATAATTAAATAAGTAAAAATGAAACCCTGTTAATCATAATAAGTCAACTATTAGCAAAAGTCAATGACTTTATACCAGGCCAGCCTGATTCGGCTGCCTCTGTGTCCTTGGAAAAGTCACTTAGCCCCCATTTCCTCGGCATGATATAGCCTTAATGTTTTCAAAGTGCCGTTAAACCAACAAACACAAAAAGGTCTCCCAGTGCAAATTTAAGCAAATTTCAGGAGTCAGAACAAAATCAGTTTTTCAGAAGCAAAATACTATGTTACTTAATTTCCCTTTTAAATAAAAAAAAAAAAAAATGTTCAATAAAAGTGTTAGGGTGCATACTTTTGATGTAACGTGTGCATCTATGTACATACAAGTGAGGGATTTATTTCTAAACAGATTTAATACACTTGTCCCATCCACTGGTAATTTATTGGGTCATTGCTATGTACTTCATGTGTTAGAAAACAGATAACAGAAATACAGTGAATCATCTGTGAATATGTCTGTACTTGTGTGTGTTTATTTGTGTATCTGTGTATGCTAGAAAGATTTTTTGGCTATGCAAAACTAAGGAGGAATTAGGTGAAAGGTTAGTGTTTTAAAAAATTTAGCTAAATTTTGTGTTATACATATCATCTCACAAAGTAATATTAAAGCAAAAGAAATACTAATGAAACTTTATAATAATGCCGTAAAAGGTAAATATCGAAAATAGGTTACAACCATCCTGCAAGTCCTCTTATCCTACTTAAAACAAGATGAAATATTTGATAGATTTATTTAATTTGTACTAGTATTAACCTAAAATCTCCGGTGAGAAATAGTATGATTTATATTTGGGCTGTGAAAGTTTTGAATTCCAGTTACTTTATACAGAATAATGTGTCAATTTACAGTGAGAATATCCTGGTGTAAAACGTAAATATTCAAATAAATAATAGCTAAATCGGTGTAAAATATGATAATTAACCATCGAACAACAGATTAATCAATTTGTGTTCTGCTTTATCAACTGACAAATGACGTGGGAGCTGTCTTTATAATCAAATCAATTGGGGTGGGGTGGGGGGAAGGGACCTGTCAAAGTGTTCACCATATTGAAACATGGAACATCCGAGGCACTGCCTACCAGAAAAGTTGCGCGTCAGACTCTGTTGTCACAACCTTACGTCCGAAGCTCATGGGTTATTGAGAGCGCTGTCAAGCGTCTGGCTGTGATTTCATCTGAAATGGAACTGCCATGATCATTTTCAAATGGTTTCACCAACAAACCATATTAATCAAGCAAATTACAAGTGTTCAGCTGGTGTCGATCAAATCTGAAACTATAAATTTCCTATAAGTTTCATATATACACATGAGCAGATCTGCTATTTTCGGCTATTTTTATCAGTCCTTATAACCAAGTAATCAAATTTATACATACAAATAAATATTTTTAACATCAATATATTCATAACCATATGAACTTAATTAGTGTCCGAGCGAATCTGAATCTTACATACTGTAACTATGCATATCTATCAATCCATCAATCTAATCATCTGCTATAACCAAATAATTTTTTTAAATTGTGAAATTAAATGAATTTTAAAGTAATTAAATAATAAACAAATACATAAATACATAACAACACAAAATTTAAGAAGGCTTTAAGTTATCGCATTAGCTAAATTGATGACTCTCAAGTCAAGCATGTGGTAGGGTGTCTCGGAAAATAGCAGGGGGATTCTGAATCTAGGAGTGAAGAGTACAAGATTTCTCATCCTGAAATTCTTATTAGAGCCCTGACTACATGTACAACATATATCCTTGTTTATAAGTCGAGCCAATAAAAATACGAACAATATAGACTCTGATCTGTATTTTTAATGCACCAGCATATAAGGGTCTACACTGTTCATTCTACTGACCATTGCTAACATAACGCAGTAGTATATTTGGGTCTACACTGTTCATTCTACTGACCATTGCTAACATAACGCAGTAGTATATTTGGGTCTACACTGTTCATATTCGAAAACAACTTATAAAGTGTACGTGCAGTAGTTTATGCTTAGTTTATACATTAGAAAGCCATTAACTACTTTATTTGTTTTTGCTCACTCCATTGGTTTGCATTGCTTGATGAACATATTTCTAAACTCATAAATCATGCATTTGATAGCATTCAGGAGCTTTTCCACCAATCTTTGCTGTGCGTTAATCCTGTCATGATTCTAGAAGCAAATATACATACTTAAAAAGAGGAAATGTAAATGTAAACAATTCACCCCTGGAAAATTCATTGGCGATGTCTCCATTTTCCCCTCCAAAATCAACGGGTTGTGGTCCATGTCTCAACAACTCGAATTCCTAGGGACTCACTAGGTATAATCAGCCCTTTCTCAGGGCCTAAAAAGTCACATTCCAAATTGTAAAATAGCCTTTATTTTTCCAATTTATGTAGCATAGTTTCCGACCAGATTTATTAATTTCGAAATGAACAAATGTTCATGAAAAAAAAATCGATTTATCTTTTTTTACTGCTGAACCCTCTCTCAAGAATTATGTGCAGTTATGCATCTGTTTATATTAGTTAGGGAAGACAGATTCAAAGTAAAATAGTAAAAGCGAAAGTATGATAGCGTTAAATGTTAAAATTAGGGGATGTGAGAGAGAGAGAGAGAGAGAGAGAGAGAGAGAGAGAGAGAGAGAGAGAGAGAGAGAGAGAGAGAGAGAGAGAGAGAGAAAGAGAGAGAGAGAAACAACTGGATTTTTTTAGCGTATAGTATGACCAAAATCTGAGAAAGGTAGTTCAGGCAAGACCGCGATATTTTGTGGGAGTGTGTACCAATGGACAAATGGCCTGAGGAGAAAAGGTATACTTACAATAACTGTCCGTTGTCTGAATCTGAGCAAATGAAAGGAGGTGCATGTGTCTGTCATTCTGGTCAGTTGTCTTATATAAGGTGGTAGAAGAATATCCACAATTTTCTGTACAGCTTTATCGAACATGATCAATCAAGCATCAGAACACCTGTCTTGAAGGGACTGCCAGCCTAATTTGTTTTGCATATTTGACGAGACGAACATATAGATTATTTCATTCACAAGTATGTGCTTATTCCTTATTTAAATTTATTTCTGTATCATTTCACTGCTGTATGAATTTACATTTCCAATATTTTGTGGACCGCTTTGTTACTTCCGTGATACTCATTCGGATCTGTCATTTACCCCGGCGATCCCTGAACCGGTGTATGAGCAATACCTGCACAAAGCAATCATCCCTGGATTTTTCTCAATCAATCGTTGGCAGACTGTTATTACTGAAAAAGCAACCAAAATAATCTCCATTTAGTAAATGTTAATTCAGATGATTCGAGGCAGCAGGGTTTGGTCAGTGAGCCATCAACGTCAGTAAAAGGTCAGGGTTGTAGTCCGTCCCAGTACCGATTTTCCTACTGTGCATTGTTTGTTTTTTTGGGTTTTTTTTGTAAATAAAATATTTAACTTAGAAAAATTCAATATTTCAACTAGAGATAAATATCCTATCATAATCCTTTGAACTGCAGCGGAAACCAATTTGAAGGCCGGTAACGTCTGCCATCATTGTAATAGCATTTTAATGGCGTGTAAATACCCGAAGTGTTCCAATGATGTAGAGGGAGAAATTGTTATACGCCGACAACATTGAGGATTGTCGAATTAATACCTTAAGAGAGAGAGAGAGAGAGAGAGAGAGAGAGAGAGAGAGAGAGAGAGAGAGAGAGAGAGAGAGAGAAAGAGAGAGAGAGAGCTCTATAGTGGTCTACAAATAAAACAAACAAAAAATTTTGCGGGCAATAATTGAATTAGAGAGGGCTCTAATTGATATATAGAGATCTCTAATTAATATATAGAGCTCTCTAATTCAATTATAGAGTTCTATACTTTATTTGGAGAGCTCTCTAAACACTTAGAGAGCTCTATATTGATTTGAATACATGTAAAAACGGCCGCCCATACTACAGGGGCAAATAAGCCAACTCGATTAAGTAGTGGGAGAACTAAAGTCTTCTAACATCAAGTTCGAAAGACGGTCGCATGAATGTCAGAGTCAGATAGAACAATATTCTAGAAAAAAAACTGTCTCACCTTCCATAAATCCTTTTAAATTACCTCAACCCTCAAAATGATTTTGTTCTAAATGACAGCAAAGATGACGGAGAGGGGGAAAGTGAAGTGAAAGTTGTCGGTACTGATGCACAACTCACTCCCCCTGCCTTGGAAAATCGCAATCGCAACCACACCATTCGCAAATCACTGAAATCCATATACACTGATGAAAGTATAATTGCTTTTGTCGCGATAAGATTGGAGTCCATGTCACCATATATTGGGCGATTGAGCCTCTAAAGGGAATTAACATTACGCTGTAGGTTTAAAATTTCATAGTCCGGCGATATGGCCTCAATGGGAATTTAACATTGTACGGCGATATGGCCTCAAACTGGAATTTAACATGCGTGGGACGATATGGCATCAAACGGTTTTATGTCCTCAAACGGGAATGCTAATGTTAAACACACATCCTACAATCCAGCAACGGCTTTTTGATTACAATCCAAACACACCACCTATACAATCCAGCAAACGCGTTTTGATTACTATCCAAACACACCACCTATACAATCCAGCAACCGTTTTTTGATTATTATCCAAACACACCACCTATACAATCCAGCAACCGTTTTTTGATTATTATCCAAACACACCACCTATACAATCCAGCAACCGCTTTTTGACATTCTGTCCAAACACAACACATATACAATCCAAATACATACTTCTACTATCCACCAAAAGGGTAGGAGTGTTTATACACATACCCTATACTTACATGCACACAAACATACTATCTCACACACAAAGGTAGGAAGTGTTTATAGACACACTTTTATACCCTTACACACATACGAGAAAAGGGGTAAAGGAGTTTTGAGTTTTAGTTGTGAACATACACATACACAAATATTCACAAGACATGAAACAGTTTCTTTTTGGCAAATATGATTAGTATGTCTTTTTTCTAGAGACCTGGGTGGGCCTGAAAAGGGCCGTTGGGGTTTTCTATAATAAGGCGATTAACATAAATGGCCTCGCTTCACTGGTCTTCTTCTCACAATTCGTCTCACGGCAGGTTCGTAGAGTGAGACCCACTTCAGACACCCTTGCCTCTCCACATAAATTCTTCTTGTCCATATCGCTGTGTCTGTGACCCTGGTAATGGTCCACGATGCCTTCACATACATGGGGTAGTCCGGTTTGAACAGCACGCCCGAAACGATGGTTGATGACTCTACACTTGTCCACATTTTTGCTGAGTTGTCTTGAGAACAGATGACACCATGGGATAATGCACTTGTATATATAGCCTAGGACCGGATCGACACGGATTGAAATTTTCACTAATCAAAATGCGCGTTACAAAATTCAGTCAGAGCATGGAGTCTCTCTTTCAATCAGAAGAGAGCGGACGCGTGACGTCACTTTCAATATATAGTCCTACCAGCGTTCCTATGGCATGCCATTGCGGAATAGTTTGAGCACAATACCTATAGCTGAAAAAAACGCAGACAATGTAATGGGTTGCGCCTGCTGCGGATACATCGTATACTCGGAGTGATAGTACTGTGACTACGACTACTACTGCGACTGTAACTAGTATTCTTCTTCCAGAAGGGATGACTTCAGCTTAGCTTTGGCTGATTTCCTGTCGTCTCCGCAAGAATTTGTGCCTGCGACGGTAGTACTACCTTCACCTCCTTCTCCATCATTGCCAGTGATGGCTGATTTAGAAAGAAACAGAAAAAGAATTGGAGAACTTTTTGCAACGTCACAAAGAAGCAAAAGAAGTATTTGTTCAACAACAGCAAGAAGAGGAAATACGAAAGCAAGAAGAAGAAGAAGATCGCATGAAACAAGTTCAACAACAACATAAAAGTGCCTGTGAATTATTGAGATTGTGCTCCACTTGTGGACATCTTATTCGAACCAATAACCCAAAGGCACACGTTGTCCAGGAAAGAAAATATGTCGGTTTTGTGACCAAATCGTGGACTTCGAGCATCAATGCTACATTCATAAATATGAGAATGAACCGGAGGAAGACTTAAAGAAAGACCAGCACAAGAACAAAAAGAAACAAGTGGATTTTATCTTTTGTTTTAATTTGAATGTACACAAGAAACTGGCATTCACATCCCTAATTCTTGCGTAGCTCATCGTGCTTGTGAGAAGTGTATACAAGAACCTATATTTTTTTACTGTCCCGATTGTAGTAAGATTCCAGGAGGACGTGAAATAATCTTTCGGGGCTTTCGTACTCTTCCCAATTTTGCTGAATGGATTTTAGACCCTGTCGACGACACTTGGAGATACGAGGATATCCAACTTTACGGGGACTGCCATCGATATGCTACAGTCATGGCTCACAATTTCTCGGGGTACGATGGGCAATTTCTTTTCAAATATTATTCATAACATGGCACCGAATGTCTCCACAGTCACCATGAATGGAACCAAACTCATCTACATGAAAGTGGGACAAATACAGCATAAAGATTCCATGAGTTATTTGGCCATGCCCTGGAGTAGAATTCCTAAAACGTTTGGAATGACATAAATAGCCAAAGGTTATTTTCCACACTTTTTCAATACCAAAGCTAATCAACACGTTGTGCTCCCGCATTTGCCTCACGTTCGCTATTACGACCTTGACTGTATGCACACAGAACAATGAGAAGCATTTTACGCCTGATACCAAACTCACTCTTCAAACCCGTTTGACTTTCAGGAAGAAATGTTGAAATATTGCCGATCCGATGTGGACATTTTACGCCGTTGCTGGGGAAAATTTCGATAATTATTTCTAAAGCGTGTGGATTAGTGCTGAAACATGTAATCAAAACAAATCTTGTTGCCACAAGGACGAAGAACGCACATTGAAAGGAACGTGGGTGAGTGTCGAATTGTTTTATGCTCTCGATCGTGGATATCGCTTGTTAAAAGTATACGAAATTTGGCACTTTCCTACCACAGAACAATACCGAAAGGACGACGACTCCAATGAATGAGGTTTCTCAGATTACGTCAACAAATTCCTAAAATTGTAACAAGAAGCTAGCGAATATTCTTCTCGGTGTCAGACTCCAGAGGACAAAGACAAATTCAAAGAACGGTACCGAACTCAAGAAGGCATCAGTTTGGAACATGTGGAAAAGAACGAAGGAAGCCTATCGTTTGCCAAAGTCATGTTGAATTGTTTGTGGGTAAAATTGGCACAACGTATGATATTAACCAAGACGGAATACTTGGCAGATCCAAGTCGCAATTTTTGACTCGTGAACGACAAAGGAAAACTTATGAAACACGTGGAGATCCTACGTGAAGATTTGAATTTGGTAAATTACGAGGAAGTGACAGAGTTGGCACTCCCCGACGAGTTTGGAAATGTCATCATTGCAGCGTACGTGACAGCCAATGCTCGTTTAAAATTGTATGATGCCTTGGAACGTTTAGGAGATCGAGTCCTTTACTTTGACACCGACAGTTGTATATACATTCATCGCCCTCATAGCAATCACCCAGACATCGAAGGAGACCGTATAGGCGCATAGACTGACGAACCTAAGGAAGACACTATTGTAAGTTTTGCTGGCGGTGGCCCCAAAAATGTATACCAATACAGAGACCGACAGGGACAAGTGCATACCAAATGCAAAGTCAAATTACTTATACTCAACTAGCGTTCCAGTCAAGTAGTCAATTTTGATATCATGAAAGAAACTTTACAGTCCGGGCAGGTTCAAGACTTTCGTGTGAAAACATTGGATCCACACAAAATTTTACGTTTAAAAAACAACCAAATTGTCAGTCAACCTTTAGAAAAAGTCAATCAGATTGTGTACCAGAAACGAATGCGACTTCCAGACCACAACACTTTACCGTATGGATACGCTGAGCTCCAGCATAAAAAAAGGGAAAAGTTCCAAAGACAAACAATTCATTGCGATACAGACGCCGACCTAGAAAGATGAATAATTCAACACAGCAAGCGAGTGAGGGGCCCACTACAGAATTGAAGTTCAATAATGAACTCGAGTGCGATGATGTGCCTTGCGACCAGAGTGATGCCGTACTCTGCGAGATCAGAAATGCAGCACGACCTTGCCGCTCCTCTACCACTATCGAAAGCGATGCCGTTCGTGTACCTTGCCCCTCTACTAGCGAAAGCGATGCAGCACGACCTTTCTGCTTTACTGACAAAAGTGATGCCGTGTACCTATCTATGGATCTCATCCATGAACTCGCAACACACGTTGGATACCATAAGCTCAATGAGATGTACAAATCAAGGAAGAATGCACGTTTACTGTGGTTTTTCCTGGCTTTTGTCACTTTTGAAAGTCGACTCAAGACGTTCAAACAATGGCCCAAAGATCTGGATGGAATATTCAGTACCAAAGCTTTAGCCAGAGCCTGATTTGTCTACTCGGGGCAAGATTATTATCCACATGGATACTTTAGAAGAGAGAATTCGTATTTTGTCTCCTGAGCTACGAAAACACATTTACAAAGAACTCATACAAATTCAAGTGAAACGCAAAGAACAATTGCATCCTTTACGACATAAACGTTTTAACCAGTGGTACCTGAATGTTATAAGAAGATTCATTGTTCTGAAAGTGTTCAAATGGTCAGATATCGATCAACTACCCGTAACTAAGAAGAATTTCGATACCACGACTTCTACCCTCAATATGGCAGTGATACACAGACTTCCAGAGGACAAAGGCTTAGATGATTACAAAAAACATTTGAAAGAAGTGTTACCTCAAGAAGAGACTTCTTCACGGCGTGTATTGTGTGAATTAGTGACTGATCTGATTCCGTATAATTTGCCACCAAATACCGTTTGGCAAAAGTATGACTATTTCCTCTTAAAGAAAGACAGTCCTGCGAATGACTAGTTTAGAAGAGCACATTCAGGATCTACCTTTGGAGCTGAGAGTACGCATTTACAGAGAGTTTGTCAAGATACAAGTGAAACGCAAACTGAAAATCATTTCTCGATTTTTATACTAATGCTATTTCTACAGTATAAGAAGACTGATTTTCGGGAAAGACTATCACAGGCACCAAACTCTATGTGTATATAAAGCTTACAATGCTACGACTTTGTCCTCAGTGTTACAACAAATTCCGTGGAATGAAGTCAATGACAGCGTTCAGGACTTAGACGATTACCAAACGCTTTTACCAGAACTGTTTCCACATACGATTCCATTGAATTTTTGGACGATGTATGGTGTGTGTTAGTGACTACTTTTCTCTGGTTTCTTTTACCAGCAAATTCATTGTGAACCATTCATGAGCAGTACATGCAGCAAAGATATGACCACCAAAACTTTATCTGTGCATGAAAGACAAATCGTGTTAAAAGCGTTGAGAATAGTGATGAAAAAAAGGTGTGTACCTCCGCGTGAAGAAGACATTCGTCGAACTTTATAAACGCTTCATACTTACCAAGAAGTGTACATTTCTAGTTGGTTACATCAACAAATTTACGACTGGAAAGATGTACGTGAGAAAAGTCTTGGCTTCGATGCTTGGATACAAGAGGTGGCTCATTATGCCAAAGGCATTGTGTGTCAATGATCGAAGAAAAGAAGTTGACTTAGAATCAGTGCAAGAAGAAAAGCCAGAAGTGAAAATTGAATTAAAAACAATTTTAGAAACAGTGGTAGAAGAACCCAACATAGAGGAAGAAATACTTCAAGTCCACGAACGTTGTAATAGTAGTTTACAGATAGAAAAGAATGAGGAAGAAATGACATTCCCGGAGAAATTAGAGGCAATGAATTTCACGGAGACTAGAATAACACTAGAACGTGTGTGCAGATTCCATGTGACACAAATAGATCGAGAATGTTGTACACCAACTTGTTTATATGCAGCTTTAGTTATTTTAGTTTGTGCCTTATCAATGTACGGACTAATTTATGCCTTATGTGTTTTTGTGTTTTCTTGTACACTGAAATATAAATATGTTTTCTGTTGTTACACTTTTTGCAACACATTAAACGTGTATAGAATGTACAAAATGTCTTGTGTCGTTGAAGGTACTCTCAGAATTCTAAAGACCATGGTTATAGCTGCCTCCTCCTCCTCCTCTGTTCTCAAAGCGATTGACGAAAAGTTAGATAGTCAAAGTTGGGAGGCATTTTTTCTTCGCCATCCCTTTAGCATGTTAATTTCTGGACCCAGTGCTTCAGGCAAAACCGAATTTGTCAAACGTTTGATCGAACACAAATCAGAATTGTTTGATCGTCCTCCACAACGTACCATGTGGTGTTACAAAGAGTGGCAATCGGCTTACACAGTACTCCAAGAAAGTCAAGGAGAATCCATTTAATTTGTAGAAGGCATTCCTCGCGAAGACGAAATGGATCGTGTCTGACTTTAGTCAAACACATCTTGTCTTCTTCGATGACATGTTAGGAAAAGATGAAGAAGAAATTAAAGTCCGGTTTACACGAAAAGGATATCATCGTAATGCTAGTACTATTTATATTACTCAAAATTTATTTCAACAAAGTAAAGCACATCGCACCATTAGTCTCAGTGCCCATTATGTGGTATTGTTGAAACGTCCAAGAGATAAATCTCACGTGCAAGTGTTAGCCAAACAGTTAGGAACACCTTCTCTGAATTACGCGTATGACTATGCCACTCCAAAAACCCCATGCGTATTTACTCATCGCTTGAAAACCTACCACTCCCGATTATTAGAGATTTCATACCAATATGTTTGACCATTGGTGCCACGAAGGAGGTCCTGTCATTTACACATCCCTTTTGGCGTCATTCTGAAAAAACAACTATAAAAACATCCTTCACTTCTTTTCTTTCTAACAGTACTCAACATGACATTCTTTCAATCTCATTCTCCCACCAAAATGATTCGTGCACTGTCTGCTATGAGTCAAAAAAAAAAAAAAAAAAAAAGTACACGTTTGTTGGAAGCCAGTTCAAAGAAGTACTACGATGGTTTACTTTGACAGCACGTCAATTACTGTAAGGTATTATTCACATATCCCATCAAACAAAACGCTTTTTTTGCGAAACGTAAAATAGCGTTGTCACAAAAAACAAATCATCTTGAAACCTGGTGGAAATGGCTCTTTAGGTGATGTCATTATTCGTTTCATTTTAAAATGGCATCCTAATGCCTAATAATCGTCCCAAGAAACATCCGTCTTCCAAAAAGGCAAAAGAGAGGGACTTCTCGTCGTTTAGCTAAACATTTTGATATTTTGTCAGTACTGACCAAATCCAATACTGCAATGCGAAAACAAATCATTCAAAACACCTCCCAAAAATCATTGATACCGTGTGTGAATGTTGTTTGAACGTTTTGAAAGGAACGGTACCTTTGTTCAAGATAGAGAAACAACAATTAGGAAAACATCGGAACGTTCTTCGCCAAATGGTCAAAAAGAAAATACTCATCAGTCAAAAGAACAAAATGCTCGTTCAAGGAACGAGGATTTCTACCCATGCTGATAGAACCGTTGTTAAAAGTGGCTGCACCTTTGTTAGGATCGATTGCTGGACCATTTAGGAGGAGTCATGAGATGAGATGGAATAAGATAAAAAGGACACCCCTTTCTGAAAAGACATCACACTTGTCCCTTTGGATCTTATGGAAGGACGAAAACTCACTTTAGTTTTATACAAACGATGGATGGAACTCCATCGTTGGTATGAACAAATGACACATCATTTGCCTCCTAATTCTAATCTCACCGAGATGTCACGTATACAACAAGAATTACAATCGTTGATGGATCAAACCAATTTGTCAGAAACAGAAAAATTGCAATGGTACGGACAATTATAACTTTAGATGACACAGCTAAACCTACTCTGAGAGATTTCAACACTATCATGAAAAGCAAACCAAAAGCCACCAAGACAGACATAGCCACATGAATGGATGAAGAAGACACAAGCGAAGTGTTTCAATCTCCGTCTGCTCCAATAGCAAGTACGACTGGAACTTCCTTGTTGACACCTTCCCCTACTCCCAGCCGAGAAGAAATGAAAATTCGGGTCAAAAAGATGTCAATACCTACTTCAGCAGAAGAAAAAAAGAAAGAGGGCAGAAGTGAAAAAAGAAACCAAGAACAAAGTAACTCAACAATCGGTGACAACTCCTACTCCTACTCGAGCACGTCAAGCCTCTTCGCAATCCCAAAAATACCACACGAATCTACTAACCTTAGATTCGTGTGGTATTTTTGGGGCTTGCGGCTGCAACAACAACCACACCCAAACCCATCATGGAGACACTTACACAAATGTCTGTATAATATAATAAAGTAACTTAAAAAATTTGTTCAGCACTTTTTATAATCTGTGCATAGAAAATATAATTAATTAATAATTATATAACTAAATATGTAGAATATATAGTCAATTTATTAACAATATACCAGTGCAATAAATGATAGATCGGAAGGTTAGGTCAAGATTCACAGATGCTGGTATTCACCAACAATTTGTAAAACAGTGTCCTTAAGCTGAAAGTACTAAATGCTGGCACCAGAGGGTAAATGTTAGTTTGAAGATAAATTTGTGGAAATTCTCAATAAAACAGATTACAATTTTTCCCTGATTCAGTAAAACCAAGAATAATGAACTCCATTAATACAGAACTGTAAAAGAAATATATCATGTTACAGACTTTACCACCTTATCAAATTATATTTTGTGTAAATTTATCAAGACTCTTTTCAAAGAAAATGTGTGGATTATGTGATTCTAATCATCCATATGTGCATGTACGTGCAATGTTCTGCAACTCCTCCTACACCATTTTAGAGAATTCAAATTTTAGAATATGATTGGGACTGATCTATATATATGCACAGCATTTTCAGAATTTCCATCCATCCCTTAAGGATGGAGTTGGGGCGACATTGTATATATAAAGGGAGGGTATAGGGACAATTGTAAAAAGCATGGAGATAATACTGCTTTGCCCTTAGGTATGTGGTGGGGGACACTTCTGTGCGTATGCATAAGGAGAAGGTATAGGGATAACTGAAAAATCATGGAGACAATACTGCTTTGCCCATAGGGATGGAGGGGAGGGGATCTCTTTAGTATCTGTGTATAATGGGAGAGGACAGAAACAACTTC
Organism: Margaritifera margaritifera; assembly: GCA_029931535.1. Lineage (NCBI taxonomy): Eukaryota > Metazoa > Mollusca > Bivalvia > Unionida > Margaritiferidae > Margaritifera > Margaritifera margaritifera. The sequence goes on from JAQPZY010000639.1 coordinate 77,916, forward strand.
AAAAAGCATGAGGATAATACTGATTTAAATTTTTGATAGCTGGTCCACATAATATATTACTACCTGCTGAATTAAAATAATGTTCTTTTTAACTTGATGCAAATATTAACAAGGGAGATAATTAAAAAATATATATGTATGCATATATAGGGTTCCATCACAGGTCAGCACAATACTGGCTATATAGTACCGATTTAAAGTTAATATACAAATGTAAGATACAAAAGATACAAAATTGCAAAACTTTAGGATGATAAATCCTTCAAAATAAATCTAAACACATAATCTTACAAGATAAATGATAAAAGCGAATATAATACCATTCTTTCAAAAGTATTAGAAATAAAAAATAAAGGTGAAAAATATAAAATCATTCAAATATAGATCAAAATGTTATATGATCCACATTCTTTTAAAAAGTCCAACATTTTCTCTGATGGTACATCATTACAAAACTCCTTAAGTGAGTTCTCATAAAAAAACAATAATAAAAGCATTGTATACATACTGTTTTCACCAGGATGTGAGACTGTGCAAATACACCCTAAATTTAATTAATCTACACTTACCAATGAGTAAGCATGTGAACATTGTGCACCGTCAATTTTGCCATGGGCATAAACAGATAAGAAACATGTAACATGCATCAATATTAACAAAGCTATATCTAACCATGTAAGTACTCGACTTCTAGATAAATATTAAAAGAAACATGTAACATGCATCAATATTAAAACAGCTATATCTAACCATGTAAGTACTCGACTTCTAGATAAACTAGTCAAGAGCTTACTATGTTACTTGTTGCAACTGAGTAATGAGACAATTTCATTGATTATCTAGTTATCAAAAGAATTTTACCAGCTGCACTTGGCGAGATTGTACAATGGCAGACATGTAGTTTTCAGTATTTGGTAGTAAAGTCTGCTGAAATATGCAGTTTGCAAATGACATAGTGCAATTGCCATAACACATGATCACTGCCACTGTGTCGATAATGAAGATAAACAACTGTAAGTGTTATCTTTATTTATTAAACGTTATTGTCATGCACGGATTTGTTGAAACAGGCTATAAGAGGTCTATTCATAAATACTGTTCTCATACAAAACTTGCCCCCGCCCCACTTAAAAATTTACCCCACCCTTGGTCTCAAGTTCAACTTGTGCAATCACAGTTGAACTCAAACCATAGTACAGAAGCAGAAACGTACAGCTGTAAAGACGAACATTTTCTAATTTGTAAGCAAATCACAGAGACTATTAATTTCAAGAGCTCGTCAACAGGAGTAACATACAATATTAACCAGAAGTTAGGTTGTATGTGTCAGCAAAATGTCATTTACATCATGACATGCGCAAAATATGTTGTTGAAAACAGCTGACTTTAGAAACAAAACGAACAATCACAAAACCATATTAGAAACAAGTTCAACACAAAACTGGCTAACTCTTATGACTAAGCCGGACACTCATACTCTGTCCAGACCCATAAAATGCTGCCCACTGAGTCAACTCAAAGATGGACTGACAATGAGCATGGCCATAAAGAAAAATATTCGACACTGCAGATGCAAATACATGATGAATTTTGTTTAAACAAGCAACTCAAATCCGCAACTGCTTACGTTTAACCCACTATGCATCAGTTTATTTCCTGTCAGATTGCTGACGGACTCACTTACCTCTAGTGACATCGAGTTATTATTATTACTATTACATGTATTACGAGTTTCCACCACCTTCTCTTGTAATGTAAATGCATTCATACCCTTGTTTCTTGTAGTGGAAATGATATCCAGTGTGTACAGCTAGAAGTAAGAAATAAATGCACAGTTGACAGCTGGCACAGTATGAAACCAGACAACCTCACAATAATGCAGATAAATAGGTCATTTCAAGAAGTACCAGTATAGCACTATAGTGCTGGTAGCTTGCATCCAGTCTTATTCACCTTATTCTGAGATAATAGGTCACTTTCTACACATGTACATGTAGTTATTGCTTCTGTTATTTTGTTCCTTTTAAAGATTATACCTCCTTTGTATTCTGGATAGTTTTGCATGTCTGTGGAAAAATATAAATAGTTAATGTTGTATATGTGTCATGTTAAATATATATATATATATATATATATATATATATATATATATCATGATTTTTGTTTTCAATGGTGTAAAACAATCACATAAAAATACTTTTGTTAATCCTGCCTAATTTTCACTGATCCCAGCACTTTTGTATTTCCGCAAATACTTAGTGCAGAAAATGCACAATATCACATCTTTTATATGTCATTTTCAGAATGTTGTATTAATTTTCCCAGGATTTATGGCGATTTCTCATTCCTTTCTGTTGATGAAATTTATACAGTAGTTGCGCCCTTTCTTGACATAATCTAATTTCGGGCATTTCAGTGGCAGCAGCTTACATTGCAGGCCTTCCACAACTTTCCAATTGTCACCTCACAATGCAGCAGATGTTTATGAACTACTTAACTGAAAATACTACCTGTTATTTAATATAATTCTGCATTATTTGCTGAGTTCGATAAAACAAACTCTTCTGATTTAACCCAAGTTTTAGTTCTAGCCTGGTACTCTACATCATTTTACAACATCAATATTGAAATGTGTCCATTGGGCCTGGAATGCAAGCCAGATTGGCATGTGTGTTTATTGTTTCAGCAGCTGGCACCCTTATTTACTTGATGACATGGATAAACACATGGCCGATTCTTACGTGGGCATACACTGTACCTTGTCAAATGCCGGGTCTTGGCAGGTACTCAATTAACACAATAAATATATCAATTAACAATAACAGAGAATGCCATCCCATGTTTTTTTAGGCCACTTGTTATCTTGTGATAGCCACCGGCAGATATTTTTACTGATCCAACGGATTTATGTGGGCTGGGGTTTTAGTGATCCACCGGCAAATTTACTCATCTCGGAAAAGCAGCTAAGTGTTAATTTCATACCCTGATATATATATATATATATATATATAATTGTAAAATGTTCTCCAACAAACTTGAATCAGAAACTTGAATACTGCAACTTATGTGATGTGATAACTCGCTTTAGCTGTGCATCATTAAAAACCAGACTAAAGAAAAAGATGAAAATAATTCTTTTGCTGGATCAAATTAGCTATAGTATTCGTACATCCTCCCGTTTGTTTGTACCCCTCTACCGATTTTAAAAACAAAAAGCATCAAGGATATAAAAAGGCAGAAAACTTAGTAATTTCATTCATCAATTTATAATTTCTAACCTGATTGTTGCTAGGGGGTCCCCAACACTCTCAACTTGTTGGCGTTTCGAATCAAATGGGAGTTTCTTTAGCAACACGGTCGCCATATTTGCATGGGCTAGTCTATGTTTTCAAGCAACAGATGTTATGTAGTTCACCGTCTTTGATAATCTCAGTAATTCCGTAAATTTAGAAGTTATACATCTTTGAACACATGTATACAAGAGTTCCTCCTTTTTATTCGTCGCGTGGCATCTATATTTTCAGATATACGTCACCATGAAATTGGATTCAATTTTTTATTTAGTATAAGGAAAGTTAGGCTCAAAAAAGAATTATGAAAAAAACCCATTGTGCATCAAAATTTCAAAACAATATTACACTCCTTGTCATATCCTCCTGTCAAGCATCAAAAATATAAATATCCTAAAACAGTACCAGACATCTTAACAAAGCGACCATCTGAACGGTAGCATAGCAGTATCAAAAGGGAAATATTGATATATAAGTAAATATTCTTATATTAATGTATGGCTATCTTTTACGTGCACTGCATCCTGTCTAAAAGTTTCATTCTTTGCCTTCCTGTTTAATAGTGTATTTTACAAGATGGCACTGCATTAAGAAAAAAGCATTACATTATAGCACGTCTGAGATTTTCAGAAAATTTGTTTTTCAATTTACTTCATTTTGCTGGGATAAGGTGTTAACAACTTTTTGAGTCCTTACATGGGATAAGGTTTTAACACCTTTCTGAAACCTTACAAGGGATAAGGTTTTAACAACTGTTTGAGTCCTTACAAGGTATACGGTTTTAACAACTTTCGCAGTTCTTAAAAGGGATAAGGTTTTAACAACCTTCTGAGTCCTTACAAGGGATAAGGTTTAGCAACTTTCTGAGTCCTTACAATGGATACATTAATTCCACTAATTTTATTTACACAATCGATACAAATAGATGCAGCCATGTAAAGTAATAAACATCAAGTCAGATCCTTGTCTAAATCGGTTATCGTTGTCGAAACTCGATAGGTCCTGTGTACAGAGGTGGGATTGTAGGACAATGGAACGGAGGGTTCATGTAATCAGGTCAGCACATTAAATGTTTGAATGCATTTAAGGACCCTGTGTATGGGCTCATAATATGTTCCTCTCTATTTGTAAAATTCAAACTATTAGTGATTATTTGTTACTCTCATAATTGTATAACTAATATACATTTATACTTTACCTCCAGATAGCAATAATGATTTCCTCATTTTGGTTTGTCGGTTTTAAGGGCTTTTTTTAACTCTTTATTGGCTTTATCGTGGCGAAGAAATGTGAGGTAAGTGTGTTTCCCAATGATACTCCGAGGCAACCGAGTCAGGCTGACCTGAGCGGGCATCGAACCTACTACCCTTGGATTAAGAATCCGACGCTCTACTAACTGAACTATCGCCGCTGTTTCCCCATTTTGCTTATTTGTACAACGTATTATAATGTACATATAAATAAAATAAAATAAACGGCAGAATAGTAAGAACGGGTACTCTCATAATTTGATGATAAAGTAATTGAAGGAGACATCTTCTGTATCGGCCTCCCCATGAACAAAGCACGCAGTGCACACGTGGAAACCCACATAATGTTGGACAAGTAGATGATATCGATGTACGTGAGATAACTACTGTTTGGGTTATCATCACTGTATCATCTTTAATGTCGATTCAGCCGGTACTAGGACGTTTGAGATGCAAAATTGGGCAGATAAAGCTGATATAACTACTATCTGGGTTATCATCACTTTAACATTTCTTATGTCAAGTTAGCAGGTACCAGGACGTGCAAGATGCAGGCCCGGGCAGATAAAGATGATATTCTCGTGGTCTAGATGAAGCCCAAGCCGTAACTGTGGAAAAAAAACCCCAGCTGCCTTCTGTTTCAAATTTATTTTTCCTTACTTATCTTTCTGGTACGGTTATTTTTCTTCATATCTCAATTCACTTAAATGCATCATGGGTTTTTTCGTGTTGTTTTTCTTCTCCAAAAATAGGCATATTAGTGAAATAGTAAATTAATCCAATCGTATTACAGTAGCTTTATATCTCTTGCATATATACATGCTGCATAATTTTCATTTTAAAGAGGTACATTATTATTAAAGTAACTTTAAAGATATAAATAAACATTATAAAAATAAAGAGGACGTTTTAACATCAATAACGGTGAAACTTTGATCACAATGTGTCAAGTAGGTCTGAAGTTAAGAGCATCTAAAGATATTTCAGGTGTGAACAACTCATCACAAACATATTACCTCTTCCTGACTTTGATGGCATCACAGATGAGGGTTAATCATTTAAAATAATTTCAATTTTCTCTCAGAGTACTTCGGATCCTTTTTTGTCTTTTGTTTTCAAAGAAATACATATAAATTATATTCATATTCGGATAAATACATTTGTAAATAAGAAGAAATATATATTATGTAAACAACTGACAAAAATTGAAGTTTAAAATTTATTCTGAAACAAAAATACATTTGAGGTTTCTGGAGAAACTCACTTGCAAACGTTTCATACTCCACAACTAATGTATCAATATAATTGTAAATATGGTGTTATGTATATGTAATCTATGATGTGTGTTTAAATCTGGTCCATAAAGGTAAGATGTACTTTAGATTCTGGTCACTTGTAAACAGAATGTTTACAAGCATTTGAGTTCAAGGCCCGTCTTGTGGACAGTTAGACTGGGTGTTTTTTTTTTCTTTCTCCATTTCATTGCTTCACATCCTGTTAGGATATAGGTCAAGTGTAAATGTGTATAAATAGGGATTTGGTAAACAAATATTTCATTCCTGTTTTAGATGAGTCTGAGGGAATACATTTGTGATCAGATTTTACACTGATACAAAGTGCTCATTGACTTTTGAATTAATGCATTACTTTGGACGTTTATGAACTCATTTTAAAGACATTCTGGATTATATCATTGTGTTATATCAGGACATTCAAGACTATTGGAACTCATTCGGAACATTCAATATTTTTGGACTGGTGATTATGACATTTAGGATTACCTGGAATTGGATTCGCAATATTGTAAGTATCTCTTGAATTTCACTTTGTATTATAGGGAAATAAATTGCTTGTTGATATTACTTACATTGCTGGTCTCAGTTTCTTTATTTTGCATATTTGTTAAGACATAGAGTCGTAACATAAACTGGGGGCTCGTCCAGGATCTGAATTTGTTTCAAACACTTCAGGTATATTACAAATTGCCTTTAACATTTAAATTGACTTTGTTTGAGAATTTTCATTGTTTCTGATGAAGCCTTTCATTTCACACATTTGAGAAATCGTTAGTGAAACCAGCAAGCATTCACAATGTCATCTGATGTTGAGAACTTTGTTTCAAATCCTACCCATGTAGGGTTTGAGTCTATTAATAATTATGAGTTGCTTGAGCTTGCCAGACATTATGATATTTCTGAAGTGAGAGCATCTTTAACAAAACAAGAGATAAGAAATATTTTGATTCAGTTTTTGGTGGGAAAGAAAATTTTGGATAACAGTACTTTGGGTTTGATTGCGATGTCTGTATCTGGTTTTGATATGAAATTAAGGGAATTACAGATAAATAACCATAGAATTGGAATTAATAACGCTTCAGCTTCAGAGAAAAATAATGGAAATGCAAATTCAGAAAGAGAAAGAGGAGAAGGGAATGAAAATGCAGATGCAGAGAGAGAGAGAGAGAGAGATAGATAGAGAGAGAGAGAGAGAGAGAGAGAGAGAGAGAGAGAGAGAGAGAGAGAGAGAGAGAGAGAGAAGAAAGGGAAATGCAATATAGATTAAAAGAGTTAGAACTGGAAAGGGAGTAGTCTCCTCTCTTTACACACAAGTTCAGGTTTTGATGTTACCAGATATATTAGGTTCGTACCCCCTTTTTGCAGGAAAATGAAGTAGATAAATACTTTCTTAACTTTAAGACAATTGTTGAAAGCTTGAAATGGCCAAGAGAGCATTGGACTTTATTAGTAGAAAGTATACTTATTGGCAAAGCACGTGAAGTCTTGTACTGAAAGCAATACATTTGTTGGGTCAAACAAACCCCAGTCTGATTCGATTTTGGGTACTTTGGAATCATTCATGTCAGAAGGTTCTATATATCTTATTGGTGATTCTGCCAAACCTATACCTATTAAAATATTAAGGGACAAAGGAGCTTCCCAGAGTCTTTTGTTATCAGGTACTTTGCCTTTGACTGAGAAGTCTTCTTCTAGTGAAAGTGTTCTTATTCAGGGAGTAGAGTGCGGTTTTGTTAATGTTCCTCTCCATTGTGTCAATGTGGCATCAGACTTAGTTTCAGGACCTGTGACTGTTGGAGCAGTGACTTTTTTATCTATCGAAGGTATTCTTTTGTTACTAGGCAATGACCAAGCTGGAGATAAGGTCGTGGTTAATCCACTTGTAACTGACTTGTCTTCTTTGGATCAAAGAGTTGATCCTATTGAGATTGAAATCCCTGATTTGTACCCTGCTTGTGCAATTTCCAGAGCTATGGCAAAACGAGCTCTTGAGAACGATGTTGATCAGGAAATTATTCCTTTAGCTAACACATTTATTGGTCAGTCTTTTGATGAGGTCAGTTTTTCTCCTGGTATTGATCAACCAATAAGTACTGATCACAGTGATCCTCTTTTTACTACTCATTCTCACTATTCTAATCAGCATGACAAAAGACAATCACTCGTTGTCTTACAGGAACAAGATCCTGAGATCTCATGTTTGTTTCAGAGGGCTAATAGTGAAACTGAAGCCACACAAATACCAGATTGATTCGTTGTAAAGAAATGGGGTCGGTATGAGAAAATGGAGACCACATGAGGTACCCGCTGGTGACGAGTGGTCAGTGAGCTATCAAATTGTCGTTCCTAAGTCATATCGACAGGAAATTCTTAATCTAGCCCTAAAACTCCCTTGGCTGGTCATTTAGGAGTGAATAAGACTTATCACAATGTCTTGAATCATTTGTATTAAAACTTAAAAGTGATGTTTCTAAATACTGTAGGTCTTGTCACACTTGTCAAATGGTAGGAAAACCCAATCATAAGATACCTAAGGCTTATCTGCAACCTGTTCCTGCATTTGGTGAACCCTTTAGTAGAATAATGGTAGACTGTATCTGTCCCTTACCTAAAATCAAGTCAGGCAACCAATACTTGTTGACCATAATGTGTGCGTCCACAAGGTTTTCAGAGGCAATTCCTTTGAAAAATATTAAAACTAAAGCCATTATAAAAGCTTTGGTAAAGTTTTTACACTTGTTAGCCTTCCCAGATCTGTCCAGTCTGATCAAGGGCCAAATTTTATGTTTGGATCGAGAGAAATTTTTTTCGAGTGAAATGGGAAACACTGTACTGTCAGGAGTGGCAAAGCCACGAGTGATGATACAAAAAATGTTTCTACGTCACGAGTGACATGTTCTTATATTTAACTAACAAAAACGTAGATTTTCTTTTTATTATATATTTTATTATATATTTCTAAACCCGTCGATTTGCATAAATATTTTTCTCCGTGCTGTACTAATGCGAATACCGAGAGCATTACTGCCTCGATAAAAAGAAGTTCCAAAATTTAGAGCAGCGACCTTTTACAAATTTAACTTGTACATATGCTTCAGATCGTGCAATTTATGAAATGAATGACTGTTTTCAAACGAAAATGAAGAGATATTTATTTTGTTAACACATTTCTTGCGCAGATTGATACAGTGAATATTGTTTGGGGTGGGGTACTGTAGAAGCTTCACACAGAGGTTGCATCAAACAGATTTTAGAGAGTAATATCTTTAAACAAAGCAGTTTTAAATGATTGCTAGTTTACTTGTATGGGTTTTGCTTTCTTACTTTGTTTATTTCTGCAATCAAACGTGAATTTTTGGCGTTGGCAAGCTTGCAGTTTAGTTCTGTAACAGACCCAAATTTCGAATTTTGGTTTGCAATCAACACACATCAATGCCCAAATTCTCCATCGTTTTCAAACAGGATGATGATTGTGCTGAGAGTTAAAATTGCTTCTGAAACAATTTATTACTATACGTAATCAAGATTTTTCCCTAAAAATGTGTCATTTTGCCATAGAGTATAAAAGGTACAAAATGCTGTATATCTGACATAGAATATCGATATATGAGCAGGCCATGTAAATTTAGTCACTAATAGTTTGCACGATTCATGTGTAAAACTAATTTTGCAAAAGATAATACCTGAAGCCTACTTTTGTTGTTTGGAGTTCGTTTTTTGGCATATATTTGTTGTATGGGGCCTCTTTATTGATTACATAAATATATACTAGAGGGGTTCTACAGTCTTGTCACATTTTCAGATCTGTTCATCTGTGTGTGTGTGTGTGTGTGTGTGTGTGTGTGTGAGAGAGAGAGAGAGAGAGAGGGAGAAGAAAAATAATAATAAGAAGAAAAGTGAAATAGGCGTAAATATGAAAATAAAGATTTGAATTACATGTATAAGGGTAGATATATTTCCTAAACGGGAAAAGAAAGTAGTTCCAAAAGTGATATCGCCACCATGTTGATAAAAGTGTTATGGCCACTGTGGCGATATCATTTTGCTCCCATTGATATATTTCAGTATCTCATTGTACAGTGAAACCTCTCAAGACCAAAATCCTTAGGGGTGAAACAACATTTTCAGTATTGAGGGACTTTATTTTCAGCTAAGAACGAGAGGTGGTCTGGTGTCTTATCACATACAAGCAAACGTTTATATGTTTTGATAAAAAATAGTTTCCAGTCAATGTTTAGAATATATGTCTGTAGCATTGCAGTAGGTATGGTTGAATATAGCTTTTTATAGTATATTATTCAATGTTTCACTGACAAATATGATTTAATTTTGTATAATAATCACAGCAAATAATTTTTATCTGCATGAAGCCTGATTATGTTCGTTCGATTGCAACTTGTTATCAACAATTACTCCCAGAATTTGACCCAGGCAACAATTTGCAGACATGTATTATTCAGTGTAAGACTTAAATTATCATTTACTATGTTTGCTCACATTTGTTTAGTACTGATCATTAAAACCTTTTCTTTTCTTTAGTATATATTTATTATGCCATTTTTCTTACACTAGGAGTCTAAGTTATCTAGAGCAAGGTGTAAAGATATCTCAATGTTAGATTTGGATAAAATCATACATGGCTGTTTCGTCTTCATACAGATCAGTGCAGGAAATGCAGTTGCCAGTTTACAAAGGTAGATCTTTAATGACTATGACGAAAAAGAGAGATAACCCAATATGGACCGTTGGAGTACTCCATAGGGTATTGACTCCTCTTCAGAAAGGTTGCCATTGACTGTGACACATTTTGATCTATTTGTACGGTAGGAGGCAAACCGTACTGTTGCTGCTGCATCATATTTATATATCTTCAATTTATGGACAAGAATATTGTGATCTACAAGGCCAAACTCTTCCCTAGTATTAACAAGTATTGCTGCCACTAATTTCCCTTGGTCCATGGCGACTAAGGCTGTCTCACATGAATAAATTACCCTGAATACAGATTGGTTTAGGTGTAGCACGTTGTTGGTTGTTATCAACCACTTATGTGCATCATACACTTATTATCAACATGTCTTTTTAGAACTAAAGATAGTGTGGGCAAGATAGATATAGGTCTATAGTTATTGACATCTTCTTTGTTACCTGATTTATAAATGTGAGAAACTTTGGCTACTTTGGTGCAAACTGAGGAGTATATACTCAAATTACACATATAATTTATACTGTCAGAGATTGCAGCAGCAGCCCTCATGAGGTGTGGTCCAATATTGTGCAGACCTGTTGCTTTGTTTGTATCAATAGTTTATCAGAATATCAAAACTGTATAAGTTGATATAGGTGGAATCGTACTTTTGCTTTCGGAAGCAATTTTGTTTTCTGAACAGTTCTTTTTTTTAGTTCATTGTGACTGCATTATAAAATTGGTTCCTTTATTTTTGAAGCGACAGTGACGAAAATTTCATTAAAAGTTTTTACAATTTCTACATTTTTATCAACGACCTGACCTTCATAATTTAGTTGTTGAATTTTTGATAGTGTGTGTATGTACCTACAAAGAACAAGCACTGTCCCCAATCAGAGTAAAACTATAAAAGCAAGGGCATGAGAGTGTGTCTTTCCTTAGAGATAACGGAATTAAACGCCATAGGTTTATGTCCCTGCCAAAAACAAATCATGTCCCTGCTCAGAGCTGAAGTTTGAAACAGACTTATAAAGGTTGAGGAGCGTGAACATGCACATACACACACTATTCAAACGTGTATGTCCCCTTCTAAGAAACAAAGTTTATAGAAGACACAAGAGTTTGTGCCTGCAAAGATTCAGATTTGTCCCCAATCGGAGCAAAGAATTAAAAAAAAACAGCATTAGAATGTTCCCGAACTTTGGAAAACTTAATAAAATGAACAATATATATATCCTTGCCCAGAACAAACTTGTGTCCCTGCTCAGAACCCAAACTTAACATAGACTTTAAGACTTGTATCTGAAATGTTCCCGTTATGTCCAACATCTGAACCATCTTAGAAAGAGATTTATCATTAAAAGTCTCATTCTCAACAATAACATAAAGGGTTTTTTTTTTCTTTTTTTTTGTCTCCTCCCAAGAATCATCATTATGTCACTTTTAACGTTTCGGTTCTGAGCAAGAACAAAGTTGGTTCTTAGCGCGGACATACGTATAATACGTATACATAGTGTGGTCCTAAGGTGTAACACGTTCAAAAATCTCTTTATAAGCCAGTTTCTGCAACATATGTGGTTCTTTGAGTATAAGCGTCTTTAAATCTGTTCTAAACCTCGTATGTGCTACTGAACCTGGGTACGAGCTTATCTATAGAAATGTATCGGTTCTGAGCTAGAATATTTAATAAAATCTCATCAAAACTCTTTTCTCAGCAATAATGTTGTTGGAGTTTAGCAGGAGCAGCTTGTTCTGTCCGTTCTATGTTTGCTTATGTGCAGGGACAACGTTGGTTCTCAGCGGGAACATATGCAACGTGTAAATAGTCGGGATCTGAACGGGGAAACGCTGATAGTTCTCTTTCTAAGCTTGGTTCTGATCTAGGATATATCTACTTCTTTCCAGAAAACGTCTTTAAACCTGTTTTATACTTTGGTTCTGGCAAGGGACGTAATTGTTTCTAGGCAGGGACAGAAAATCAAACCTTGTGTTTTAGGTTCCCATGAAGTGCGGATATGGTGAAATCTGGGCCGGTGTTTAAGCCTCGCCCTAAGTATGGACTTACTTTACAGATACATTACTTTGTGCCTATCTCTAACATTATTTCTGATGGAGGATAAAGCATTGTTGGAGTTTACTACGAGGAGTTTGCTCTGTCTGTATTAATGTTTGGTTCTATGCATGGACAAGGTTGGTTGTCGGGGGGGGGGGGGGCTAACATGATGAGCAAGAATATAAACTAAAGGCGTTTTAATAAGTCCACTTGAAATTCAGACACTCTATCGCGCTGTTTTTGTAAAGGATTCGTTCTGATTGGGGACAATGCAGGCTATCTGCCGATATAGACTCTAGTATCTGTTTACTAGCTTCGTTCTGAGCGGGGGGCATGACCATAATGCGTGTGAATAGTGTGATTCTTACACGGAACACGAACTTATCCGTAGAAATATATAGATTCTGTGCTAGAATATTTAATGAATGTCATTAAAAGTCTTCTTCTCAGTTAAAACGTTGTCGTAGTTTAGCACGAGCAGCTTGTTCTGTATGTTTTAATGGTTGGTTCTGTGCAGGGACAAAGTTGGTTCTCGGGGTGGGTGGGTGTTGGGAGAGGATTCATACATATACAACGTGTACATTTATTGGCTTGTAAGCGGAGAGACACCCTAATGTCTTTCTCAAAGACCGGTTCTGATGGAGGATATAGATGATTCTGTGGATATAAGACGTCTACAGACGTTTAAGTCTGTTTTGAACTTTGGTTCTGAGCACGGACATAATTGGTTCTGGAGAGGGACATATTTGGTTTTGGGCGGCGATATAAACTTAGGGCCTTTTAATAGGTTCGGTAAGTTCAGGCATTCTATTGAGTTGTTTTTTGTGAAGGATTCGTTCTGATTGGGGAAATAGATGGCTATATGCAGATATATACTCTAATGTCTGTGTATCAGCTTGTATCTGAGCGGACACATGACCATAAGGCGTGTGAATAGTGTAGTTCTAAGTCCGGAGCGAACTTATCCTTACAAATGTATCGGTTCTGAGCTAGGCTATTTAATAAAATCTGAATAAAAGTCTGTTCCTGAGCGATATGAATGCTGGAGTTTAGCACGAGCAGCTTGCTATGTCAGTTGTAATATTTGGTTCTGTGCACGGACATGATGGTTTCGGGGTGGGTGGGTGTCATACATAGACAATATATAAATTAATCTTGTTCGAATAGGAAAAAGTCACAAAGGTATATATCTAATCTTGGTTCTGGTTGAAGAGATAGATGATTCTGTGAATATAAGACGTCTATCGACGTGTAGGTCTCTTTTAAGCTTTGGTTCTCTTTTAAGCTTTGATTCTGAGGAAGGAAATAATTGGTTATGAGGAGGACACAATTGCTTTTGGGCAGGAATATAAACTTAGGTCGTTTTGATCGGTACGGTGTAAGTTCAGACATTCTATCGCGCTGGTTTGTAAAGGGTTTGATCTTATTGGGGACATAGCTGGCTATATGCAGGTATATACCCTAGTGTTGATTATAAGCTTGGTTCTTGGCGGGGACATAACCATAAAGCGTGTGAATAGTGTGATTATGAGCCAGGACATTAACATATCCATATAAATATATCGGATCTGAGGTATAATATTTAATCAGATCTTATTAAAAGTATATTTTTCAGCAATAGCGTTGTTGGAGATTAGCATAAACAGCTTGTTCTGTCTGTTTTGATGTTTGGTTCAGTGCAGGGACAAAGTTGGCTCTGGGTCGGTCGTTGGGTGGGGGTCATACATATTCAACGTGTAAATTAATCGAGTTCTAAGAGGAAAGAAACCCAAAAGTCTTTTTCTTAGCTTGGTTTTGATGGAGGATATAGATAATTTTCGTGGACATAAGACGTCTATACACGTTTAAGCCTATTTTGAATTTTGTTCCTGAGAAAGGGCATAATGGTTCTGGGCAAGAACATAAACATAGGGCGTTTTAACAGGTTCAGTGTAAGTTCAAACATTCTATCCTGCTGTTTTGTAAAGGATTCGTTCTGATTTGGGACATAGCTGGCTAAATACAGGTATATACTCTAATGTCCATAAGGCGTGTGAATAGTGTGACTCTGAGCCGGGACGCGAACTTATGCATATAAAGGACTAGGTACTACAAGGGTCAAATTTGGCCCTACCACCAAAAGGCTGTAAGTTTTGTATAAAGACTGTTTAGGATGCATTTTGTTCAGAATAATAAAAATTTTGTTGAATTTAATCAAATTATGTATGCTGGAGGCACCAAAAGTTTACCTACATAAAATGACGTTACTTCTGGTTCCATGACGTTATCGTGATTTTAATAACGTCATGCATGCAAATTTTAATTTTTCAATACTTGCTGATTATATATATATATATATATATATATATATATATATATATATATATATATATATATATATATATATATATATGCAAATCACTGGGACTAAAGAACTTTGACAAATGACTTCTGCAGATATCAACAAAACATCCATAAGAAAAAATATATATTCAACTTCACTGCTTTAATTTGTTTTTGTTTTTTTGTACCCCAAATGGATCGCTATATGTTTTCTGTGCATCTTTACAGAACACACTTACTTTAAGATGCTGTGAAGTACTACGTGTATATAACATTATCATCACTGGAAGAAAAATCATTTTAATATGCTCCAAAACTTAATTTTTTAAATTGACATTAACCCTATATAAAATCATTGAAGTGAAAGATACACTGTAATACAGACATACACTGTGATAAAGACACACACTGTGATTAAGTCATACACTGTGATATAGACATACACTGTGATAAATACATACACTGATATATAGACATACACTGTAATAAAGACATTCACTGTGATACGGACATACACTGTGATAAAGACATAAACTGAGATAAAGACATACACTGTGTTAAGAAGGAGGAGAAGAATAGAAATTGTCATTTGTCAATTGCAAACAGAGAAATCGGTTATCCGAATAATGATTCACCTAAGATGTTCATCATGCAAGCGTATCACGATGATAGCCTAGCACATGCTTCTTTATACAGAACCAATTCACAATTGACTTTGAGAGTTGGCACAATAAATTGTAGAGTATGTATTTGAGAAAACAAAATTACGATAAAAAACAGCTACTTAAACACATTGCATGTTAACAATCTGTGCAATTCTAATTTCCACATCACTAAGTGCATTCAATAACACTTTTATTCCAGAATGCCAGTACTTAAATGAAAACTTAACTATCCACAATGGACAATTTGGATGAATTAGAGAGAAAGAAAATCATTTTACGAAGTAATGATCAACAAAGGACACGCTCGCAATATTATTAGTTTCAAATTGGTTTAGGGTTTGGGGAATGTCGCTTCAGCAGATTTTCAAACATTATCTACCATTGCCCCTAAAAGCAAACATATGGTGTGACATTTACATGCGTAATGTATGGTAAGAAGAATATTGACATCAGGCTCTTTGTCGATAACAATTTCAATACAAATGAGCTAACAACATAGCAGATTTGTGAGTATTTCACCATACATTTATCATCACAAAAAATCGAAATGTTGTACATCGTCACTGTATGTTTAAAAGAACTAATTATGTACACATATATAACTAGAATACATACAGTATATAACTTGACTGGAATGTACAACTCAATACTATTAAATTATCCGTATCGTTATTATTCTAAGTTTTAATAAAAGTATTAAGCAAGGAAATGCATGTTCTTATAATGACCCCTTCACAAAGAATTTTGTGTCCAATTTACATGGTCCAAAACAGTATGTACTTAGATCATTCAAAACGACATACATGATTAAAACTACAGAGAAATCTGATATAACATTATTGACTGTTTTTTTTTATTACCTGGACTAATTACTTCACAAGCAACTTTTAACTTATTTAAATGATTTATTACTTTTCGATGTCAGCTGTATCATCATCATCACCACCATTATTATCATCGTCGTCATCATCATCATCAAAATCATCATCATCATCATCATCATCATCATCATCATCATCATCATCAATCAACTGAGGTTCAGGAAGGTCTTGCGCATCATTCAAATAAGAACTCCAGTCAGACATCGAATTAAAAGGTGGATTTTGATGACGTGCATATCCAAGGTACCAGATGACGGCTGCTATGTGCGCACACGTACCAACAACACGGGCTCCGGCTCGACATTGGCAGTACCAACCTCTGACTGAATATTGATCATAATCAAGCCAGAGTTTGTACGCTCTACTGGACACATGCCGGCTCTGAATTTTGGCCATTAGAAGTCCATTCTTGTCTTTATGCACGAATAAATCATAACCTCCATCCTCACTAAGGTGCTCAAGGGTGTAAGATTTTGCTAACTTCAGTTGGTATACTCCAAAAGTAATATTTCGCAAGTCTTCCTCGTCAAGCCTTGGAAAGTCAGAAATTATGGTATCTGAGGCATCTATATTTTCCCAAGAATTTCTCTTCTTGTCTAGACCCTCACGTTCCACCTTCTGCACGAGCTCATTACTTTGTTTAGATAGGTGCAGCATTTTCGAACCAAGTTGTTCATCTGTGACATGACTAGCACTCAGCGTTTGACGATACTTGTTCGAAATAGCACATACCAGTCTCACATATTCGCCAATATATGGTATCTGTGAATTGGGTACAACATTATCTAGAAACTTCCATGTTTTTACCCTGCCATTGACAGATTCAACAACCCATCTTATTTTAGTTACTAATCATGTTGCGTTGCTCTCCTCCACTGTGTGCTGTTTCCTTCCTTTCTGCAAGAAAGCAGGCATTTCAGTTCGGATGCCTAAATCTTCAAGTAGTTCGACTGAGTCTCTGAATCATCGATCCACAATAAAAACATCATCTTCTTGCAGCCATTCTCTCATTTTTTCAATATTGCTGCTGAGGGCATGTTTTAGTATGCTGGCATCGTTATTTTTACCATCACTTAAGTATGGACCAAAAACACTAACAACGTAGCCGGTTGTACTAACAACCATCATTGGTTTCACAAGTGGACGTCGTTTGTGAGGACTTAATGATCGACGCTGGAAATTAAACTGTGAAATTTTCTGTATGTATATGTAGGTACCATCTATGACTAAAATTGCTGGAATGTTATTTCCACCAAAAACGGCCTGCGCCAGGCTTCTAGTATGTTGAGATATTACAGATCCTCTGTCTATGTGTTCAAAGCCAACATATTTCGGAGTAAAGTCCTTAGCTAAGGTTTTTCTAGCTGATGTAATAGCTCGTTTAACGGAATGAACACTGATATTAAAGACTGTTGATAGCAGTTTATTTGACATACCTGAGCAAAATTTTGTCAAAAGGATGCCTATGTATGTTCTGTAGGATCTGATTTTTGAATCTCGTGGACTTTGACTACAAATGTCATTGAATGAGGCCTTGTCAATGCCGAGTAGATTGTAATAATCAGCGTCAGTCATAGATGTTGACAATTCAAAATCAATCCGTCAGCTTTTATTCTCAAGGGCAATGTTTCTAATACTTTCTATTAGCTTGACAATATCTGTCCTATTCAAACATGTTTCAGATCTCAAGGGAGAGGGGTTCATACATTTACAACATGTAAATAGAACGGGTTATAGGACGAAAGACACCCAAAAGTCTTTCTCAAAGTTTGCTTCTCATGGGGCATATAGATGATTCTGTGGATGTGTGACGTCTATAGACCTTTAAGTTTATTTTAAACTTTGGTTCTGAGCAAGGTGATACGACTCTAGGGCTTAAAAATATGTAACATAGAGAACTTGAAATCAACAATGTAATTAAAATCAACAAGCAATTTTTTCTAGACAATTAAAATGAGAATTAACAAAGACACTTACAATATTGTGAATTAAAACCCAAATAATCCAATCATCATAAGTGTCCTAATCACAAGTCCTAATATAGAATGTTCCGAATGAATTCTAGTAGTCTTGAATGTCTTGATGTACCAGTAGTCTTGAATGTCCTGATATGCCTAAATGATGTATTCCAGATTATCTTTGGACGAATTCTCAAAAATCCCAAAGTCATTTATCAATCCAAAATGAGAATGAGCACTTTATCAATCCAATGAATATTTTAAATAAATAATTCCTCTTTCTGAATTTGCTCTGATTTTCACGACACAGCTGTAAACATCTGATTATTACAATGATTCTTCACAGACTGACCATTAGAACAAGAATGAATTACTGTTTACCCAAACTCGCTATATATAAAAACAAGTCACATAACAATATTTTGCAGCATTCATAAATTTGTTTATTAATCCTTTCATTATTTCTTCTAAAATTTCTCTCCAAGTCTGTTAGTTGTCCATATACTTAAGATTTTACACTTTTGATACGTTATAACTTTTCTTGCAATAAAGCTGTTTTGTTTGGATCATTCTATTTTTATGGTGTCTTTCGTTTTAACTCTTCAATCTGTTTATCTTTCATTTCATCATCATATTGCATATATTAATTTTGTTCGAATTGACAGCCTTTTCAGCATTTACACAATCCTTTAATAATCGCTCTTCTTGTGTA
This sequence comes from Margaritifera margaritifera, assembly GCA_029931535.1. Lineage (NCBI taxonomy): Eukaryota > Metazoa > Mollusca > Bivalvia > Unionida > Margaritiferidae > Margaritifera > Margaritifera margaritifera. The sequence continues at coordinate 97,029 of JAQPZY010000639.1, forward strand.
ATGAATACCCGTGTCACTGCAGGGTAATGCTGTAATATTTGAGGTTTTTATCAAGCAATTCACCCTTTCAGATTCCAATTGTCTTAATTCACTTATAAGCTGTGGATTTGTACGGCTCAAATCTTGCATCCCAATAGCCTCAGGGACTTGAACTGGCTACCTTGGTATGGCAGTATGTTCCAGAGGGTATTTAAGTCCTGTCCCCTCATCGAGATATACCAATTTATTACATGGTTTTATTCCGCCTATTGTAATTAACAACTCCTTTCCAGCCTCACCCTGTGTTCCCCTATGTGCTAGCATGGTTTTTGAACTGTCTTACTATCTGGTAAACATAACAGAGGTGTGTTTTGATAATATATTCTAAGGTTCTTTCCACAAATTATTCTGTAATTAATTTATGCTAAGGCCTTCCTTTGTGTTCTTCTTGTCCAAGTCGTGAAATTTGCTTGAATATCAAGGATCTTGAATTGGTGTAGTATCATTGAAACATTCGATACTTTGGTATGCAAAACCACTAGAAACATTTACAGCATCATCAACTTGCTTTAGTTGTATATATATACAATATCATCAATGCCTGGCTAATGATTTAAAAAAATAAAAATCATCATTACCACCCGCGGGCATTTTTGATTATTTAAATAGCATAGAAATGGACACAGTACAACTGGAGAAAGAATTAAGATTTATCGAAAAAAATAAACAACTCAATTTATATGTAAACTAGACAGTAGACATCGAAATTGAAGATGGCTATTGAAATTGGAATCTACAAAGATATATATCGTAAAAAGCGAACTGAGAAAGAGTTGGAAAAGATGGATGTAAAACAAATCAAGAAAACATATGAAATCTCTGTCAATGCTAGAGCCGCTAAAATTTCTAAGTCAATATTAGATGTGGCGATTTACACTTTGACACTGATTAACAAATTTATTCCAATTGAGAACTTAGATAGTTAACTGAAATGAATTCAAAGATTAATACATTATCTAAAATGAAATTAGATAATTCACTGAATTTAGGCATTGAAACATATCAGTTTTTGAAAAGAGCTACAGAAAAAATAGGAGATATACGATGTTGAAACAATGCTTATTAAATAAAGAGAGTTGCGTGTGCAAATTAGAATGTGTACTGGTTGCCTTGTTGTTGATGCATTTTGTACCTTAAATACTGTATTACAAAAATTGGTATTATAGAAGTAGCTGCCAAGCATAAAATAACCGAAGCAAAAATAAATGATCTAATATGTTTCCAAATTTCATCAATGGAGAAGTTAGTTATCTTGATTGATTTAAAATTTTTGTGATCTGTTCTTTCATATTCAGAATGGTAGCTATCTGTTTTATATATTTTCTCTGGCTATCATGCATCTAGTATTTATCCAGTTAATATGTACAGTTAATAATACTTTCGTCAGGCACTGTACGTGTATTGTGCTTCAAGAAAGAGTAAGGGCGACAACTGCATATTGAATATAGGTATAATGTACTAGTGATAAATGGACTAGTAAACACATGAAGTAATAACATAATTGGTTACTGCTGTTCATCTAACTTAGACCGATGGGGGAATCTGTATGGAGACTTTCTAGTAACTGATCAAACAGTTTTTAGGGCACCTTAGAATCAAACATTAAACGCAGCTGCCGCAGCAGAATATACATGAGCGGTTTCGTAGAACATTTATATTTTACGTGGATATTTGACGTAATATTCTGCAAAGTGATATGCTTATGCTTATAGTGGGTACTGGGATATCTTTATTTGTTTATCTTTATTTCCCCCCATCTCCGAGTTTGTTTAGATATTTGGTTTATTAGACTCAGGCGTGTTCTTTCCATATATATAGAACTGTAAAAATAAATCTCGTTTATGTAAAATCTTAGTTTATCCGGGAAATTTATTGTTAGGATGTAACTTGTGTAAAGGAGATAAATTATGCCGCATAATATCTCTTCATGTATTTCTTTATTTATTTCTAAAAATACACACATAATGTATTTGTTTATCTTTATTTCCCCCCACCTCCAAGTTTGTTTAGATATTTGGTTTATTAGACTCAGACGTGTTCTTTCCATATATATAGAACTGTAAAAATAAATCTCGTTTATGTAAACTCTTAGTTTATCCGGGAAATTTATTGTTAGGATGTAACTTGTGTAAAGGAGTTAAATTATGCCGCATAATATCTCTTCATGTATTTCTTTATTTATTTCTAAAGATACACACATAATGTATTTGTAAAGGATACTTACTGAAATGTATTTCTTTCCTTTTTAAATGCTTCTTTTGAGAAGCCTGTTGTTTATTTTGAGTAGTCTGTTGAATTATAATGTTAAGGAAATATTTATGCAGACAGCAATCAAATGAGTTTGTGAATATGACAAATATACAATGAAAAAACAAACATATTTTGACAGGTTAATTTTAACTATGAACATAACCTACAATAATTATTTTGGCGCTTTAAGCGCTATCACTGGAGTGCTCATGAAATTTCAACTTTTTAAATTAGTTATTATATGTAAAAATTAATATGCTTCTCCTATGCAGATGAAATATATGTCAAAAATAATATAATAGATAGCAGTTATTGCTTAGATGGATGCAAGCTAAGCAATATTTTTTAAAATAAAAATTCAGCGTACTTCAGTTTCCAAATTAAAGTGTACTTCCACCTTGAGCATGATTTTTGGTTTGTTTTTTCTCTCTTTTAATCTATATGCCTACTACCTGAATTCTCTCTCGCTTCTTCTGTTTAAACGTGTTATGATAATTTTCTTGACTGGCCAGTCAGGGGATCCTTCATAGTATGTAACTCTTTATCGCCATATTGCAATTTATGTTGAATGGGTATATTTGTAAGAATCGTACTATTCTTTTTGATCGTATTTGAAAATGGTTCGTATTTTAACTTTAAATATAAGGGGACTAGGAGATAGGCAAAAACGAAAAGATGTATTTGAATTTGTAAGAAAAATAATGTTCCATATATAGTTTACAAGATACTCGTTTCACAGAAGCAGTCGAAACATATTGAAACAGAGTGGGGATGTAAATATTATTTTAGTTCTGGTACAAGCAGATCTCGTAGCGTGGCAATACTCTTCGTAAATAATATAGATTTTAATGTTTCATGACGCTTTAAGGATAGCAAAAGAAATATAATTGCTCTTGATATGGAAGTCGAGAATCAACAAATAATGCTTATTAATATGTATTGTCCAAATGAAGATTCTCCGACATTTTTTGAAGCAGCTGAGTCAATTATCAAATAGCATAAAATTCCTATCACTATCGTCTGTGCAGACTGGAACTTAGTTCAAGAGTGTGATATAGATATATATAACTACAAAACAATAAATAACCCGCAAGCAAGGGACAGAGTACTGGATCTGAAGAAAGAATTGCATCTCTGCGATCCATGGAAAATTTATAATCCTGAGATTAAAGAGGATACTTAGATTCAGAAAAATCCTTTTAAAATGGTACTTTTAGAAATTTCTTGAGACATGAAGAAAGTTTAAGTTTTATTGAGTGTAAGAACACACACATGTCACAGCTATAGGGCTGACCATTCCCCGACGATACTCACCTTTCAATTTACACAATTTAAAAAGGGACCAGGTTTCTGGAAATGTAATAATTCGTTGCTAAAAGACACTATATATGTAGAAAAGGTAAAGAAAAAATTAGAAGAAATAAATTTACTGTATACTACTACTACCACTTCCACTACTCCTACTACTAATAAAAATAATGATACGGATGATAATCAATTATTCTTCGAAATCCTTTTATTCGAAAACTACCCCCTCATATTATAAAAATCTTTATATAGAAAAAAGGAAAAGGAAAAAGAAGAAAAGGAAATGTTGAAGAAAAATTAACATTTGGAAAATGTATTAAAAAAATTTCAATATATTGAGTTTAGATGTACTTGAACATTTGAAAATTCGGCTCGAAGAAATAAGAAAAGAGAAAGTAAAATGGATGATTGTACAATCAAAACGTAAATTGATTGAAGAGGGAGATAAAACGACAATATATTTTTGTAACTTGGAAAAAAAGATATTATATGAACAAAACTATAACAAAAGTGACAGATGGATCAGGACAAATAATTAATCTCTGATTAATTCAAAATTTTGAATGAGGTGAAAAAGTTATAATAATACATTATTTAGTAGACAAGACAATAATATAAGTCGAATAAAACTGGATGACATACTTAGAAGATTTGAGGTTCCTAAACTGGTACAAGATGAATAAAACAAATTAAGGGGGGGGGAGGGGAATAATTCTTGCGGAAGCTTCTGCCTAAAATAAGAGTAATGGTAAAAGTCCAGGATGTGATGGATTCACCATTACATTTTATAAATTCTTTTGGAAGGATTTAGGATAGTGTTTGATTAATTGAATAAAACAAGTATTCAAAAAGGGATCTATCTGTAAGACAGACGGAGTGAATTATTACATTATTGCTAAATATAAATAAATCTAGGGATTTTTGAAAAATTGGAGACCTATTACCGTGTTAAATATTTCCTGTAAAATAGCCTCGTCATGATAGCTAGAGTAAAAACATATTTGCCAAAATTAGTATACGAAAGTTAAAAAAAGGCTTTATGAAAGGTAGGTATATGGAGGAGGTAGTCAGAATAATATATGATACTATGTGGTTTACAGAAGAAATAAATATGAATGGTATTATTTTACAAGTTAATTTTCAAAAAATGTTTTGACTCCGTCTCTTGGAGATTCATACAGGAAGTGCTTTCTTTTCTTTATTTTGGTGAACAACTGAACTATTGGATATATATATATTGTTATGTATGATGTTTATATAATATTGTGAATATTTTAGGAAATTATAAATGTTTCTTCACTTTAATATTTGCTTAAATCTTTATGTTTATTAGGAAAAACATGTATAACTAGTGTCCTTGAATTAGGTTGTTTTGATCAATATGTTTTCTCAATTTGAAGGTCAAGGTTGATTTTGTTTACAGTTAGAATTCCATTAAGATGACTCATATTCTAGAACATTCTGTCATGTGACTAATCTTTATATATACCATGTTTGGTGGACATTTTTTCAGTTTTGACATTACCATCAGTCTTGTAAAGAGCTATTGCAGTTGTGAAAATTCATTCCAAATTCTAAGAGAGGAATTATTTTAAATATTCATTGGATTATAACAGTGCTCATAAACTTTTGGATTTTGGATTTTTAATTGACAATTTTGGAATTTATGTGAACTTATTCAGAGATTTTGGAATACTTCATTTTGACTTCAGCACCTCAAGATTTCTAGTACATCATGACTTTGGAGACCATTGGCACATAATAACATTCAAGGACACAGCCGTGAATTTGGAACATTCTATATTTAGGACTTGTGATTAGAACAATCATTCTTATTGGATTATTAGGATTTCAAAACACATTACTGTAAGTGACTTTTGATTTTTTCGCTTTAATTATCTAGTAATAAATTGCTTGTTGATTTTTTACTTGATTTGTTGGTTTCACTTTCTTTCTGTTACATTTTTCTTAGACCATAGAGTCGTAACAGAAATTGAGGGCTCGTCATCTGGGATCTGAATTTCTTTAAAGCATATTAGAGATATTAAATTTATCTTTGAAATTCATATTGATTTTGTCTCGGAGAATTTTTTTTGTCTTTGGCAAAGATTTTTAAATAGAGAAATATTTTTGTGTGAAACCAACAAGCATTTACAATGGTATCTAATGTTCAGAATTTCATTTCAAAACCTACCCAGGAGGGGTTAGAGTGCATGAGAAAGGATGAGTTGCTCGAGCTTGCCAGAAAATACAGTCTATCTGAGGCAAAAGTATCATTGACAAAACAGGAGATAAAGATTATTTTGATTCAGTATTTAGTAGGAAAGGGAATTTTTGAAAATAGTGCTTTAAGTTTGAAAAGAAAGCCTGTATCTGGTTCTGACAGGAAATTAAGGGAATTAGAGTTAAAGAACCAGATTGATTTAGAATTGGCAAAGCTTCAGATTCAGAGAGAGAGAGAGAAGGAAGAGAGGTAGATCCAAATGCAGAAGGAAGAGAGGCAGATCCAAATGCAGAAAGAAGAGAGGCAGATCCAAATGCAGAAAGAAGAGAGGCAGATACCTATGGAGAGAGAAAAAGAAGAGAGGCAGTTGGAGAGAGAGAAAGAAGAGAGACAAATGCAGATACAGATGGAGAGAGAGAAAGAAGACAGGCAAATGCAGATGGAGAGAGAGAGAGAGAGAGAAAGAAGATAGACAAATACAAATGCAGATGCAGATGCAAAGAGAAGAAAGGGAAATGCAATTTAAGTTAAGAGAATTAGAACTGGCAAACAGAGCACACTCCACTCCTTTAAATACAAGTTCAGGTTTTGATGTTACTAGATATATTAAGTTAGTACCCCCTTTTCAGGAAAAAGAAGTAGATAAATACTTTCTTCATTTCGAGAAAATAGCTGAAAACTTGAAATGGCCCAGAGAGCATTGGACTTTGTTATTACAAAGTGTACTTATTGGCAAAGCTCGTGAAGTCTACACTTCACTGTCAGTACAACAAAGCACTGATTATGATGTGGTTAAGGAGTACATCTTGAAAGCTTATGAGTTGGTACCAGAGGCATATCGACAAAGGTTTAGGAATTGTAGAAAAGAAACTGGACAAACTCATGTCGAATTTGCAAGGGATAAAGAACAACTATTTGATAGGTGGTGCGCAGCCAAGAAAGTTGATCAAGCTTATGATAACCTCAGACAGCTCGTATTAATTGAAGAGTTCAAGAGGTGCATCCATAGTGATGTTAAAACCTATCTTGAGCAGAATGTGGAAACTTTGGAAAATGCTGCTCGTATGGCTGATGATTATTCCTTGACTCACAAAATTTCATTTGGTAATAAATCGTCCTCTCAGCAGTTTTCTGGTCAAAAACCATTTCAATCTCATTCGAGTACTTCCAAATTTCACAACAGCACAACTGTTAGGAATCAAACATCTGATAAGACTGATCAGAAATCCTTATCTCTTCCTACGTGCACTTATTGTGAAAAGAAAGGGCACGTTATTTCTGATTGCTTCAAGTTGAAAAATAAGCAACAGAGAAAAGACAGAGCTTTTCCAAATGCTCTTATTTCTACGAGGTCAAGGTCACGGTCTTGTATTGAAAGCAATACATTTGTTAGGTCAAACAAACCCCAGTCTGATTCTATTTTAGAGGCTTATGAACCATTCATGTCAGAAGGTTCTATATCACTTATTGGTGATTCTGCCAAACCTATCCCAATTAAAATATTAAGGGACACTGGAGCTTCTCAGAGTCTTTTATTATCAGGTACTTTGCCTTTGTCTGAGGAGCCTTCTTCAAGTGAAAGTGTTCTTGTTCAGGGAGTTGAGTGCGGCTTTGTAAATGTTCCTCTCCATTGTGTAAATTTGGCATCAGACTTAGTTTCTGGACCTGTGACTGTTGGGGCAGTGACTTCTTTACCCATAGAGGGTGTTCATTTATTACTAGGCAATGACCTAGCTGGAGATAAGGTTGTGGTTAATCCACTTGTAACTGACAAGCCTTGTTTGGATCAGAAAGTTGATCCTGACGAAACTGAAATCCCTGATTTGTACCCTGCTTGTGCAGTTACTAGAGCTATGGCAAAAAGAGCTCTTGAGAGTGATGTTGATCAGGATATTATTCCTTTAGCTGACACATGTATTGGTCAGTCTTTTGATGAGGTCACTTTTTCCTCAGGTATTGATCAATCAAATGGTATTGATCACAGTGATCCTCTTTTGGCAACTCATTCTCTTTGTCCTACTCAGGGTGACAAACGACAATCTCTTGTCGTTGAACAGGAGCAAGATCCCGAGATATCTTGTTTGTTTCAGAGGGCTATTAGTGAAACTGAAGCCACACAAGTTCCAGTGTGTTACTTTGTGAAAAATGGGGTCCTTATGAGGAAATGGAGACCACCTGATGTACCCGCTGGTGACGAGTGGTCAGTGAGCTATCAAATTGTTGTTCCTAAGTGATATAGACAGGAAATTCTTAATTTAGCCCATGAAACTCCTTTGGCTGGTCATTTAGGAGTCCGTAAGACTTATCACAATATCTTGAATCATTTTTATTGGCCGAAACTCAAAAGTGATGTTTCTAAATACTGCAGATCTTGTCACACTTGTCAAATGGTAGGAAAACCCAATCAGAAGATACCTAAGGCTCATCTGCAACCTATTCCTGCATTTGATGAACCATTTAGTAGAATAATGGTGGACTGTGTTGGTCCTTTACCTAAAACCAAGTCAGGCAACCAATACTTGTTGACCATCATGTGTGCATCTACAAGATTTCCAGAGGCAATTCCTCTGAGAAATATAAAAACTAAAACTATTGTGAAAGCTTTGGTGAAGTTTTTTACACTTGTTGGCCTTCCCAAATCTGTCCAGTCAGATCAAGGGTCAAATTTTATGTCTGGAATTTTCCAACAAGTTATGCATGAATTAGGCATCCAACAGTTTAAATCTTCTGCCTATCACCCTGAAAGTCAAGGTGCTTTGGAAAGATTTCATCAAACTTTGAAGAATATGATTCGATCATATTGCTTTGATACAGAAAAGGATTGGGATGAGGGTGTTCATTTGTTGTTGTTTGCTGTTAGGGAATCATTTCAAGAGTCGTTGGGTTTTAGTCCCTTTGAACTAGTTTTTGGTCATACTGTCCGTGGACCATTGAAATTATTGAAAGAGAACCTTCTTTCAAATGAAGATTCAAAGATTAATCTTCTTGATTATGTTTCTGATTTCAAATACAAGTTGTCAAAGGCCTGTGAAGTAGCAAGAACTAATCTTCACACTACCCAGTCAAAAATGAAATTAAGGTATGACAGAAATTCACAGGAAAGGAGTTTTAAACCTGGTGACAAAGTTCTGGCTCTCTTTCCCATACCTCAGAATTCTCTTCAGGCTAAATTTTATGGTCCTTATACCGTTGAAAAGAAAGTAAATGACTTAAATTATATCGTTAACACTCCTGGGAGACGGAAACAGAAACAACTTTGTCATATAAATATGTTAAAGGAATATTTTGACAGAGATAGCTCAGCTAATTATTCTGTATATTTAGTTGTACCTGTCCCACACAGTGAAGATATCAACGATGGAATACAATCAGACTATAGCGACTCTGGTATAACCAATCTTCGGAATTCAGAAATATTGAACAACCTAGACCAGAAACTTTCACATCTACAACAACAGGAAAGAAATGAACTAAAACAGCTATTACATGACTATGAGCACTTGTTTCCTGATGTTCCAACAAGAACAAATAAAATTTTTCATGACGTTGACATTGTAGATTCTGCGCCTGTGAAACAGCATCCTTATAGGATGAATCCTCTCAAACAGAACTATCTGAAGAAAGAAATTCAGTATTTACTGGAGAATGATTTCATAGAACCAAGTAAAAGTAACTGGAGTTCACCATGTATTCTTGTTCCCAAGCCAGATAATACATTCCGTATGTGTACTGACTATAGAAAAGTCAACAGTGTCACCAAAACTGATTCATTTCCAATCCCAAGAATGGACGATTGCATTGATAAAATTGGAAATGCGGAATATGTCACCAAGTTTGACCTTTTAAAAGGATTCTGGCAAATTCCACTGACGGAAAGGGCAAAAGAAATTTCAGCATTTGTAACTCCAGATAGACTTTATCAATATAAAGTCATGCCGTTTGGAATGAAAAATTCGCCAGCAACGTTTCAACGTCTGATGAACATGATAACATTTGGTCTTGATAATTGTGACGCTTATATCGATGACGTCATTATCTACAACAACACCTGGGAAGATCATTTGGAAACCATTCGAAAATTCTTCGATCGACTCAGCGATGCGAATCTGACAATTAATTTGAGCAAAAGTGAGTTTTGCTATGCTTGTGTCACATTTTTAGGACATATTGTGGGACAAGGTCAAGTTAAACCTATAGAAGCTAAGGTCAAAGCTATCTCTGAATTTCAAGTTCCAATTTGTAAAAAGCAACTGATGCGATTTCTAGGTATCGCTGGATATTATCGGAAATTTTGTTCCAATTTTTCCAAAATTGCTGAACCTTTGACAAGTTTATTGAGTAAGAAAACCAAATTTCATTGGTCTGACAAGTGTCAGGAATCTTTTGACAAGTTAAAGGCCATGCTTAAGAATGCACCAGTTCTTTCTGCACCAAATTTTAGCCAATCATTTAAATTATCTGTTGATGCAAGTGATGTAGGGGTTGGTGGAGTATTGATTCAGGAAGACAAAAGTGGTGTGGATCACACTGTGTGTTATTTTACTAAAAAAACTAAACAAGCACCAGAAAAATTATTCCACAATTGAGAAGGAATGTTTGGCTTTGATATTGGCTTTACAGCATTTTGAAGTGTATGTTACCTCAGCTCTTTCTCCAATTATTGTGTACAGTGATCACAATCCCCTTACTTTCATCAACAAAATGAAAGATAACAATCGGAGATTGTTGAGATGGAGTTTGATATTGCAAGAATATAACATTGACATTAAACATAGGGGAAAAGACAATGTGATTGCAGATGCACTCTCACGTGCCTAGAAATGTAATATTGCTTGATGTAATTAAGTCCAGTATCATAAAACATGTTCTTATGTAATTTTGGTTATTGTAGTATTAGATGTATATTCAAAAGAAAGCTTTATTATATAAATCTTTCTTTTTCTTTATGAGGGGAGGTGTTATGTATGATGTTTATATAATATTGTGAATATTTTAGGAAATTATAAATGTTTCTTCACTTTAATATTTGCTTAAATCTTTATGTTTATTAGGAAAAACATGTATAACTAGTGTCCTTGAATTAGGTTGTTTTGATCAATATGTTTTCTCAATTTGAAGGTCAAGGTTGATTTTGTTTACAGTTAGAATTCCATTAAGATGACTCATATTCTAGAACATTCTGTCATGTGACTAATCTTTATATATACCATGTTTGGTGGACATTTTTTCAGTTTTGACATTACCATCAGTCTTGTAAAGAGCTATTGCAGTTGTGAAAATTCATTCCAAATTCTAAGAGAGGAATTATTTTAAATATTCATTGGATTATAACAGTGCTCATAAACTTTTGGATTTTGGATTTTTAATTGACAATTTTGGAATTTATGTGAACTTATTCAGAGATTTTGGAATACTTCATTTTGACTTCAGCACCTCAAGATTTCTAGTACATCATGACTTTGGAGACCATTGGCACATAATAACATTCAAGGACACAGCCGTGAATTTGGAACATTCTATATTTAGGACTTGTGATTAGAACAATCATTCTTATTGGATTATTAGGATTTCAAAACACATTACTGTAAGTGACTTTTGATTTTTCATTTTAATTATCTAGTAATAAATTGCTTGTTGATTTTTTACTTGATTTGTTGGTTTCACTTTCTTTCTGTTACATTTTTCTTAGACCATAGAGTCGTAACAATATATATATATATATATATATATATATATATATATATATATATATATATATATATATATATATATATATATATATATATATATATGTGTGTGTGTGTGTATGTGTGTGTTCTATAAAAATGCAATGACATGTGCGATTCAAAATGGATTTGTATTGCAGCTTTTAATGTTGGACGTGGACCCTCTGCATATTTGTTTTTATTAGTAGCAGAAATTTTAGGAATTATGGTTCGAAACAATAATGATATTAAAGGTATATGCATAAATTAATATGAAAATAAACTGACACTATATGCAGATGACACATCGTTTCTATTAGGTGGATCAGAGAACTCTTTGCCTCTAAAGAAACATTATACTGATATGCACCAATCTCGGGATTAGAAGTGAATATCAACAAAAGAAAAGTTATAAAACAGGGGAATTACAGAATTCCTAGACACATATGTGTAGAAATTTAGGATTAATTGGGTTTCTAATTTCTCTTTATTAGGAGTTTAGTTATCAGTGAATACAGAAAATATTGCGGAAATTAATTTTGAAAACATAATTCAAGATATACAAAAACGTTTAGGGGAATGGAATCGAAGAAAAATTAACAATATATTGGAAAATTATTATTCTAAAATAAATGGCTTTATCTTAACTGCCACATTTGTTCTTCATGTTGCCAAATCCAACAGCAAGTGTTCTAAAAAGAATTGTTTTTTTTTTATATAAATTTATGTGGAATAACGGTCCTGATAAAATAAATAGAACAACACTTATTAACAAATTAGAAGAAGCTGGATTGCACATATAACACCTAGTATCTTTTAAAAAAATTTTAAAAATATTTCGGATAAAGCGTTTGCTGATTAAACAATCTGAATAGCAAATTATTTTGATTACTTTCTCAATAAATAGGAGTTGTTGTATTATACTTTTTCATTTAAATGGTTTGCAAATATCGCAATTATCCGAAAATAGAAGAAAAATAATTCCTTTTGGAAGAATGTACTTGTAGCATGGGCAGAATTTGTGACAATCGAAAAAGATAAAGACTGCTTTGAAATTTCACACGAGGGTGTCTGGAAAATAAGAAAATGCCGATTAACAGACCAATTTTGTATAAATCGTGGCTTTCGATGGAGGTAAAATTTATATGCCATTTCTCTAATGACCAAGGTTTATATTTATCATATGAAAGGTTCTGTGCGTTATGATTTTTCATCCCAGGTTACACAGTTTTATAGTATTACAAGTGCAGTCAGGCTATATTTAGCAAGATTAAATTTGCAACATGAGAAAAAAAATTGCAACCTTTTTTCCCCAAAGAATATTGAAGTTCTACTCAGGAATTAACCAGGATGCACATAGATATATAATAGTTTAGTAAAGTCAATTTCTCAGTGTCCCAAAGCTCAAGAAATCTTTTTTTAAAAATTAAATTCAACCTTCCAAAAGAGAGAGACTGGTGCAATAAGGTATATTCGATTATTTATAAAAATAATATTGATACAAAATGATGGTGGCTCCAGTTTAGAATTAACCACAACAAACCGACTAAAATAGTTTTATATTCAAAATTGGTTTTGTACCTGTACCTGAAAATGGTGTTCTTTCTGTAATAGCGAGAAAGAAACGATGAAACATTTATTTTGCAACTGTGTTGTTGTGAAACAATTGTGGTGTTGGGTTTTAAATTATTGTAGAAACGAGATTGGAGTAGATTTCGAGATTTCCGAAAATCTAATTTTGTTTGGAGATTTAAATGAATCCTGCAAGTCAAGTTTTGTAAATCTAGTATTGTTACCAGCAAAATCTATTATATTTAGAGCAAAATTTCGAGAAAAAAAAATAGAGACATCATCAGCACAATTTACCATGCAAAATTAAGCTCTGCTTATCTTTTACCTAAAACATGCTTTTGAAAACACTATTGCAGTTTACAATTTGTCCGCCATAAAGCACTGATACTGATAAAGTTGTAAAGCTGGTGATTCCAGGTTTGTTTCAGCCAGATCACAACTTAATACCCAATAGCACACGGACATTTACCTGACAGAATCGTTGCTCAATAAAAAGCGTTGCATCTTCTCAGTACTTTTGGACCATAGGATAGATGCATTTGTTTTAAAAATCAAGTCAGAAAATATACAAAAAGGTGCAATCAAAAATATAAATAATCTAAAAGAAAAAAATCCTGTTGCAAGTAACAAATATAAGCTCTTTAGAGCAACATTGATAGGATTTGCTGCTCTTAAGGAAAGATTGGTATACAAAATATTTTGAAAGGTTATAAAATAGTAACATATGTAATATGTAATAACATAAATAGTAAACTATCGATATTGTTGAAAAGAATGCATTTTATTGCTAGGTATTACATTATTTCCGATGAACTCTAAAACAATATATTTTACTACATCAATGAAAGAAATGAAAAAAAAATTCAGTTTTAATTACTGAAAATGTCTTTTTCTTCAAATAGTGACACCAAAGAATGTATTGATATTGAATGTTTGAAAAACAACTGAAAAGTTAAAAATCACTTCGAGTAACAATTATACGGTGTATATAGCGAACTTTAAATCAAACTTATTAAGATTCAATAGTCAGAAATCGATATTGGCATCTACTGAATCGGATGCTGTTTGCAAATTTGTGAATCATTAACAACAAAAATACTCTACTGTCTATTATTTGTATTTGATACAATCTCTGCATATGAGCAATCTTTTACACGATCACTATGGCAAATGGCATACTGATTCATGCAACGCTAATGGCTACTACAAACAATTACAAAGAGGTACCATAGACATATTGAAAAAGTTATATATTTTTTCGGTTATGTCTTTTAACATCATACAAATGACAGAAACATCTTTAAATGGTCCTAGTGACTTATGTTCATGTTGAAGTGGAGAAAAACAAAAACAGTGGGTGCATTAATTGGCAATACAACTAACACTGACTTAAACATCAACCATAACTGCAATACCAGTCTGGTAAACAATAGGATGCAGCAAAAGATAAATACGTTCAAAAAAGATTTGGCATTACAATGCACAAGACAATGGAAGATAGTAACTTAAAAATTACCTAGATCAGCAGAGGAAATATTGACAATAGAGTAACTCTTGTTAGCCATAGCCGCAATGAAAGAGCTAATGTAATTTCTGATATACAAAAACAGACAGAAGCGAACATGACGAAGATTTGAGGTGCACAGGAATTCTTCATCCACAAATTGGAACATTATCTATTGGAGTAAAAAAATGCAAAGAGCAAGAAAAAAGAGCATATGAAACACCTAATCTGTATTAAATATATACGGACAATCAAGCAAAGGATAAGTCATAACATAAAAGCTTTGGAGACTGGCATAGAGAAAATGAAAAGTACTTGAAGACTATCACACTTTCCAATGGCATATGGAGTGTATAATAAAATCCAACATAACCACCATCAAACAATACATGCAATGCAGTTAAATATCTATTATCGGGACCAATCAGGGACGTAGATTTCATTCGGATAATTGGTCATCCGGATTATCAAATTTTGGTGAGAACAAAGAAAAATGAAATGTGATTGGATGCATCTCGATCAAAATGGTCCAATAATCGTATGCTTAAAACTATATGTATCTGAAACTAAGTAAATATTCACATTTTGTATGCATTTTACATGTTTAAGGTCAGAAAAAGTCAAAACAATACAAATATTATTTGGATGCTTTAATTAAATACAAACATTCGCAATTTACGTTGGCGCTACACATCTATCAGAGAGTGCTCAGACTATCCATAATGGAATAATGACATGGGTGTGATGGATATTCATTTTAACTACTGTAAATGATTTTGGCACAAATATATTCACTTGAACAAGATCATTGCTAATAATAGTAGTACATCAGAGTAGCAAACGAAGAATGATTTATGAGTGTTACGACTCTAGGTCTAAAAAATATGTAACATAAAGAAAGTGAAACCAACATTGTAAGTAAAATCAACAGGCAATTTATTTCCAGACAATTAAAATGAAAATTGAAAAGACACTTACAATTTGTGAGTTAAATTCCAAATAATCCTAAATGTCCTAATCACAAGTCCAAAATAATAGAATGTTCCGAATGAATTCCAATAGCTTTGAATGTCCTGGTGTATCACGATGATGTAATCCAGAATTTTTTTGAATAAGTTTACATAAATCCTAAAAGTCATGTATTAATTCAAAAGTCAATGAACACTTTTATAATTCCAATGTCAATAAATTATTCCTCTCAAATTATATCTGATTTCAACAACACAACTAAAATAGATTTCTTACAGACTGATCTTTTAGAACCGAAATTCTAGAATATGAATGAATTTGTTTACCAAAATCTGTATATAAATATATATGCCTACATGACCTATGTCACAAAAGTCTAATTCCAAAATGCCTATGAAAATACGGGCCTAGCTGACACATGTCACAAGAGGACATATTGCAAAATACTGTCTAAACAACTGGACAAAAGTTATGTATGTATTTTCAAATAACCATACAACTTACAATCATAGACAAAAGTTATGTATATTAACATCATACATAATACGAGATAACCAAAGAGAGAGGAGAGAATAAAAACAATAAATGATCAGATTTATGAAAACAACTTAAAACATACCTCTGGCAGATTTGAAAGAGAAGGTCAAAACAATAAAAGATATTACACTTTCTAAATATTACAACAAATGGCATGCTGAATATGAACAATCTAAAACGAATATGAAATAATATGTTGATTGAGATGTGGTTAATAATATCTAAGAAGTCACAAAGTATTTATTTTATGAACACCAAAAACAGATAGAAATTAGTAGCCTAAGTGTTATTTTTTCATTGATAACGATTACATCTTTCTTGATCTGAGAAATACACCTGATAATTGATTGCATGGTAGTGGTTCCAAACTAGCTATCATTCAACAAGGTATTTGTTTTAAAAATCAACAGGGACGAAAATGTAGATACAAACAAATTATATCTCTATTTTGTGTCTAATTCTCAGCAATGCATTCCAAACATAATCAATCGTGAAATCTATTTGAGGGAATGACTAATTGTGCGAAACTATATTTACACTGAATCTGATAGCGAATGAATGCAATAACTCTTTTGATTATCTACTCATCATTTGTCCAGTGTTTCTGTTCAACAAGCTTTACAATGTCTTAAGTTACAACAGATATTAGTATTATTGAACACCAAATGAACCAAGACCTAGAAAAATTACAAAGATGGACAAAACAATGGCTTGTCTCTTTAAATCCACCAGAAACAGAAGCTGTTTTATTCAAAAATGCCCCACCTACTAAGATTTCTCATCCAAAATTACTTTTAGATAATACAGCTATTGCCTTTGCAGATAACCACAAAAACCTTGGAGTTACTCTGACGGACGATAGAAGTTGGCGAAACCACATTGAAGAAATTATTTGGATAGCATTAAAGACGATTGGAATAATGAGATTACTCAAGTTCAAAATAAACAGAGATTCACTAGCATTCATCAGACCAATTATAGAGTATGCGGATGTGGTATATAATGGGTGGTGACTGGATATCTCGGCCCATAACGGACTCGGCCCATAATAAAGTCAGCCCATACGAATTTAACCCCATAACATACTCAGCCCATTACGGAGTCGGCCCATAATTAGTAAAGATTGCAAAAAGAACCCTCTTAATTGTAATTCGAATGTCTCATTGCACAAAATTTATATAAATAAAATATTTAATTACGGTTAGTGTTGAGAGAAGGAATAAGACAGGGCAATGATAAAAAATGTTATACTAAAAAAAAAAAAAAAAAAAACCACATAAGAATTAGATATATTTGCTTTGTCTCTGTGCTTGTTTTTTTTTTTTTTTAAATAATACCTATTTAACTGTTGCTAAAAAAAAATAATCGTAATCAGATTCACATGTGTCAACATGTTTACAATCACAAGTAGTAGAGTAGACACGTGCTGCCTTCAACTGCAGAAGTTTGTCGGCCTTACCTTTGATCTTGTATGGCTTCGTAACACTTGTTCTTATTGTTGATCTTAACCTTTTATCTTGTATGACTTCGTAACACATGTTGTTATTGTACAAGAATTAGCAAACAATGTCCGGATCGGACCAAATGTTTTTTGTTTTTTTTTTTTGGATCTTGAATGGGTTCGTAACACCTGCTGTTATTGAACAAGAAATATTTAACCGAAACATGTTATTTACTGAGAAACGTACAAAGATTAAAAGATAAATGAAATGACTGTCGAAAAAAAAAACACATTACATCAACATTACTATTATATAAATCGTGGACCGAGTACATAATGGGACCGAGTACGCAATGGGGCCAAGTACGTAAATGGGCCGAGCACGTTATGGGCCGATTTGGGTAGGCCGAGTTCGTTATGGGCCGAGAACGTTAGTGGGCTGACTCTGCTATGGGCCGAGTTGTCCCGTAATCAGAATGGGTGTAGCGAAACCGATTCTAATCAACTTGAAATATACAAAAGGAAGCAGCAAGATTTGTAACAGGACTTGCCAGAAGTGTCAGCTCTGAATTTTTATATAGAGAATGTGGCTGGCTACCTATAAAAGAGTGTAGGAAAGTCCACAAACTTGTTAATTTTATAAAATGGTTAATCATATGACACCAGACTTTTGAAACTAAATTATTCCACCAACGGTTGCTCAACGTGGGAGCCAGAGATATTCTCTAAGAAACCATTTTCTCTTTACAGCTAACAAATAAGCCTTTTTTACATTCAACTCTCAAATTATGGAGAACAGATAATTTCCTGTTATCACCTAAAAATGGGCTGGCACTTTTTTAGTCTTAGCCTCTATTTACTTCTGAAGATAGAATAGTTACCCTCACTTTTCATTGAATCTGGGAGTGAATTTCAAACATGAATAGGAGAGTGTAGGAATGAGTTTCTACTTATTTCGAGTCTGACCAACTAGTTTCTTCATAAATCTTACAACACAAAACACTTCTAGTAAGACCAGTCACAATTCTCCCTGTCTCTAATTGCAGTTTTTCTAATTAAAGAGAGTCTTCAGCCGAACAGCCATCCCATACAACATCAACATATTCTAGTAATGGGCGGATGTATATAAAATATATCCTTTATAAAGTTTTTTATATTTAAGTTTTACAAGGCATGCAGTTATCATTTTTGAGGTCTACATATGTTATCAATATGTTTGGTCCCATTGTCTAGGCTTACTGAAAGTTATGCCAAGATGTTTATGGAACTGAGCAAAAAGAGACGATCTCATTTTGAATTTTAGCTCAGGAAAAATGGCTCTAGCTTATGCAAGAATAACATTACCTCAAGTTTTGGTTGGATTGAAGTCAACCAACCACTACCTTGTCCAATCGTCAATCGTTTGCAAATCTGTGTTCGGTACATATTCAATTTTGTAAGTATTATTTGAAGAATACGCCAGTGAGATATCACCAGCAAAGAATCTCTCTGCACTAAAGAAGTTGTCGAATATATCGTTAATATACACAATAAACAACAATGGCCCTAAAACAAAGCACTGTGGTACACCAGCTGCAACATACTGGCTACTTGATTCGGCAGTATATTCAAAAACTGTTTGGAGTCCATTAAATAGGTAGTCAGAGAATCAATCAATAACTGAGAGATATCAATGCCATTATACTTTAATTTATGTATTAGACCTTTATGCCAAACCCAATTAAACACTTTAAAGGCATCGTAAAAGACAACACAATGTCATCCTTGTTATCAAGTGCAGTACATATACTATAGTACACATCTTTGAGCTGAAATAGAGAATTGTTGGGAAGAAAACTGTATTGATATTTAAATATAAGATCATTTGAGTATAGGTGGTTGTAGAGATGTTTAAAAATAATTCTTTCCATAACTTTTCCAACACAACTCAATAGTGAAATAGGCCTGTAATTTGAAGGATAACTGGCACATCTCTTTTTATACACTAGCATTACTCTCGTTGTTTTTCATCAAGATGGAAACAGTTTTTTAACAAGGGACATGTTGAATAGAATACACAGTAGTTTAGCTCTGGATGCTATGGTTCCTTTGAGCATATGGTGACTTATTTTATCCATGCCACATGTTTTGTGGGTGGATAAGGTGTTGATTACATCAAAAACGTCTTGTTCTGTTATTAATATATTAGTTAGCTTGTTATTAGTTTTCAAGTGTATATCCGGTAGATTGATATTGGTGTCATCAACCTTCGCTGTAGCAGCGAAAAAGAAATTAAGACATTCTGCTTTTTCGACATGTGAAAATGCTACATGTAACGAACGATTCGCATTAATGCTCCTAAGTGGAGGTATTGAGGTTGAAAACTTTTCTTTGACAAAATGTTGCACAAGTTTCCAATAATCTTTCGCGTTTACATCAATATAATCAATATTCTCCAAGTTATGAATAAATTTTCCCTTTGCTCTTTTCTTCTGGTTATTTACTTTCTTACGTACTTGTTGTATTTTTCCCAATGACTTGGATTATTGCTATTAATAGCTATTTTTTTCATGTTGTTGCACTTCCTGCTTGTTCTGCGTAGTGTGCTATCATATTATGAAATTTGGTAAAATCTGCTTTATTATAAAGCCATGCATCTCGCTTATAACAGGTTGAAAATTCATAATGAAGCCGAGTAATTAAATAAGAGGCCTAATCTTATCACTTACATTTGCATCAACAGAGATAAATCCAGAACGAAGAACATCTATGGTTGGAGATATAATAATGGGATCCAACAGATCTATCTGTTACTCTGGTCGGCTCAGTTATTATATTTTGCATGTCATTAAGCATTATTACCTCTCTGAGACTCTTTAAGTCAGCACTGAATAAGTCCTCATTTAAATTGCCCATAATTATAATATTATCACAGACACTGAAGCCCCGATTATAAATAAATAAATAAATAAGAAAGTTAAGTCCAAATGTGTGTTTTATCATTAATATCATTGTCGTGGTTTTAAAGTCTTGAGTACCATTATTATTATTATGATTTCCTTGGTTTTCTCTACCAAGATCATCATTTGACTAATCAATATACATATATGTAGCTCAAAATCTTTCTGCATTTTGGTTGACAGTTGCTTTAATTAAGTACATGGATCATATAAATATGGCTAATTTCTACTGGTGTCTAATATTCATCTGTCATGGTCACCATCGTAAGACTCAAGTCTATATGTATAGCAATATGTATCCCTATCCTCACGTCTCAGAATCACCTTTCCTAATCACCATATTAAGACTTTAGTTTGTATGCACACTATAGCAAAATGTATCCCAATCCTCAATAATTGCACAAATATAAATTTCACTCTTTTAACATAACAGTATCAAACCCAATATACTGTATAATATGAAGAGGTAACTGCTAGGTCATATGTAGTAAGTTATGATAATGGAATTGACGACGTATATAAATTAATACTGGTACAAGTTATTCAATCATGGACAACTTGCAATGAACCATTGTTCAGCGATGACTATATAAGGTAAAAAGCTACAGAACAGTATATATTTGTTTGTGCTCACTGAAATGCACATATATGCAAATGGACAGACTTCCCAAATATTAAAAACCGCCCTTTTTTAGGTCTATTTATGTTAATTTTATTTTCACTATTTGTGTGTGTGTGTTATTTGATTCACTTGCTGGAAATCAACATATACAATATGCACCTGGGTATTCTTATAAATAGTTAAATCATTATCAAGTAATGTACTAATACTGTTTTAAGTCACAGGACAAACTGGGATAAAGTGCATTGTGGAGTGTCCATATCTGAGAAACTGTAACTTTTCTGCTGATAACTGTCTGTTCTTTGAAATGCTAATGCAAGTAAAATTCGCTTCAAACAATAAATAACTTGTAATCATAACTTTATTTACTTTTTTCATATGATATTTGTATACTTTTATCAAATACGAATGTCACCTCACCCTCTATAATTTTTTTAATGACACTGAGGTCGATACCAGATGGCAGAGAATAGCATAAAACCTTTCCCTAAATACCTACACAAAGGTAATTAATTACAATAAAGGCATACAAAGAAAGTGCAATTTCAAGACTTCATACTAATGAATACTAAGGTACTGTAAATTTCTAAAATTTCATTCTAATATTATCATAACACAGTGATAAACATTTGTATTTCACTGAAACATTTGGACTAAAGGATATCAGGAATAAGTATACCAAGGAGAGTAGAGATGTAGAAGATGTATGGGGTGCAGAGAGCTTAGTCACTGATTCGAAGTACACAGTAAATAATGTTATAATTACCACTTCCTACTTGACATATAGGGAGCAAGGATATATATATATATATACATATATATATATATATATACTACAGAACAGATCTTCAATCTTAGAATCCTCTGTGAAAAATATCTCCAGCATCAACAGAACCTCTATCATGTCTTCATTGACTTCAAGAAGGCTTTCAACAAGGTATGACATGCAGCCTTGTGGGCCACCATGCTGATATACAACATAAACATAAAACTAATCCGCACTATAGAAACCCTGTATGACAAAGCGACTAGTACAGTTCTCGTCAATGGCAACATAGGAGACTGGTTCAGAACCACAGTCGGTGTCAGACAGGGGTGCCTTCTCTCACCCACTCTTTTCAACATCTACCTGGAAAGGATCATGTCCGACGCCTTGGAAGACCATGAGGGCAGTGTCAGTGTTGGAGGCAGAACAATCACCAACCTGCGCTTCACTGATGATAACGATGGCTTAGCAGGAGATGAAGAAGAATGGAAACCTTAGTGAACCGTCTCAATCAAGCATCACTAAGATATGGGATGGAGATCAACGCTGAAAAGACAAAGCTAATGACAAACAACCCGAGTGGCATCCAAAAGGAAATAAGAGTGAATGGACAGAAGCTTGGCACAGTAACAAGTACCTAGGTGCTATTGCCTCTGATGAAGGTTCAAAACCTGAGGTTCTTTCCAGGATTGCGCAGACAACAGCTGCTCTGGCTAGGCTGAAGAATATTTGGAAAGACAGCAACATCACGCTTGGGTCCAAGATCAAGCTTATGCGCTCCCTCGTCATGTCCATATTCCTATATGGATGTGAGACATGGACCCTAACAGCAGAATTAGAGAGAAGAATCCATGCCTTAGAGATGAGATGTTATCGAAGGATCCAGAAAATCTCATACTTGGACCACATCTCTAATGCGGAGGTGCGCACTAAAATCCAAGGTGCAATTGGACCTTATGAAGATCTGCTCACCACTGTAAAGAAACGCAAACTAAGATGGTATGGTCACGTCTCAAGCTCAACTGGCCTGTCAAAGACAATCCTACAGGGCACAGTGAGAGGAAAGAGAAAACGAGGCAGACAGAAGAAGAGATGGGAAGACAATATCAAAGAGTGGACAGGCATGGACTTTGCAAAGTCCCAAAGAGCAGTGGAAAACAGGGCGAAATGGAGAGAGATTGTCGCAAAGTCATCAGTGGCGCCCCTACGACCAGCAAGGTTACAGGAGAAATGAAATGAAATGAAATATATATATATATATATATATATATATATATATATATATATATATATATAGGTAGTTGGATAGAGAGAGAGAGAACTTGGATGCATCTTGATATGTGCAGAGCAAATGGATATATGCATTGTTACCTATACTCTTCATTTGTATACATACTTTCATATGTAAATATCATACCATTTTCTAACAATTGTTTGTAGAAGATAATCATGTCATCAAATGTAATGTTTTGTTTAAATCATAAAGTATGTACAAACATTTCTGAGGTTGTGTGATCCATTGATACCAGTGCTGACCATGCTAAAATCACATCCTTCCAGAAGGGATTTGAAGATTCTTGCGTACTTGTTTAAGTCTCTGCTAGAGTTATTAATAGTATCAATACCTTCTACCTCATGTGATTTGATGGAAAGTGTTTCTCTGTGAGACAAATTTAATCGGATAAAGATTCTTTATTTTTTTTCTTTATTCAATTTAGTTTTAGTCTCTTTAGTAGACCAAACATATTGTATGCAGCCGTGTTTGTAAAGGGCAGGACAAGTAGCTAGAAATATTATGTTGAGGAGTTTGAAAATGAGTGATGTCAATGTAAGGCAAATGATCTTGAGCTTTGTTCAGAACCCCCCCCCCCCTGGTTTTATAACCATGTGACTCATCATCAGGCTTCTGGTTAGCTCTTTCTGGAACTACAGTAAAAATAGCAAACATACATATAGGTATTAGGGACAACAAGAAATGAGCCATATCATATCTATCCATAAATAATCATAGGCTGCTGTGGTGTGTTTTTTGCCAAGACTCTATACTCCTATTGCCCCAGCATGAGAAAACCAGCCGATGTGTGGATGAACACCCCTTTTGTGGGTGCTATGATGGGAGTGGTGCAATGTTTCGTTGACATAACATAAAAAATGAGATATATTCTTCATTTACATGTAAACACTGAAAACATAATAGTTATGTAAATGATAAAGTTTGGTATTGATAATAGTCAATTCAACAAAAATGACATAAAATCACCGAATATAATATATATCATAAACCTGCATAAAAGTGCACCTTGGGGCCAGATAGAATTGGCTGGAATGGTGGTGACATTTATGTTGAGGTTAATTCTGTATAATAATAATAATAATAATAATAATAATAATAATAAAAATAATAATAATAATAATAATGACTTTATGTAAAGAGGGTGACACAATTAGTTGCATGGAACTAATCCTACTTGTGGCCCTCTATTATATGTATATTTACTTACAGAGTACATGTAAATAGTTGCACACACAATAATAATAATGATAATAATAATAATAATAATAATAAAAAAGCATTGATAATAAGCCACATTTATATATGGACATAATAAACAGAAAGTTTTGTAAGAACATGCTCCAACTAGGTACATTGTGTATATACAGTACAAAAATAGTGAGACAACAAAGTGAAAGGTTTGAGAATTTATACTTTAAGTTGTAATGTACATGTATTTGTCAAATCGAACAGGTTCCACTTTTCATCCATTGAATTAGAAGAGTATAATTAAATGCATTTATATTTGTACTTTCTCTAATTTCCTTTGGGATTCTGTTCCAAATTAGTGACCCCAAATATTTAAAACTTTTCTTAAAGAGTTCTTTATTTGGTTTTGCAATGCAAAGGTGGTTAGCTGAAATTGATCTTAAATTGGGAGTGTTGCCATATTTTCTAGCATTAAATAGTTCCTTGAGATATAATGCGGCCATATTGTTTTAAACTTTGTACATAAGTCTAGCCTTTCTCAAAAATATTTGATTACTTATTGCATTTGGGACATTTTCATCATTATCTAGGATGAGTCTGCAAGCTGAATAATTTGCAAATATTCTTTTAAGAAGTTTTTCCCCAAATAACATTACAGTAGTCTAGGTGTTGTTGTATATAGCTTTTGTAATATATTAACCTATGTTAAGTTGATAGATATGGCCTTATCTTGCTTAATAACCAGAGACATGAATTGACTTTATGACATACGACTTGAATATGTTCATTCCATTGCAAATTGTTTTCAACCATCTGCCCTTGGATTTTGTCATGGGTAACCATTTGTACACAAATTTCATTCAACTTAAGATTCAAATTGTTATTTTCCAATTTTGCTCTTTTTCGTTGGGTAGTAATCATTAATACTTTAGTCTTGTCTGTGTTTACTTTCATGCCATTTCCCTTGCACCAGGAATCTATTCTAAGTAAGGCTATCTGAAGGGAGACCTCTAGGTCTGATTTTAGCTGTTTGAAATTGGAGAGAGTGGTGTCATCTGCATACAAGTCGGTAGATGAAATACAGTTGCCTATTGTCAGTGGCAGATCATTTATGAAAATGAGAAAGAGGAGTGGGTGCAAAATTGAACCCTGTGGTACTACACATGTAATTGGTTCTTCTTCAGAAAAACTACTATTTATTTTGACACAGTTTTCTCATTGTTAGATATGATGTAAACCAATCAATCATTGATCCCTGTGGTACTCCACATGTAATTGGTTCTTCTTTAGAAAAACTACTATTTTTTTGACACAGTTTTCTCATTGTTAGATATGATGTAAACCAATCAATCATTAATCCCTGTGGTACTCTACATGTAATTGGTTCTTCTTTAGAAAAACTGTTATTTATTTTGACACAGTTTTCTCATTGTTAGATATGATGTAAACCAATCAATTGTTGAATTGTCACATTGATAAATGTTCAATTTATTGATAAGAATATCATGATTAACAAGGTCAAAAGCTTATCTAAGATCAACTAGTATGGATCCAACTAATTTTCCTTGATCCAAGGCAGTAATCCATCTATCTATCATGGAGACCAAGGCTGTCTCAGTGGAGTGGTTTTCTTGGAACCCTGATTGGTTTTGATGAATTAAATTATAGTTTGATAGGTACATCAAAAGATTGTCATGGACATGCTTTTCAAGTAGTTGGGACAGAGTTGGTAATAGAGATATGGGTCTGCAGTTATTGACATCTTCTTTGCTGCCAGACTTGTGAATGAGGGTAACCTTTGCCAATTTCCATGACTGGGGAAGCACTGAGGTGGCTATGCTTAGATTACATATGTGAGCTATGCTATCAAATATTATGCTTGCAGCACCCCCCCCCCCCCCCAGTTGACGTGGTCCAATGTTATCTGCTGATTTCATTGTTGTAATAGTTTGCAAAAATTATAAAACTTTTTCATTTGGTATTGCAGAGATAAAAAAGTTTGTCAGCTGAAATTTTTTCTGAACAGAAATTTCTTACAACTGAAAAGGTTGCTTCTGCTTCCTTGCTCAGGATAATTCATGATTACTAGGAATTTCTCTTACTCAGAGCATAAATATATTAGAGTTCGAAATTTTCGGCCATTATAAGTCACGTGATCAACAGTAGTCGCTGATGAAGGCAGTGTGATATTGCTGAAACTTTCGAACTCTAATATATTTATGCTCTGAGTAAGGGAAATTCCTAGTAATCAGAAATTTCTTAGTTCATCATGATTGGAGTTTACAATGGATTCCTTAATTCTGGAAGGTATGCTGACAAAAAAAATCACTGAATGTATTTGCTATTTCAACATCCTCATCAATAATCTGTCCTTCCTGGCCAAGTTGTTGGATTTTGGATAACCTTGTTGACCGTTTACCTGCACCTAGTTTGTTAAAAACTTTCCACACAGAATTCGTATTGCAATTATTTTCTAAAGCTGACGGATAGTAATTCTTCTTTGCTCCATCGATCATTTTGGTTACTTTATTTTTCCATGTTTTGTAATGTGCTTGTTGACCAACAGATTTGAAATAATCACGAGTTTTCATGGAATCTTGAATGTCAGGAGTTAACCAATCAGGTTTGAAGTCCAGTTTTACTCTATGTGTTTTCATTGGTACATGTTTATCTAGCACTTGCATAAAAAGTTGAGTCCATACATCAAGAGAATCATCCACATCATCAAACATAGATACTATACTCCAAGGAACATTACTGAGATGTATGGAAAATGATATGTTGGATCTCAAAAAATACGGCTGTCTTATAAAGGTGGGTGTCTTATAGAGATGGTTATAGAGCAAGTTTGACTGTATTCCGAATTGTTGAGTTTCTCATCTGCTCCATGATCTAAATGATCTGGAAGTTGTTTAAGTCAAACTTTATAGTAATAAAGAATGAGAATCTTTGTAGCAATAATTGCCTATTTTCAATTTCTAGTAGCTAGGTGTGGAACGGTAATTTATGTTAACATTACAAGAACCAGAAACTAGGCATGGATGAACTGAGATTTTCTGTCTCATCACGTGTAGGTAGGGCTGAGAATGTGAACGGGCATGAGGTTTAAACCACACTAAATGCATACCTGACACTAGAAAGAAGAAAAATAAACAAACTCATTTAGCTGTTATCATGGGTGTTCCTAATTTCATTTAATGTGCATGATCTTTGATTTTCTATTTTAGTTCTAATGTTTCAAATTTACTAGACTTTTTTTTAAAAAAACAACTTTTTGTCAAGATGTATTCATGATTCCTTTTATGCAGTGTACAGAAATTTTACCCAGTATGGATTGGAAAAAAAACTAACAACATAAACAGCACAGACATACATACTGTTAGAATGTGAAAATGACCATTGCTCATTCACACAATATTTCCAATTATACAAAATGCATGCAATTACATTTTTACCATTGGCTGAAAACAAAACTTCAAGATTATTCTAAAATTTTGAAAGATGAACTGCAAAAGATAAATATATTCTGATGAGTTAAACTGTATACTCCCGAGTTGTCACGCCATAATAATGCAATAGGTTATTATACACATTATTGCAGGATATATAATGATTTTTACTACTTCTGTGTTTTTGTTACAAAGAGGGTACAGAATATAAAAAAAATAAACATTCATCAATAAGATCTTTACTTCCCAATTTGATCTCTTAAAATATTACCATGAACATGGCCTTTTTCCTACGAGAAGTGGAAATGTTGTATGCATGAATTAAATATTTATAAAGATCAATGTACTACAAGTGGTGACCAAAACGAATTTGGAACCAGTATACAAATTATATATATATATATATATATATATATATATATATATATATATATATATATATAACACTCATTTTAACTAGTCTATATGTCTAACTCTTGCTGAGTGATCATACAGTCAACTAAAAATATTCTGCAACAAGAATGACGATGCATTCAACCTGAGTGCTGTATTACAGTACTCTCATATTCTTCTTTTCAAATTTGTAAAGCACTGTTGATTTGTCCTTTTTCTGACCCAACATTTCTCAGTCACACAACATCCTTAAGTCACACCAACAGGCACTTGTTTCCATCATTAAAAAGTGGGAAACTAATGAGAACACCCTCCTCTACTCCCAATTAACACAAGGTTACTAACTATCACGGTTCGAAATCTGACCCCTCAATGACTCTGTGCTAATTGTCTTAATATAATATCTGTGCATTTAGTTACTCATAACTTACACCACCATAAAGAAGACATTCCAAACCTTTCCCTCATGTATGATTTAAGTACTTTACTGTTTTCTTCATGGCCAATTTTATTCCAAGTTTCTCTCTTGCTTCGTGTCTTGTCTACTTTGACACTGTTTGGAAGACAACACTTCCAGTCTACTTCAGAGTAAATGTGCATAGAGTATGATAGCTTCAGTGATATCTCTTCTTTCATGCAAAATGACTTAAGGGTCATGACGTCTATGTATAACTGTACAATACAGTAAATTAACCGATTTGTTGAAAAACTGTACACAATTTTTTTTTCTCCAAATGCTCCTGAAAGAAAATAAACTTGAGTTTAATCTAAATTGTTTTTATTTCTAGGTATTCAGTTTTGATATACATCATGCCCCAATAGTTGCATTCACTCCAACGTAGACTGGAACTTTGAATAAATGTGGCAATCAATAAAATCAGTAAGGTATTTAAATCATACATGGGGGAAAGGTTTGGAATGTCTTCTTTATGGTGGTGTAAGTTGTGAGTGACTAAATGAACAGATAGTACAGGACAATTAGCACAGTGGGTTAGAAACCATGAGAGTTTATTGCCTTGTGTTAATTGGTAGTACAGGAGGGGGTTAGAAACATGCGCCTGTGGTCACATTGATAAAGCCTGTTTTGTTTAACATCTGGCATCATTTTTTTAAGGTATAGACTGATCCACTACCCAGTTCTAATCATCAATATAATGAATCTGTGAAAAAAGTTTTCAAATTGAAGAACTCCTTGTTTTCTTGGAAATGTGTCATATACAGCTGCTGTAAATAGAAAATAAGGAAAATACATGTAGGTCTACAATGGACAAATGCACTCTTACGCTATTCTTATGCAGAGGTCTTCTTTTTTTTTAGAATATTCTCAAATTTATATGTGTGGGATTATAGATACGATAATAATAATGATAAACACTACTTTTTATTGCTTTATTTTTTTAATGTACCAAAAAAGCTTAATCCATATACGGGCAAGTATAAGATGTAATTATGTGAAAAAAACATAATGATTACACCAAAAGCAGGATGGTTGGCAACATGACAAAGTTTGATAAATACTGCTCCATTAGCACGCATACCAGTAATGATATCAATGCAATATGAATTACCACTGCTACACTACTGACCAGTTGAGCATGACTAACAAACAATGGATCTTGGGGTCAATGCCACCAGAATCTAAGGAAATGTAGAGACACTCTGATGCATCTTCAAATAAAATCCAGTTAGATTTGGCAAAACAATTTTGATTATGTTCACAAGCTTAGATGTCCTCTTCTAAGCATTAAATTTGAATGTCGCCTTGAAAATTGGATCAATTTCACCAGAACCTAATTAGGTCATGGGAATATCCTAAGGCATCTGCAATTAAATTAAAGTCTGATTTGAAGCTATGATACCAGATAAATCTTGCTCACAAGGTTATGTTATTTTCTATGCACATTATGTGGCCCTGTGACCTTGTAAATTGGATCATGGTCACCAGGTGCTAACAAGATCACTGAACACTTTCAAAGCATCAGCACATCAAATTACTTCTGGTTTGGTCTAATAGTTTGTGAGATATTTTGCACACAAATAAAGAATTGCAGAGGAAACTGCAGATGCATGGACAGAACAAAAGCAATATAACTCTCAACTGTAAAGGTGTGGAGGACATAATCTGCATTTTATAGAGTACACAAATCAACATTTTACAAAATATAGTATTCAATGAACAAACATACCTGCCTGTCTAGCAGGTTCGAGATTATTTCTCTGAGAAATTAATATCTTCCTAAAATGAATTCATTCTTCACAAAGTCTTGCAAGCCTCTGACTGCTTCTTGTACAGTGAACTCTGAATCTGCAGTGATGTTAAAGACCAGGCTGCCTAAATGTTCAGTTCCTCTTCTGGAGTATTCTCCTGCTGCTGGAGTATTACTCGCTGAAAGCAAAAAGGAAAGATTTCTCGCTGAAAAATAACTGTCCCCTGGGTATATTGAAACATCTGGACATAATACACTCTGTATTTTTTTCAATTATAAAATTTGTGAGGAAGCAAACACCACTCATAATTGTTATTTCTCTGAGTTCCTACTCTTGCTATTTGCCTACACATAACTTTTTCACAATCTGGTGAAAATCTAACATATGTAATATACCTCTAAGGAAAAATACCATACATTGGGATTCACCTTGACCAGAGCTGTGGACTTTGATTGCTTGAACAAATGTTGTCAACATTGACTTTTGGAACAGGACCACTCGAATCGTCTTTAGATAGACTGGTCCAGATTTGGCAAATTCTGAACATGCAGAATACATGGCTTGTGCAATCTTCTCTGGTGACAGGCCTATACCGCCTGTAATGAAAGAAATACAGTTTTTACCATGAAAATTTTTTGTTTAAGATTATCTTAGAAGTCTGTTCCAATTCAATTTAATTAACAGATGCTACCATACTGCTAATGTTTGCAACACTGATGAAAGATCAATTGACTGAACCTACAATTGACATGGGAAATAATGTGTCATTCTTCTTGTACCCAAAACCTAATAGTATCTTCATATGCAATTTACCGTGACAAATCATTTCTGACACAAGTGATGTCATACTGATCATACTGATTGAAACATGACTTGCATGGTACAAACTGAATTTTTTTTAAAACCCTTACCTCGCTGGCATCTGCCTAAGAGCAATATACATGAGTAGTTGGTCAAGAAATATGGGTCACTAGGGTGCTGTCTTTAGAATTGTTGTCCTGTGCTGTTGATCAATTATGTTATTAAAATATTTGTTTCAAGGTTTCTCAAGTTTTGCATCTTCATCCATATTTGATTGCACATCAGCATCATTTGTCCCATATTGAAAGGTCTCTAAGCCAGGATGTTTTCTGTCCAAGTTGGTCATATTCTGTTTTTAAAGTTGTGTGAAATGTTTGTTGCCTATTTTTTGTAATGGTGGACATATATGATGGTGGATTGGGTTGCCATATCTGATGGCAAACTGGCATCATTCTATAAATGTGAAAGACCTTTAAGATAGAATGTTTTCTGTCAAATTTGGTCAAAGTCCGTTGAGCAGTCTTTTTAGCTGTTCAGATTTTTAAAAAAGAAGTTATTCAAGATTTGTCTATTGTTAGGAACATCAGCTATATGTGAAGGCAGATTGACATCATTTGTATAAAAAAAAGTAAAGCCCTTCATGCAGGATACTTTCTGTCAAATATGCCCAAATTATGTTCCTCTTTTGATATTGATACTAATTAGCAGTTTTGATATTGATAGAAATTAACAGTTCAGAGCTGTTGCCAAATAGTGGTGTATGTTTTTCAAGTTAGTTCATGTGAAATATTTTATTTCAAGTTTTTTTATTCACATGACTTGAAATCTGTCAATTTTCACACTTGTATGTTGCGGTAATTACTAGTATTGATGGCTGATTTTAGAACTTGTGTAGTTGGACTGCTTTTTGAAAACTTATGTACACATACATTCATATGTTTTTTTGGTATATTAAAAATTGAAAGATAACCTTGTCAAACACTGCACACAGAAAGATCAAATGCAATAGCATATTTAAAGCATGTTTGATTGAGTAATTACATTTCCGCTTTATATGTTATGGTTCGAGGTAAATCATGTCATCATTTTTGAAGAATGAATAACAGATCTGAAAAACACTTTGACACTTGGATTGTGCTGATTGTTGAACAAATTAAATTTGTTTTTGTTGGTAAACTTCAGGCATTCACCATACAATGTGTTTGCTTTCATGGCATGAGACAATAAATCCATGATTATGTACAATAATTCCCACTTATTTAAAGTTTGCATCAACAGGAAAATCTTGTAACACATTTTAAAGCTTATCTAAGTTTCTGAAGATGGAATTCTGATCTTCTGGTGTAGGAGTTTGGTTCATCATCAGTGGTCATCACAGTATATTCCACATGTTTGGATCAAAATAACACAGTACCTTGATACATGCATATGACTGGTTATACTTGTTTTTTCTCTTCAGCTTTGTTAATGAACTTTCTATTATTGCTCAGCTTTATTTCAACTTCTTTTCAACTTGAATATATGCATTCATATGAACACAACAGAAAGTTTTATATATGGGATGTATGTTATAAAATTAGCTTCCATATATCATAATATTATCACTGCATTTTTAAACTGTTACCATAGCAACCATTTTTTAAAATAAATATTTTAGGAAATTTAATGTTCAGACCAATACTTCTATTGCAATATTTTAAGACTATTAACTTACATTAAAAAAAATACAAGCACAGAATATGCAGCAACAAAATGTATTTACTTGAAGTGTTCAGTTTTGTCATTTTCCTGAAAAGACATGTTGTACCTATATTAGGTGGAACTTGAACAAACTAAGCCTGATAATCAAAAAATGAGGTTTTCTCAATAAAAATTTGAGAAAATTCAAATAATGCCAGAATCTAAAAGAAAGTTCTAATTAAAAGACTATTAAAAAACTAATTTTATAGTAAAATGTTTCTTCAAAAATACCCGATCATAATATCTTTTTAGTACAACCACTACTGTGCAGATACAGTCCTCCTGAACTAATTGTTAGCTTTAAAAAGGCTACAAGTTGTCTGCCCACAATTTAGCAGGACATCTTGACTACTGGAGCAGAATGCACTCTGCCAGTAGGATGCAACTGCAGGGAGGTTGGGAAGGTGTATCAGTGTTATGATCAGTTAAATACTATGAAATAAACATAGTTTACTCCAAACATTACTTCTTCTTTGAATACCTTACTCAATCATAATACCTTCATAGAATAGGTAAGATATCTTGGGAGTTACATGCCCTTGAGTCCCCTATGGTATGTGAGGCAGTTTCAAATCTTAACAGAAATATACAGGCTGGAGCACTGACTCCATATGCCCAGATGAAGCTGACTGGGAAAATATTTTCGCCCCACAAATCAAGTGGAAATCATTTAAGCTGCGTCACTGAGAAGCTGTTGAATGACCTGTTAAGGTAGCATATTGCACTGCTACTATAGGTCCCAAGAGGTCAAAATGAGCCTTTTGGGATGAAAGATATAGAAGGTAAAAAGTCGAGATAGTCATCTCTGCCCTCCATCCCATGGCTTGCATAATGCCTGTTAAGGTACAGTTGTGCTTGAATGCTATGCTAGTGATGACTGCCCTAACCTCATGAGCCGAAATGCACAATAAATTCATTTGATCTTGAGTTATGTTGTTTCATATATATGGATAACCTATCATATCCAAGACAACAGAACCTGAGCTGAGATATTGTTCTTTCCCTTTTTCAGAGATATACATAATGAAGATCTCCCTCTATGCACTGGCTCAGTTCATTTTTAGTACCTTTTCAAAGCTTTCACATGTCCTGTAAGTAATCATGAGGCAAAGGGTCCAATGAAGAATGAGGTTTCAATACAAATGACTAATTGCTTATAGATGGGAGCCAGATCTTAGCAATAAAAGCAGGAGCCATCATGCATGAAACCAATAGTTTGGGTAGACAGACAAGGCATGTAATTCACTGATTCAGCTTGGTGTAGCAAGAGTGACTAGGAAGCAAGTTTTTTTTTAGATGAACCAGCAATACTCTCAATAGTGGTTAAAATCAGGCCTTATTCAACCTTGTCAAAACCCATGGTAAATTCCACTTTGGGGCACAAAGTCAAAGCATTCAGTCATGACAGGTCAAAGCTCGCCAGAAGGTTGGAGAGATCTTTGTTTTGTCCTATATTCTCCCTTTCATGATGCCAAAACATGTCTGTTATTGTGAAATGGTAACCTTTTATAGTGATAGGTGCTCACTTCTTTACCTCGAAAAGTCATAGAAGAAAGTTAGCTAAGTAGGGTACAGATTCTTTAAGCAGACTTAAGTGTTCCCACTTCCATCACTGTAACAAAACTCTACTTCCCTTCATATACTTTCAGGCCTTCTCGCATGAGCGATTCTGTTTACCACTTGTTCTGAGAAATGTTTGCTCCAGGCTTGTTTGATATAATAATAATAATAATAATAATAATGACTTTATTTAAAGAGGGTGACACAATTAGTTGCATGGAACTAATCCTCCTTGTGGCCCTCTGTTACATGCATATTTACATACAGAGTACATGTACATAGTTGCATAATAATAATAATAATAATAATAATAATAAAGCATTGATAATAAGCTACATGTATATATGGACATAATAAACAGAAAGTTTTGTAAGAACATGATTCATCTAGGTACATTGTGTATATACAGTACAAAAATTGTGAGACAACAAAATGGAAGGTTTGAGAATTTATACTGTAAGTTGTAATGTATTTGTCAAATCAAACAGGTTCCACTTTTCATCCATTGAATTAGATGATAATTAAATGCATTTATATTTGTACTTTCTCTAATTTCCTTTGGGATTCGATTCCAAATTAGTGACCCCGAATATTTAAAACTTTTCTTAAAGAGTTCTTTATTTGGTTTAGGAATGCAGAGGTGGTTAGCTGAAATTGATCTTAAATTGGGAGTGTTGCCTTGTTTTCTAGCATGAAATAGTTCTTTGAGATATAATGGGGCCATATTGTTTGAAACTTTGTGCATAAGTCTAGCCTTTCTCAGAAATATTCGTTCACTTACTGTTAACATTTTAATATTATTCATTGCATTTGGGATGTTTTCAGCATTATCTAGGATGAGTTTGCAAGCTCTTTTTTGCAAACGGAATAATTTGCAAATATTCTTGTCAGAAGTGTTTCCCCAGATAACATTACAGTAGTCTAGGTATGGTTGTATATAGCTTTTGTAATATATTAACCTGTGTTTAGTTGATAGATATGGCCTTATCTTGCTTAATAACCAGAGACATGAATTGACTTTATGACATACGACTTGAATATGTTCATTCCATTGCAAATTGTTGTCAACCATCACCATAAGGATTTTGTCATGGGTTACCATTTGTAGACAAATTTCATTCAACTTGAGATTCAAATTGTTATTTTCCAATTTTGCTCTTTTTTGTTGGGTAGTAATCATTAATACTTTAGTCTTGTCCGTGTTTACTTTCATGCCATTTTCCTTACACCAGGAATCAATTCTAAGTAAGGCTGTCTGAAGGGAGACCTCTAGGTCTGATTTTAGCTGTTTGAAATCTGATAGAGTGGTGTCATCTGCATATAAGTCGGTAGATGAAATACAGTTGCCTATTTTCAGTGGTAGATCATTTATGAATATGAGAAAGAGAAGTGGGCCCAGGATTGATCCTTGTGGTACTCCACATGTAATTGGTTCTTCTTTAGAAAAACTGCTATTTATTTTGACACACTGTTTTCTCATTGTTAGATATGATCTAAACCAATCAATCGTTGAATTGTCACATTGATAAATGTTTAATTTATTGATAAGAATATCATGATCAACAAGGTCAAAAGCTTTTCTAAGATCAACTAGTATGGATCCAACTAATTTTCCTTGATCCAAGGCAGTAATCCATCTATCTATCATGGAGACCAAGGCTGTCTCACAGGAGTGGTTTTCTTGGAACCCTGATTGGTTTTGATGAATTAAATTATAGTTTGATAGGTACATCAAAAGATTGTCATGGACATGCTTTTCAAGTAGTTTGGACAGAGTTGGTAATATAGATATGGGTCTGTAGTTATTGACATCTTCTTTGCTGCCTGACTTGTGAATGGGGGTAACTTTTGCCAATTTCCATGTCAGGGGAAACACTGAGGTGGATATGCTTAGATTACATATGTAAGCTATGCTATCAAATATTATGTTTGCAGCAGTCCTCAGGAGACGTGGTCCAATATTATCTAGGCCTGTTGATTTCATTGTTGCAGTAGTTTGCAAAAATTTTAAAACTTTTTCATTTGGTATCGCAGAGATAAAAAAGTTTGTGTCAGGTGGAATTTTTTCTGAACAGAAATTTCTTAGTTCATCATGATTATGAGATTGTTTGAGCAGGTGAGAAAATACCCCAATTTTCTTTAGGATTTCCACTGTGAAGTTTAATAAGTCATTTTTCCAAGATTTTTCCCACTCGAGGGGAGCAATCAGGATAAGACAGCCCTAGGATTCCTCTCACCTTTTGCAGGATATTGGGATCAGAGAGGTGTTGGAGAATAAGCACATGCATCCATACCATTCCAAACTATGGAATGAGCATCAACTGCCCAGGCTTTTGGATTTGGGACTGGCAAGACAAAGGCTGGAAGCTTGCATTCCACCTTGTTACAAACAGACCCATGAGAGGCCAGCCCCAATGGGTACAGATTCGACTGAGTAAAAAGGGGTGAAATGACCATTTGATTTGAATTAGCTGATTCCAACAGGATGAGTCCACCAATACACTGATGATGTGATGGGCTTGAATGTGGATTTGTCATTGATGACTCCACCTTCGTAAATCCCAAACGAGGAGGCAAAGATCTGGGATTTGATTCCTCTTTGCCTCCTGAGATAATTCACCACAATGGAGTTGTCGGATAGAATGAGCATGCCCTTTACATCTAGTGTGTCCTGCCACCAATAACATGCATTCAATATGGCTTTCATCTCTAGGAGACTGATGTGCAAACTGTGATTTCTGGAGGCTTGACCTTCAGCCAGCACTGGGACAAACATGATAATTTGTAATGGTCTCAGGAACAGGCAGTCCATGACTACGAGATCTGCTGCCACATTGAGGAGACACAGTAGTCAAAGGAATTCTTGGGCTGAAATGCGATTCTTTGAGTGAACTGAAGACACCGTTGAGATGATTTTCAAAGCATGTTCCATGTTGACAAGGAATGCAAGGTAGAGTAGAAGTGAAACAAGGAAATTCGTGTATTGATTTAAATATAATTCACCTAGTGTTCTTGTAGTATGTCATTCAGCTGGATGACATGGACATGGAGATAGTCCTAAACCAAGACACTACTCTGTCTCTAATTCTTGTGAATACCAAG
Organism: Margaritifera margaritifera; assembly: GCA_029931535.1. Classification (NCBI taxonomy): domain Eukaryota; kingdom Metazoa; phylum Mollusca; class Bivalvia; order Unionida; family Margaritiferidae; genus Margaritifera; species Margaritifera margaritifera. Next base: position 134,640 of record JAQPZY010000639.1, read on the forward strand.
GGACTCGTGTCAAGACCAAAAGGGAGAGCCCTGAACAGGAATATTGTGTCCCTGAAAGTGAACCTCAGTAATTTGGAGGACTTGTGTATTGGAACATGGAGGTACACATCTTGCAGAGCTAGACTGATAGCAAGGTCTCTGTCCTCAACAGCATTTAGAACCAGTCTTGGTGTCTCCATTCTGAACCATGGTACCCATATGAGGAAACTCAAATCGATAACTGCCCAAACTGCTCCATTGGTTTTTGGCACTAGAAACAAAACCCGGTGTCTTAGTGTTTCAAACAAACTCTGGTGCACTTTTTGTGTGACGATTGTCTATTTCTTGCTGTACAACACTGGACTTGAATGGATCTTTTGGGACATTTGTAGCAGCGGGAACCCTGGACAATGGGTCATGGATGCTGAATGTGATCTGGAGCCCATTTGAGACTACTTGCAGGATCCATGGATTGATGGGACAAAGTCCTTCCCATTTGATAGCAAAAGAGCTGAGTCTTTCCCCCTTCCCCCAACATACACACACCAGGATACATGACAAGGGTGGCGTGAGTATGGCGTCATTTCTTTCTGGAAAAAGGCTGGCCTGTGAAGAAACGGGCGCGAAAAATGACCCCCATCTCTATGTTTCATCCCCAATGGGCATATCCTAATGGGGTTCTTCCTGTTTCTCTGCTCCCCATTCTGGAATAACTGATGAGGTCTGTGATGCTTGGCCTGTGCAATTTGTCTCCTTAGAAGTCTGTTTCCCCATTGGGCATGCCCTAGAGAGGTTCTTTCTGTTTCTCCATGCCCTGTTCCAGAACAGTTGATGAGGTCTGTGATGCTGGGCTTGTGCAAAATTTGTCTCCTTAGAAGTCTGCTTATGCACTTCTTCAACATGACCATTATAGAGCAGGTTCAACGCCAATGGCTGTGGTCTGAATGTGGCCTTGTGATGCTCCTTGAGGAAAGCCATGCATCTCTATCTGCTAAAGGTAGATTCATTGCCACTGTAATGGCATTTGCAAGTGTATATTGTTCAGGTGTTACATAATTATCTATCATTTCTTTTAAATAATGGTATAGTTTTATTAGTTTATGACCTCTGTATAATAGTCTAATACCTGTAGGTGTCGTTTTGCAGAGTACACATATACGGTAATGTGACCCAGTACATTGGTCCTGGGAAAATTAGTATTGTCGGTTGAAGCATGATTCAGTGCGTGAGTTTGTACCCTTGACCTGACCTGGATGTCGCAATTAGAGGATTATTCATTTTTGTTGACCAGAAGTTAGAATAAGATCATAATAGTAAGATGTTGATTTGAGATGGAATAAGAAATGGGTTTTGTCTGTTTGTAAGATGCAGTATAAAGAAAGCTATATAATAAGATGTATCGCAGCGTTCCTCATTCTTTCATAGTTGGTTCAGCCTGAGAGGTCATAAACGAGATTGGTTCATTTTGTGTGATATTCTGCTTCAGAGATAATATTATTATACAGTACATTTTGGATTAGTACTGCTACTTAAACTTTAAGAATTATTCAGTTCCGTTGGAATTATCGGAAACATTTCTAGAACTTGTGTGATATTCCATATTCACAAGGGATACTTGAAATTAATAATATTTGGATATAACTGATTCTTGTTAGTACATCAGCACAGTGGTGTTTTCATTCGGAATATTCTCCATTCGGAATAATTTGGATTAACTTCCGGATCAGTGAACTTTAGACCAATTTAGGACTTTTAAGGATATTCTATACTGTAAGTTATTTTTAATTCTTTCACTTTGATTGTTTGTTGAAATATTTTAATATTTTAGGAAATTAAATATTTGTGTTTTAAATCTTGAAAGCTTGTTTCAGTCTTTTCTTTTGTTACATTACCCCTAGTCATAACACAGGCCTGTTTAGCACATGCAACATTCCTGAAACTGATTCACAAGCATAACCAGCAGACATAATGTCAGATAAAGCTAGGTGAAACATAGAGCCTATTGCAAGGACATTTCAGACTAATTGTTGCATGTCATTGCATGAAGACGGCTTTGACAATCCCCAGCTTGATAAATCTCTGTTGACTGCTGGAACTTCTGTATGAAACACGTGTTTTATTGCACACTTTTTAAAAATTGAAAGGGAGTCGCTATTTAAAAGAAAAAAATCTTTTTTGACACTTGGGTCTTGTAAATGTCTCTCTAAACAGTGCAGTAAGTCTGCTACTCAACCAGACTGCAGTAACTGTTTGAATGTGAGCTGGATTTTCTCTGCCAGGAATCTACAGATGCCAGAACTCTGTATATTACTGATGATGGAACAGGAGGAGGCTGACACAATTCAGGCAGTAGCAAGCAAAAGACTTCTTCAATTGAAAAAGGCTGAGTCTTCTCTTGTCATTGTTGGATCAAGTACAGACAATGGAGCTTGTAAGTGTAAATCATCCTACAGATAAGAGTGGGGTGATGAAGACGCCTCCAATAACATCTATGACGGTGTTGACAAAGCTTGCTGAGACTGACTGTGAACCATACTGGCAGTCCATCCTGTTTGCTATTTTGTAACTTGAAGATGATTGTGACTGAATTGTCTGTGGCCCAGGCAAGGTTTCAGGCATGCAGAACTTGCATGTTGCCATAGCCAGTACCATAGTAATATATCATAATGTGCCATCCTTTAGCCATTGAACACTGGTCATATAACACAAAATGAGAACCGTGGCATGAAACTGGCCATATAATGACATGGGTCTGTCATGGAACTCTACTGGGTGAGCTTCTCTTCCATGTGAGTGCTGGTATTCTGCTGCCTGGATAGGATATATTATATTGAATCCTTAAAAGTTGTCCCATCAGGGATCGATGTAGGCATGATTGCATTTGGTACTGACCATGAGTGATCAATATCTGATGGGCGAGTCTGGGCTTGACAGAACTATGCTATCATTTCTTTCTTCTCTGTGCCAGGTTCATGATGCTGGAATGGGGTCGGAGATATTGGATCCCCGTAACTGGTCCCTCCTTACATCAGATAAAGCCTTGTCTGAGCTGGTGCTGACTACTGTCAATCTGTCTCAAACATCATTGGAATTGTAGAAGGGCGGTCATACCTAATTGGTATTAGACCTAACGGTACCGCCAAAACATCTTTTGTCCCTGTTGAGGAGGTAAAGGCAGAACTAGGGCTGTATGTGATGCCTTAAATGAGGTGGTTTGCTTATATTTTGTTTTACTGAAGAGCTCTCTGCTTTTAATCGTCTCCACCAAGGAAAAATAGCTAACAGAGGCAGCATCAGCAGCTATGCTAATGCTATTTTCCCCTTTAATGGTGCGCTTACTTGCCTTCCCATTTGAACACAATTGTCTGGCCAAGACTGCAGCACACTGATGTCCATCCAGTGTGTGCACATTTCCCTTTTAAGAGACATATAAATCATTTATGGGTGGTATAAGCCTTCATCAGTTGAGTGTAAGTGAACATAAGTTCATGGACACTGTCATTTTCTGACTAACAGTTTGCTGCAAATATAGTCCCAAGTCCAAAGTTTATTAAAAACTACAATCCAAGTTCAGAAAAAGGTGTTATGAATTTAATTTTAAAAAATTCACAACTTCCCACCAGATTTTTCAATTTCATTGAGAATCATATTAAAAAATGGAGAATTTCATAATGTTTTACTTGAACTGTTTTCTGATCTAAAAAAAGCAAAACAACAAAAACATTGAAACAAGACTCCAAACTTAGATGGACCTTTGGTACCAAAACTAGAATAAAGCACTGTGTGTGTGTGTCTGTGTAAATTGCAAAATTGGGACATGAGAGAGCATGCACACCCACACACTGCAGACAGACCTTGAAACAGGGACTTTTTCTGCATCCAGCAATAAATTATATTATACAATTTCCCTTAAAACAATATTATTTGGCATTAAATGTTCAGTTTTGTATATTCTAATGAAATAATAGAAATAATTTATTGCTCGATGCTGACAACTTATTTGACATAATTTAGACTTGGCCATACTTCCGTTTCCAGAATTTAAATCATGGCGGTCTGCATCTATAGATTTATGTTACATCTATTTGTTTCCTACGGTGGTTTTGTTTTGTTTGCTCTTGGTGCTTTCCTGCATCATGTAGTGTACACAAATATCCTAGGATTCACATGCTGACTACTGAATTTGGAACAGCATTCATTTACCAGTGAAAGTAGAATGGCCATGGGACTCTGAAAGACAGGAGTAGCAATAAAAAGATATTTCAAGATGGCTGCTTTGGGGCCATATTGGACATCAGATCGGCACCATATTCAGTTAGGACAAATCTGACATCATAAGAAGTCTTTTGGTGAAAACCCCATGTCAATACGACTTTCCATTCTGAAGAAGTAGCGATAACAAAGTTTTTACAAATTGGCCACTGTGTTGGCAATACTGGACATCAGATTGGCACCTCATTTTCATTTTGTACCAACTAGACATTGTAAGAAGTCTTCTAGTACAAATCCCATGTTGATATGAACATCCATTCAGAAGGAGTATGGATAACAAGATTTTCAAGATGGCCACTGTGGTGGCCAGATCTGAAGTCTGAACAGCACCATTTTCATGTAGAACCAACTAGACCAAGGGATGAATGTGTGTGTAAAGTTTCATGGGAATCCTCCAAGCAGTTTAGGATGAGCGGCAATAACAAATTTGTGCTAATGGACAGATGAATAATAAAGAACTGACCATCCCATAACTGCTGTCAATCATAGTGGAAGGGACAATTTCATGAAATAACAATTTTATTATCAGCTAAATGTCAAATGAAAATGCAATGTATCAAATCACTGAATTCTTTTGCAAGAAAGAAAAAGAGAGAGAGAGAGAGAGAGAGATGATGATGCAAGACTGTGCTCATGACTGCTAAAGACATGAAAATCCATACTCATATTTTCACATTACATCCAACTTTTTTCCCCAAAATTATATAAACAATACTGCATATTGGATGAGGAAGTTTCATATGCAGCCGCTATTAAAAAAGAATGTGACCAAATTCTCTTTAAAAAATGTGTATCTATTCATAAACATGTCTTGATAAAATATTCTCTTTATAAGCATGTCTGTCTGAAGCAGTTGCATTGATATTAAAGTCCCACTGTTGGCAAAGATGTTCTTAGCTACACATATATTAATATATTTACATGGATATTTAGAAAATATAAACCATAGGTTCAAGAGAGAGATATAGTAGGTTGTTATCAGTCACCGAAAATTGAGCTGAAGGATGCAGACCTAGAGCTAAAGTGAATTTTAAACTAACCGAAAAATGCAGAGTTACAGCTAAAGTGAATATTTAATTAACCATGACTGGAAGAAGATGCACAATTAAACTGTGAGAATAGCAGAGAGGAGGGAACAAAAAAATAAAGAAAATGATTAATGTAGAGGGCTCAACGAGTAGGTTTGTGCAATCTCAATGTCATGAAAATAGAATATCAAAAACTATCAATTTTGCTACCAGATAAAGTAAATTGAAAATACAATTTACCAAATCCTCACATTCCTTGAGGAGAAAGAGAGAAAGAGAGAATTGTATGCAGAATAGCCATAAACAGATGACAACAGCAACAGATGAATTCAAGGCAGGGTTGGACTGGTGTAGCCCCACACTGCAGAAACTACTGAAAATTTAAGATCTTGGGAGACCCCCATCCCCACCCCTGGACATAGAGAGAGACAGAGATTAGTCTTGGAATCATGACAATTTTCCCAAATTATTCTTCATTTCAGCAAAAAATTTAATTCAGTTTTTATGGACAATCATCAATCGTCGAACTTCCGCTGTTAAGTGCTGGGCTGTGATTGGGGTTGGGGCTGTTACATACTATGCTCCAAAACAGAAGGTTTCATACAATATAAATTACACCTTTCTGAAGTTATTAATTATCAATTGTGAAATTATCAAACTTCTGCTGTTAATTAATTGCTGGGCTACAACAGGTGCTGGTAAATACTGCACTCCATGTCAGATGGCTTTGTGTAATGTAAATGACACCTAAACACACATTTATGGAAATACAAGACTCATTTGAAATTATTTTTTTATTGTCCAAATATATAATCGACATAAAGATGATTGATTCTTTATTTGGTATCCAGTTATTACTATTGTACAAAAGGTTTACATATCTTTTTTGTCAAGAAAATTATTAGGAAACACATAAATTGTCCTTTCTGTCGCAAGTCTGGCAAGATTACGACACACAAGTCAGTACTAAACATAAACATAAGTTAAACTTTTTAATGAAAATGAAAATAGGTGTCAGAGGTAGTTAACTGTATTTAATAGAAATATACACATCATTTAAACAATGCTGCAAAACAAAAAGCAAGTTTTATTCACACTATCATTGAGTATTATGCATATTGATAAGTTCCTCCACTGACATCACAAAATTGCTCAAGCATATTTGTTGCTTGGTTGTTTCATTACAGAGTGCATTTTGGTGGTAATTAAATAGTGATATCTCCTGATCCAGTGAATGAATGTACATCAAATCCTTGCAGTGCACATGAAATAGTCTAACAAACTGAGATTCAGTTTTTATTATATAACATTCAGGTATACATTTAAGCTGTTAATGTAGAAAGTGGGTATTTTGTGCATATCCATGAATGAATAATGTGGACAGAATTAAATTCTGTAAAACCAGAGAGTACAACAGAGTGATGTATATCAAAGTGATCATGAAGATATGGAATGATGGATGAACATGACAATGCTATTTATGACAAACACAATGGTTCATCAAAATGAAAGGCTCTACTTTGGCCTTACCCAGTGAAAAACTGCACATTGGAAAACTTACCACAAACTGGCTTCAGTGGATGTCAAAGACGATGCGCAAACTTGTGGAAAGACCATGAGTTTCAATGAGATTTAAGTTTGAGATATTTACTTAACAAGATGACATGAGCTATCATAGAATTTGGTTGGAGGAACATAATGAAGTGTTAAGATTGAAAAGCCTTCAATAGAAATTGTTTAATATTTGGCTGGATGTAGAATGTAGTGCTGTATGTTTAGAAAGGCTTTCAGTGGGAAGCTTTAAAGAACTCTTTAATTATGATGTAGGACCTACTTATGCAATTAGTACTTTCACTGGAACAATTTTCTTTCCCAAATATCATTGAGATTAGTTACAGATCATGTACAAAGGGTATTTTAAAAATTCTGAATATTTTGCTTTAACCTCTTTGTTTAGATACATTTAACACCAATCAATAGACAGAAAAACATTCTATACAATGATCTGCAGCTGCATGTGCAGCACACTGGACACATGCAGATATATGCATATGTGACATAACATAGGTAAATGACAGTGACCAAAAAATGTTGGAGAAGGAGTAAAGTTTTGCTACTGAGCAAAGTGCACATTGTAAAATCCTGGTGCTCGTAGGGTACTCTCCAACTGACATCAAGGTTGACTTGGATAAAGTTTACAGATGTAATTCTCTGTCATATCCTACAGTTTGAGGTGATTTTATCATTTTAAAGATGGTCACAAATCTATGGAAGATGACCCATGTTATGGAAGACCATTGTCTGCTACTGGTGAGTGGGAAGTGGCTGCTTTGAAGGAAGCAATTTATCAAGATGCTCAGATTATGCCCCGATTTAACTCCAAGTGAGTTTTGGATGAATCCCATTATCAAAGATACATTGAGAGGCAGATGATTTGATAGCTCCCATATTGCATATTGTCTGCCTATTGTCTAAATGGTTAGAAGAGGCCAGCAGATGTCTTTAGCACTTACTAGGCACATTAATTAGGGAAGTGAATTTGTATGATTTCTAGGCAAGCTAGTAATGAACTTTATGACCTTGAGCAACTGACATCTGAATTAAAGAACTAAATTGCACTACTGGGCTTGGTGGTCTATATGCTCAATGTAACAATATGTCTTTGACCTCAAAAAAGGGTTTTAAAAAGTCTGGAGTGTATTACAATTTTGTAGCTATAAACATGAAAGTAACTTCTCAGGGAAAAATTGTTCAGATCCTCTTCATCTTCATTAACAATAGAACCAAATTTTGTGTGTGTCTTTAATCTGTGCATTGGTATACCTGTGCCAAGAGCAGGAAAAGAGATGGACCGGTATACTGATTGGTCAGCTTTCAAGAGAACTTTTTTAATCATATCCTCCCACTTCTTTCCATCATTCTGGGCTGTCATGTGAATTATCATTTTGCATGGCAATATTCCCGAATGTGTGACCACGAATCCAAGCTTCTTCAAGTCTTGATCTAAAAAACAAATACTTGCAATTTCTTCTTTATTGTTATAATTTAAACTATTTCTTCGTAGGCAAAATTAAAAAAGCTGTCACTAATATATTTATCAAATAAAGAAATAAATGGTCTGTTTATTTCATGATTATGTCAAAATATAAGTTCATGCACAAATTCTAGTAAGCAACTTTATGTTTTAGACTATGACAACTTCATGGGGATTATTATTCTTCAAGAGGCTTCAGCAACAGCCTAAATGACATAAACATTCAATGTAATTAGAAGCAAGTACTTCCCAAATCTTTGACATATCACGGGGTGATTTCAGAGAATAGCATGAAATAATTATGTGGCTCTCCTTGTAATCATGCCTACTACCACAAAAGCTGAAAAATACATGCAGATGCACACTGTCAGAGCACATCATGCACATTGTTAAATCAAAATTTCATGCACTGATTTGGAAACAGAAAAAATAGGTCAGTGACCCACTATTGCTACAGTAGTGTCTTACCAATTAGAATGCATGCCCTAATCAAATTTCATGGATACAGAAGCAAAATTATTAGGAAATATGGACCTAGATACACATTTTTCAGGTCTACCATTTTTCTAGACACTAGTGGCAATGGTGGTGGTTGTGGGATTTCAAATTAAATGGAGTTTTGTGATCTCATGGGGGGATAATTTTGCATGATATATAAATAAACTTATCTCCAAACTACATTGATTATCGAATGTCTGTAGCTTCAATGTAGGTTTCTCAGCATTCTGCTGAATACAGTTGCAATAACAGAAGTTATTTGCTTGGTAATATCTTGCTGCGGGTAAAAATAATCACAAAAATTTTTACATTGAAAGAAGAAGGGACTTTTGTAGCAGTGCTGAACTTTTTAGAAGGCATTTTTGTAGCATCAATTTTATATTTGAACCACTTTTTACACAATACAAAAACAGTGGAAATCTTAAACTAAATGAAGAGCTGCAATATTGAAGAAGGAAGAGAAGGAGAAGGAGAAATTCATAATACAAAGATTTATAACAATTGCATGTGTGTAGGTGATAAATTACAGTTTTTGTAAAAAGGTCAGTTCCAAACTGTGCTACATGACCTTAATCAATTTTCTAAAATTCAACATAATTAATACTACTATTAAGAAGTTCTGTATTGAAAAGAAGTGTGTACATCACTGAATATCAATAGAACTTGGTGACACATGGTAATATAGATGGCCTTTGCTGATAAAAGTTATTACAACATTTAAAAAATATGTTGAGTACTTAATGCCGACATTGCTTTTGTGAAGAAATAATCTATAAAATAAGGAAATAAAATGAAGTTAAATCTATCTGAAATTTAATATCTTACCTTTACCCCGATATTCTTCTTCAATGGAATTTCCTCCAGCTGTAAGAATGGCTTTCGACACCTCACCTACAAAGCCAATGAGTTCCAATAGAATTCAGCTCTATACTAAAACATAATATGATATTTGGCATAATACAAATTGAAATCCTGAGAACTATTTAGTTATTATCATATCATGAACTTTACTTATGAAATATCACAATAAAAATATATAAAACTTAATAACTACTTAAGTTGGTACACACTCCATCTTTGTAAATCTCTTAATGTGTGCATCTACATGTAAGTAAATAAATAATCTTATTATACTTATTCAATGCTGCTAGTAAATGTTGAATTTTAAAACAACAAATGCCACAAGCCACATGGTGGAAGCATATAATGTTGCCCTTGTCTGTCTATCCCATCATTTCATGCAAATGTCATTTCTGCACAGTAACTTCAAACCCAATCTGGTATTAGGCTTTAGTCAGAAAATCCAAGACAAGTTCACTTTTCACCATTTTCTAGCAAAAGTTTATGGAATTATGGCCCTTGCAGGGTTCATTCTAGGCTGTGATCTTACACCAATTACCCTTATTTGTCATCTTTGGTGCAATAAAGTTCCCTCCATGGCGCCCATAGGGCACATAAAAATGACCCAAGAAAACAAGTATAAAAGACTGTTTCAGCTGATTTTAGACTGCACTGTGTGCATCCCATGCTTAATGAATAGAGTGCACTCAATGATAAAGAAGCATAAGACAATCAATTTCATTGGCTGACAGAAATGTCTTATTAATTTTGATTAGCTTGGGCACCAATCCAGAGCACAAGATCCATGATTATTAATGAGATCTTCTGTGAAAACACTGATGCATTTATATCCAAAGTAGTGTACAGGGAGGAAAAAATGCAGACTCATATTTCCAAAATAAATTATTTATACAGGGAAATGGTTAATCAAGGATGAGGAATTCAAATTCCATTAAGGGAGGCTCATGACAGGAAAGGTGATAATGATCACAGGCACTGAGGTCATGGATTTATTAATTTCTGGAATAAATATACACTTTTCCAGCATTATATATTTTGAATTAGTGGTTGTTGAAACAGATTATAGCACAGTTTGCTACAATTTCCTTGCCTACTAAAATAACCGTGACCTGAAGAGTGAACATGGTTATTTTAGAGGATAAAAAATGTGCAAAAACGATGCTGTAGTTTAACTCTACAATGACTGATTCAAAGATTATAATGCTTGAAAAGTAAATATTTATTGCAGCAATTAAAAAATCCACGAGACGAGTGCCTGTGATAATGATGTGTTTTAATTTTTTTGAATAAATAAGGTAAGGGTATTTGCAACCCCAGTTTGTTTCTAAATTATCCCACTTTTTAACCTAGTAGGGGCCATTGGGCCCCACTTTTTCCATCCTGCAATTAACACTACCCTTGTTTGACTTAGAACTTTGCCATTCAATTTTATTTCTGCTAGACAATTTCTGAAGCACTTCATGGATTGAAATTAAATTTGGTATGATGCTTTCCATTAAGAATATATAGGTCATGTCATTGTTTCCTAGTCAAAGTTTATGAAAATATAGCTCTGGTTTGACTTCGAACCTGACCTTCAATTTCTGCTCAATAATGTTTGAAGGACATTAGTAAAACCTTGGTCAAGTCCAATTTTTACTGTTTTCTGGCAAACGTTCATGGAGGTATGGCCCTTGTCTGACTTCAAACTTTGCAAATCAATTTCATTTCCACTCAATAACATTTTAAGAACTTCATGGATTTAAAAAGAATAAAATTTGTTATGAGGCTTTACATTTGGAAGACCTAGGTCAAGTTTTATTCTCACTGTTTTTTGCCAAAATTTTATGGAGTTATGGCTAATGTTTGACTTTGAACCTGCCTTTCAATTTCTGCTCAATAACATTTGATGGACTCATGGACTTAAACCTGCCTTTCAATTTCTGCTCAATAACATTTGATGGACTCATGGACTTAAACCTGCCTTTCAATTTCTGCTCAATAACATTTGATGGACTCATGGATTTAAACCTGCCTTTCAATTTCTGCTAAATAACATTTGATTGACTCATGGACTGAAACCTGCCTTTAAATTTTTGCTCAATAACATTTGATTGACTCATGGACTGAAACCTTCCTTTCAATTTCTGCTCAATAACATTTGATGGACTTATGGACTGAAACCTAAATTGGTACGAAGCTTTACAGTAGAGCTCACGTGATTTTTCGGAACCCCACGCATCGCGGTGGGGGTGGGGAGTGAGTGGAGAGGATTAAGAAAAACCCCTCTACCATCACTCCATGCGTCCTGACGGAGTTGTTGCGGAGAATAGCCCTGCACACCACGCTCTCTCGCGGAGTCGCATCCGATCACCACCGCGGAGTGGACGTGGTTTCGATAATATGGGCGTGGTTTACTGTTTATCACCCATGCAAGCAGAGGTTGAGACGGGAGGGGGGGGGGCACCGATTTATCTACATCGTTATCCCTCTGGGGAGCAATTTGCCAACTTTTTTATACTGAAAAAAATGTAGTAATTCAGTTAATTATAAATATTTCCTTGTTCTAACGAAGATAATGCATGATACATAGTGCCAAATCATATTTTAGATGATGACAATGTAATGGCAATGCCTCGCAAACTGTATTAATACTACATTTTGCGCAATTAATCTAATTTTTTTTTTTCTTCAATACTATGTTATCGGAATCTAAACATGCATTCATATCCTTATTTCTTTTTCAGTAAACGCAATACAAAATTGTAATGATCAATGAAAGTCAGTGATATTGTACTACCTACAATGAAAAGAACGATAAACATCAAACAAATTAATAACAAAGCTGCAGTCATACCTGACTGAAGTGAAACAAAATCGCACAAGTTCCGATGGTTATTCCATGCATGAGTACTCATTCACATATTGTACGTTTTTTCCTGACATCCAATCGCTTAAATAAAGCATTATTAAGATTTCACATCGTTATTTTATTTTAAACTGTACTAATTTGCATTAATTACCAAAGTAGCGGTTTTTTAAAAAATCACAAATGGCCGCAAAAGGTCATCCTAGATACATGTAGTTGACACGTGCAAGTAACCTAGCACAAGAGAAGCCATCAGCACTGCTGATATTGACGTGTTAATTTCATGTACTAACTGTTAACCTAAACAGCAGCACTTTTGCGGGTTTGTTTTCTTTGCCATTGATCTGACAAACTTGCGCATCAGATGAAATTAATGTTTAACTTTTTCTTTTCTTTTCGTTTTCCTATTGCATAATACAGAAAAATAAGATGAATAAGTTTAGATCATTAACTCTTCTTAGTAAAGCCCCCCCCCCACCTCTCTCTCTCTCTCATAAAATATGGAATCCAAATCACTACTGCACAAGTTATCGTAAACTGAAATGTGGAGAAGTTTGCAAGTGGTAAGAAAAGTAATACTGTACCAGACATTATAGCGTAATAAAGGGGAAAAAAAGAAACAAATTTTCCCGTCGGTGGTTGCAAACTCACGACCTCGTGCTCCAATATCAAATATGTGTGTGTAACACACACTCTTATCCATTTGGCCAAAGTAACTGTAGCTGTAAAGCAATATACCATATACAGAAACATGCCAAACACTATTCAAAGAAATTAGTTTATTTCTTGTCTCAATTAGCAACCGCTCCAAAGTCACAAAGATAAAGCTGCATACATTAATATCTGCATACAAATAATTATAAGAAATAGATCAATATTACGATTGGGTTACTGACATATCATTTCCATATGATTTACTATTTTTCTATGATGATAAAAAAAATCTTTTTTATACTTTCCTCTTACAAAAATGAGCAAATATTAGGAAACATGCTGAGCATCAGATGAAATTAATCTTGAACTTTTTCTTTTCTGTTTGTTTTCCTATTGCATAATACAGAAAAATAATAGATGAATAAGTTTAGATCATTAACTCTTCTTAGTAAAGTCCCCCCCCTCTCTCTCTCTCTCATAAAATATGGAATCCAAATCACTACTGCACAAGTTATCGTAAACAGAAATCTGGAAAAGTTTGCAAGTTTTAAGAAACAGAAACAAGCTCAATAACCAAAGGCTCTAACAGTCACAAACAGGAAACTGCATTCTTTATTGTCTGCATAAAAATAATTAAAAAAGTATATTTTATTTTTATATTTTTGCCGTAGGAAAATGAGCAAATAATAGGATACACGTGGAAATTAAAATCTCTGAACATCTCAGATTTTAGAATTTTCCATATTATTTGTCATTTCGGTAATAAGCAGAGTTCAGATTAATTACTAACAATTATCAAACTTCCGTTCTTAATGGCGGGACCATAAATGCGGCTATAAAGTACAACTCGTTAAGTCAGATGGCTTCGTGTAATAAAAAAACACATGGTTCCCAAGCTGAAACTTACATCATCCTTTGATGCAAACCCTTGTTAATATTTTACAACAGTGTTCACAATGGTCACTGCCTTGGTTTCTGTAGAACATCCGCTGAAGTCAAGTCTTTATTAGGGAGAGACAATTGAACTTTCCAGCCGTTGGGGGGTAAATGCATGAAAACAATTGTCTTTCTCTGATTTTTGTAACAGACGTTAATCCGTTCCATATTTCACTTAAAATAAATAAATACTGTGATGAAAGAACAAAAAATATCCCGGTCGAAAAAAACCAAACATATAAACCCCGTATATTAAATGGTCAGTCCCTTTACAGCACACATGCAGTCATAATATTCAGCCTCGTGACTCTACTATTACTGCTTAAAGACTAAGCACGCGGTTTGCATTTCAGTGTTTTAGGTTTGTTGTTGTGGGGGGGGGGTAAGCAGAAGCGGATGTCAATTTGGATTTTAATTGTCCATATCTCAGAGAATTACTTTCCTTTGGAACAAAATGATAAATTTATTCTGCTTGAGAGGCTCAGCAATGTGTACTTCTCGTCAAGTCAGTGCATAAGTTTGTTCATATTTCTTTGAAATAAATTAAAATCATAAACTTATTGCAAAAGAAGTCGATCAACCTTTTATAAACAGTAATGTGTATTAAATATACAAGACTTTTGAAATTATTTTTTTATTGTCCAAATATATGATCGAAATAAAAACGACTGATTCTTCAGATGGTATCCAGTTGTAAATCACTCTTGACGTATCAGTCTTTCCATAGGTGGTCTTCATTCATTGGCTGTTCAGATGTCAATTAGTAATGTCGACTAGCCCCTCCACGGTGGAGTTTTCATCGGCATGCCTGCCGAAACGCGGTGGTGATTTGTAGGTATTTATGCCAATTTATGCCTCCACCATGGAGTGCTATCGCGGAGCTAGAGTGGAGGGGATTAAGTACCCCACCGCGATGCGTGGGGTTCCGAAAAATCACGTGAGCTGTACTGTATATTATGAAGATTTAGGTTAAATTTCATTGATATCACTTTTCTGCCAAACTTTACCGAGTTATGGCCCCTGTTTTACTTATCTTTTCTACCCTTTGACTGTATGATATTAGCAGGGGCATCCTTTGAAGACATTTCTAGTACTTACGGTAATACTGTCAATTTATATGCTACTTATGGCCAAACATCTTTACTTTTATACCTCTTATACTGTACTTTGTTTCTGTATCAAAAAACACCATCATGAAACTTGCTTGACATTTGTACCCATTTTGGTTGAAATACTTTGAATAATTTCAGAGTTATACTCCAGAAACAAAAATGTTTATGGACTGGCAGATGGGTTATTGACACACTGTCAGACAGACAGCTATATTCCCCATATTACACAAGTGGGGGGGATGAAACTATAGATTGCTGTGAAACTTAGTACATACTAAGAATATATGTGCTAATCTTCAACCAGAGGAACTGTGTGGAATCTGTGAATACTTTCTCTGCATATCATTTCAAGAATATCTGTCACAGACCAATTCCAAGTCATTTCTATGTAATTACTCTTATTCTGCAACAGGTATTTCATTCTTTTAAAAGAGTCTAGTGCAAGTAAATGCAAAGCAACCTATGAACTTCTTGCTGTTAGATTGCTTTGGCCTTTACAATTTTGAAAATGTCTCTTTCTCATAAAGTTAAATACAACAATGTTTCAGAGTGATGGTCCTTAAGTATTACTGCAAACATGGTAATAGCTCACATCATTAATCAATTTATGTTTTGGGCTTTTTTTCATATAAGTTCATATTCCAACATTTATTGGAAGCCATTATAAGATGTGTTGAAATTTGACCATCAAAGCTACTGATTTTTGGTTCTAGGCATCTGATCTAAGTACTAGAAAAATAGCGACCTTGATTGAGATACAAGCCTGACTGGACACTGTTGACAATAACATCTGTTGTCTCTTTGGTGATGTCCCCCTGAACTATCTCAAGGACAACTGAACAAGGCAGGGTGAACCTGCATACCCCAGGATCTGCAAAGATAAAAATGAACATTGTTCCATGCTTTATATTAAGAACAGCCTGCTTCTATAATTCAGTCCATGCAATCATCTTTAAATGCTTTTTCTTAGCATCTCCAATAGTAGAGCTCAGGAAGAGTATATATTAGCATTCTGTGTTTACTAAATCTTAAAGATGCAGCAAAAAAAAGGCTGAGTAATGTAATGAATGATATAATGATTACAAATAATTTGATAAATCAAGAAAATATCAGAAAAAGAGTCATCTAGGGATGACATATCTCCCCAGTCCCAGATTACATACAGACTTCCACCCTATGGTCCACACTATCAATTTATAAACTATTTATGCTAGACTTTATTTCCATGGCAACATAATATTGATTGTGGAAAATTGTAAGTTATAAATGGCTCTTGCATGCAACTTGCTTTACAGTTTGGCTTAAATATCTTGAACAGTTTGAGGTTTATGCTCTGTAAACACAAATGTTTATGGACACAGAGACAAAGCAATATCTATATCCCCTCTTATTACACACTGTGGGGGATAAGAAAAGGAACACTAATTATACTTGTCGGTTTTTTCAACCAAGACAACTTGTACAATTAAAATTTTTCTCCTCTTGCATGCTCTAATATTGATACAAACATGCAGAGGAAGTGTGGTGACTGGGATTACCACCCCACCATAAATTCTGCAGAACTTGTGTACAAATTGGTAAACACTTGGAATTTTGCTGAGAAAAGGTTTAATATATTTAATCAGCAGCAGCAGAGGTACAATAGAAAATCATGTGAACAACAGTGTTGCACCTTGAGTGTACCCAGGATGCATTCTCCCACCCCAAACTGCCAGTGTCCCCCTAAATTAACAAATCCCTATATGCTGATCATTATAGGGGAACAAAGTACATAAAATGTATTTCTGACAACTCAATCAAGGAGCAATACTTGAACAAGGATTAAAAATATATAAATATTGTGCAACAGGAAACTGATCTTGGGTTCTATCATGTGAGAATAGGTCAATGAAACAACCAATTTTGTCTATATAAGAATGGAGTCTTTTGTTTAGTTAACTGTAATATTTTCAGTGATCAGTAATGCCTTCTATAAAATCTCATAATTAGACATATTTGTATAATTCTGCTGAAATATCACAAAACATGAGATTTGTGTACGAACTAATTAGGAGAAACATAATTTTTAACTTATGATAAAAGCAAAGATTGGTTCCAATATTATGTTTTTTTGTTCGTCCTTCAATTTTGAAGATGACCATGACATTACTAAATGCTTTGGTTTCTGTGAGTACATGAGTGGCTGATCAGGCCAATTTGTGCACTGAACTGTCTGTGGAAAACTTGACAGGAGATGCCGCTTAGGTTTTCTTGATCAATCAAGGACTTGCTGCAGTTCTGAGATTTATGCTGCTCACACTTCTGCACTGCCTCTGCAGTTCTCCTCCATTCAAAGTCTGTAGCTCCAGTATGGATGAGACTCTGCCAGGTGAAGCAATCCTGTGTGTGATCTTCCCAAGACCCAGGGTCAATGTTGAAGTGTTTCAAGGATGACTTGAGTGAATTTTTGAAGCATTTCTTCTGACCACCCTGAGATCACTTTCCCTCCTTCAGCTTGCCATATATGATCTTTGGTAGTTGCTCATCTGACATCCCGGTGATGTGGCCTGCTCATCTCAACTGTGATTTCATCAACAGAGTGTGAACACTTGGTATGCCTGCCTATGTGAGAACCTCAGTGTCTGGGACCTGTCGTGCCATCTTGTCCTCATTCTGAAAATGGTTCAGCTTCTTGGCATGGCATCTGTACACCATCCCGGTTTCGTAAGCATACAGCAAGGTTGGCAACACAATGGCTTTGTAGACCTTAAGGTTTGTTTGTAGAATGATGTCTCTGCACTCCCACACATTTGCACGTAGTCTGCCAAAGGCCAAACTTGCTTTAGTAATTCTGGCGTTGGTTTCATCATCGATGTGGACTGCACTCGACAGTGTGCTGCTGAGATAGGTGAACTTTTCCACTGCCACGAGGGTTTGGCCATTTACTGTGATGGTAGGCTCTACGTAAGGCTTTCCTGGTGCAGGTTGGTGCATCACCTCTGTCTTCTTGATACTGATTGTGAGACCGAAATTGTCACAAACTGAAGAGAAATAGTTGTTGCATGTCAGACTCAGATTTGTCATTCAGAGAACAGTCATCAGCAAACAGGAGATCACAAACAGTCACTTCCTGTAACTTCGTCTTCGCCGGTAGTCTTCTCAGATTGAACAGCTTGCCATCAGTCCGGTACCTGATGTTGATCCCTGTGTCACAGTCATGGAAGGCATCAGTGTGCATGGCAGAGAACATCATACTGAAGAGGGTTGGGGCCAACACACAGCCTTGCTTGACTCAATTGGTGACTGGAAATGGTTCAGATGACTCATTGTCATCCACAAAACGAGCGAACATGCCATCATGGAATTCCCAAACCATCATGATGAATTTCTTTGGGCAACCAAAGTTTGCCATGATCTTCCAAAGGCCTCCACAGATAATTGTGACAAAGGCTTTTATCAGGTCGATGAATGTCATGTACAGGTTGGACTTCTGTTCTTGGCATTTTTTCCTGGAGCTGATAACCTGCAAACACCTTGTCTGTGGTCCCTCATCCTTTCCTGAAGCCATATTGACTCTCTGGCAGGAGCCTTTGATTGATGTGATGTATAAATGATTCAGCAGAATTCTGGCAATGATTTTGCTGGTTATTGACAGCAACGAGATGCCCCAATGGTTGTCACAGGATTGTCTGTTGCCTTTCCGTTTGTACAAGTGGATGATGGATGCATCCTTGTACTCCTGGGGTATAGTTCCCTGAGTCCACATTGACTGGAAGAGTTCAGTCAGTTTCTGAGCCATGTGCAATCTTCTGGCTTTGTAAACTTCTACTGTTATAGCATCTGCTCCAGGTGCTTTGCCATTCAACATCAGGTCAATTGCTTTCACAGTTTCAGTCAGCTCTGGAGGATCAGCAAGTGATATGGGGCAGTTGATTAATTGCCTCCTCACTGACAGATTACTGTTGATTGAGGATATTGCTGAAGTGTTCTGCTCATCTTTGAAGTATCTTTTCCTTGTCAGTGAGCAGCGTGGCACTGTCAGCACTCAGTATTGGAGATGTTCTTGATGACTGTGGCCCATGAATTGTCTTCAAAGCATCATAGAAGTTCTTCGTGTCATTTCTGTCTGAATAGGACTGAATCTCATCTGCCTTATTGCTCAGCCATGAGTCTTGCAACTCTCTGAGTTTGCATTGGACAGTCGTCTTGATGTTGTTGGAGGCAACCTTCTTATGTGTTGACTATAGCAATACCACTGAATTTCCTGCATGAACTGTTTATACAGTGCTATATTATTAGTAAAGCATACTGTAAACAGAATGAAACTGAATACAGTGAGACCCTGCTCAAATTTGCTTCATTATAACATAAATTTGGATACAACAAGATCTTGGTGTGATTTTCAAATTTTGTACAACCTCTTCAACAATTTCTCCTCATTTTTGAATTAGTACAAAGTTTTTACTGACAAAGTTTGATTTAGTACTCGAGCAAGATGTGTTATATTTTTGAATAAGGAAACTATCTAAGCACTTTGTCTTTCTTTAAATGAATACAAATGTTAAAATTTCTGTTTGTAAATAGTCATTTTAAATAAGTCAAGAGTCATGTTTTGTTCTTAGCTTGTTATTTCTGAAAGACATCAGCTCTTAATTGTTAATCTAGATTGTAATGAACCAGTCACAATTAAGCTAAATATAACAACATTTCACAAGATAAAAGTTGCCTTAATGCACACATGGCTTGGATCTGTTGTAAGCCAATCATCAAATGATCAACTGACCAGCAGCTGTAAATAACACATTCTTTTGGAAAACAATAAACTCTATTCCTGATGTCTTTCCCTAAATAAGTAGAATGAGATATTTTGTTTATGTATTTAGCATTTCATAAATTTGTTTGTGGTTACTATCAAGGAATTAGGTATTCAGATTTTAATGGAATCTAGCAGAGACAATCCTAGAGGCTTGACATTTAAAAAGACAGTTTAGTGACTGTGACACATATACACGTCCATACTGAAACATAAATGTGCTACATCTTTGCTTACATTATTTGTAGATTAAGTTTATAGTGACAAAAGTGCATCGCTCTTCTGAAAATAGTGCAAGTACAATGATTGGTAAACATGCATATCTGATGATGATGACCATATTATGTACAAAGTTTCACAGCAATCCATTAAAAACTAGTAGCATTCACAAAATTCTGTTATATATTTCATTCTGCTGTAAGTTGAAAAGGGCAATAACTCTTTTCAAAAATCATGGGAGCACACAAATTGGTCAATCAGTATGTGCATCTTTAAATGATAATTTGTAGCAAGTTTCACAGCAATTCATACAAAATGCAAGGCAAGTTGTGTTCCCAAGATTCTGTCTGATGCTGTATGAAAAACAAAAAACGCAGTACCACAGACATTTGTCAATATGCACATCCTCAGATAATGATCATAACAATTCCAAGTCTCATGGTGGTCCACTGAAATCTGTGAGGCTAGTTGTATTCACAAGAATCTGTCATATATTGCATTCAGCTGCTAATAAAAAATGGCAATAACTTTTTTATAAAAACCGCAAGAGCAGTGATTTTTTATTTATGCACACACCTTCAGGTGATGATCACAATCAAGTTTTATGGTAATCCATCAAAAACTATGGGACTAGTTACACTAACAAGATTGTGTGCCAGATGAAAGGATGGATAACTGGACAGATGGACACAGGGATTCCTATATATCCCCTCCTGATCAATCCTGGGAAGATTAAAAATTATCCTTCTTAGTGCACATTTTCAATGGAATTATTATGGATTCACTACAGCAGTAGATGCAATGAGATCAGTTGGTGAGTACACATGTACTTTTAACTATTCATGCTATTCAGTTGTAAATTTTTTATACCTGCAGAAGTCTAAATATTAACCATGTAATCACTGCATTTTCACTATTTCTTGTTTAATGTGCATCAAGTTAAGTTATTAACTGTGACATTGAAGCCTGTAGTTTTGGAACCAACCTCCCCATCCAATTCCACTCCCTTCTTGTATAGCCTGGAGGAAAGACATTCAACATTTATTTCACTTAACTGACTAGTCTCTATACTGCATGATAGGCAATGGAACTCTGTGGACCCTAACCATTATGTTACAGTGGGGTTTCCCAGTACCAGTAAATAATGCATTCATCAAACACGTGGAGAATGAGTGCTTATTTATGAAATATGCATGAAGTTCCAGTATATTACATATATATTTGTCAAAAGTTTTGGTCTTAAGAAAACAAAACTTTCACATAAAATAATTACCTATTGGTATATCTGAAGAGGATGAGGCACTCCTTCGAGTGCTGGCAGATGGCACTGTAGTTCCACCAAGAACAGTGGTAAAAGCCTGAAAAATAAATGCACAGCATTTATGTGTTTGCTATCTTTCTGGGATACTGTCATGTAGAGACATGTGTCAGTGTCATGGAATTGTGTGTGCATGAAAATATCTTTCTATCATATATGTACATAAATTTAGATGGGTTTCACTGCCGCTTACACCATTACCCACAGCATATGGTTTTAATCTTGGTGATTTTGAAATACTGCTTTCTATTAAATAACTGCAGCATGCACAAAGCACTGTCAATGGGGGCCCTGTTTACCATGAATTCTTTGGCCATGTATTTGCCCACATTCATAGTACTTACAGTCCTATTTTTCTCTACACTGTCATAATGCAGACAAGCCTAATGTCAGGAAACTGTTCATTTTACTAAAGCAATCTTCAGCTGTAGAAATGTCAAACTTTATTCTTTCTTGCTATCCATTCCAGGTGAGCAAATTGTTTTTATACTCAGTGTTTCAGAATTTATACTAAATTTTCAAGAAAGTCAGGCCTATGTTGCATAATGTCATGCTATCAAATAGAATATAGTCTGTTTCAGATTAGATGTTTTATAGCTGAACAGACAAGCTGAACTGAATTATTTGTACACATTATATGATGAAAAGCATTAGAGTTTTTATAATCCAGTGCAATTACTCATCATAAACAGATTCATCTATGAACGTGGTTATTATAATAATAGTTGTGTACTACATTATTACAAAAGAAGAACTGAATGCGCAACAAAGTCAGTTCATGTGTACACATGCGTAATATATATATATATATATATATATATATATATATATATATATATATATATATATATATATATATATATATATATATCACTGTATTCACGCTTAAATATGCTAAGTTATCATATATTTAGCTGTTACAAGGAGTCATCAAACTCCATGGAGTTATTTAACCCAGATATTGTGGTCAATGGTAACATTTGTTCCGGGGACAATACTGGTTAACTTGGTGGTAGGGACCAATGTGTCTGCCCAGTAGGGAGATTCCCAAGGGATCCTTCAGCTGGCTGGGAGGAATAGACTATACAAAATCATTCATGATCAGATGCCGTAAATTAACAGCATAATATATATACATATATATATATATATATATATATATATATATATATATATATATATATATATATATATATATATATATATGTACTGTGTATGTATTAGGTTTTCTACCTAAAAGTCACTATCATTATATGTGTGACAATCTAATGCACCACCATAACCATCATACTTGCTGATGAAGAATACATTTATCATATTTGTTGCTAACTCCACAGACTGAGTATATTCGTTGATAACTCCACAGACCAAGCATATTTGTTGATAACTCCATTCATTGATTATATTTGTTGATAACACCATAGACAGCATATCATTTGATAAATTCATACACTGCTCGTATTTGTTGATAATTCTATACATTGATAATATCTGTTGATAAATCCATATATCAGTCATATCTGTTAATAAAACCCATCCATTGATAAAATACTACCTTTTATTTATTGATCTAAAGTTTGATCATATCTGCTGAGGAATGATATCCATTTATGAACTTTGTGTGCATTGGGTTTTCAGTTGTTTTGGTTTAGTTTGTGAGAGATGGAAGTAAAGGTGTGAGTTAGAGTGTCAGAGATTCAATTATCATCAACTTGCATTATACACATCTCATTCATGTGCTTTTGCTATATGTCTTTGCTAGATCCAATCCCACCTGGTTTCATCATGTTACAATCAGAATACAAGTTAAGAAATTACCACTTAGTCTGAAATGTTTCATACCCTAATAATAATTTATTGTACATCATCAACTCATACAAATCATAATTCCTTACATTTTTAATACAGAGAATATTCTAATTAGAATTTTGCAAATAGTTGCACTGATAAAGAAGTTGAAAACTATAATAATGATTCATCCAACATATGAAAATACATGTATTAGGAAATATAAGCAAATGAAAAGGTTAAAGTGTGAACAAGCATGCCACAGAATAAATATTCCTAGGTGCATACTGATTCAACCCAAGTATGAAGAAAATCCATCAAGGGCTTTAGGAAATGGAATTTAAAAACTTAAACCAAAACCTGAACACAAATTTTCCATGACTATAACCTTGACCCCAAGGTCGAAGGGGTGAGCAAGCATGATCTAGATTTAATTGGCTTACGTTCATAATAATGCTTTCCAATAATGAAGAAAATGCAATAAGAGGTTTAGGAAATATAAGTAAATTAAAGAAACATTTACCAAAATGTAGTTTTTGGGGGGTAAAACTAATTTTAATTATGTAATACCTACCTGTTGTTATTGCGTAGCTATTCTATTTCCGGGACGGGAAATACCCGACCGTATGACGAGAATTCATCCTCCCATAGGATAGAAGAAAGTTCTAGAGAATAGAACTTTGTGTAAACCCCAGAGACTTAGCACATGACTACCCATGATACATCATTCTTTTTCAGGATGTAGCCATACTAGTGGGACATCAGTGCGGGGAGGGAGGAGGGAATCTGGCAATAGCAACAGGTAAGTATTACATAATTAAAATTAGTTTTATCCCCCAAAAACTACATTTTAATATCAGTAATAGCTTACTCTGTTGCTACTGCATAGCTGAATTTGCCTGTTAGGTGGAAGCTGATGATCTCACAACTGGTTAAGGAAAAATAACAAGGAATACTCACCCTCACTGTAAAGGCATTGACTACTGCCAAATGGTGCCCTCATGGGCCACTTTTTGAGCTACGACTAGTGGACCCAAAGAAAATATGCCTTCGTTTTGATGAACCAACGAGCGAAGGTAGAAGGAGGAGAAGGTCATGTGAGACCACCAAAATGTGTCTTTCATCACATCCTCCAGAGATGAATGAGTTAAATAGGCCCATGAGGTAGCAATGGCTTGAACCTCATGAGCTTTAATTTTCATGAAGGAAGGATCCCTCTTGGTAAGGGACTGGTAAGCTCTCTTGATAGTTTTGGTAATCCACCTAGAAACAATGGAAGCTGAAATATCTATGGATAGAGCATGAAGCTCGCTCCTTCGTCTCACGGACGCTAAGGAGAGAAAAAAACGGTCTTGAGGGTAAGGTAATCGAAAGAAGCCTCACTTAAAGGTTCATAGGGGGATTTATTAAGGGACCACAAGGCACACGAGAGATTCCACCTAGGCATCAGAGAGCGAGATACTAGTCTTTGCAGCTCGAAATACCTGATCCGGTCTGATAAGTGAGGGTAGGCAACAATAGACGGACCCTTCAAAAATGTAAGAGCGTTAGAAAGGGCTGCCCTATAGCCCTTGTTAGTAGAAACTGAGCACTGTCTCTCTTCAAACAGGAAGAGAAGAAAATCGGCCACTGCACTCAAAGAGGGACAGCTAGGATTGATACGTTTCCTACTGCACCAATCACAAAAGATTCTCCACTTTACATCGTAGACCTTGGATGTAGATCGCTTCTTGGATTGAACAATGCACTTGGCAGCTTTGCACGTAAACTTCTCCTGGCAGAGAGATCTGTGGATTGATGTGCAGAAGGGAACCCCTGTGCTGTGACAGAAGGTCCCTCCTCTTGGGTAACATCCTGGGCTGTTCTATCACCAGGTTGAGGAGATCGTTGAACCACGATCATTGGGGCCACAGAAGGAGGGCTATCAACATGAACTGAGCACTGGAGTTCCTTACTTTGTGAAGTACTTGTGGAATCATCCTGAATGGTGGGAGGTATAGGCGAACAGACGATCCCAATTCAGGCTGAAAGCATCCACTGCCCAGGCTCTATGATCGGGGACTGGGGAGACGTAAA
The DNA here is from genome assembly GCA_029931535.1 of Margaritifera margaritifera. NCBI lineage: Eukaryota > Metazoa > Mollusca > Bivalvia > Unionida > Margaritiferidae > Margaritifera > Margaritifera margaritifera. The sequence goes on from JAQPZY010000639.1 coordinate 160,055, forward strand.
GGGAAGCTTGTTGTTTAGTCTCGTGGCGATTAAGTCCACCAAGGGTGTCCCACAAAGTCTGAACAGGGAATCTTCCACAGGATTGGTGTAGAGATTATTCCAGGATGACTACCCGTCCTTTCCTGGACAGACTGTCTGCCAATATATTCCTTTTGCCAGGAATATGACTAACTTGAAGAGTAATTATTTCCTAGGTTGCCCAACAAAGTAGTTTCCAAACCTCCATGCTGAGAGAAGGGGCATGAGTGCCTCCTTGTCTTTTGAGGTAGGCCACCACCGACGTGTTGTCGGAGGAGACCATCACGCAGCGGCCCCTTTGTTGTCAACGCACCCCTGAAAGGTTAACAACACTGCCCTCATTTCCAAATTGTTTATGTGGAGGGTAGATTCTTCCTGGGACCACGAACCCTGAAGAATCAGATGAGTGCCCCACCCTGAATCTGATGCATCTGCGAACAAGTAGGAGTGGGGATCGGGGGCGTGTATAGGAACTCCGGCAAGAAACTAGTCCTGATTGATCCACCAAGACAGGTGATGGTGGAAGGCCTGACCTAGAGAAATCCGGACATTCAGAGGGTCCCTGTGCGGTTTCCAGTTTGACAAGAGGAGAAACTGTAGAGGACGCAAGTGTAATCTGCCTAGGGTGACCAGGTCCGCGGTGGAGTTCAAGGTCCCCAGCAGTGAAAGAAAAAGATGAGCCGACAGTGTGGTCCTGGCTCTCAGCGCCTCCAACAATGACATGATCTTGTCTGCTCTGTCCTGAGGGACATGGACTAACCCCTTGTTCATAAGGAAATTCATCCCCACATAGACAAAATCTTGAGATGGAGAAAGCTCCTATTTCTCTAGGTTGGGTAAGAGACCCAGGCTGCTCACTATAGACCAACTGCGAGAAAGGTCAATTCTGAGGGACTCGAGTATGCCATTGTGGATCAACCAATCGTCAAAATATTGGAGGATTGGGATATCCCATGACCTTAAGTGGGCTGCAACTACTCCCATGACCCCAGTGAACGCTCTGGGTGTGGAGGCTAGACCGAACGGCAGAGCGCGAAATTGGAAAACCTCTCTGTCCAAGCAAAACCGGAGGTACTTCCGGTGAGGAGGAAAGATAGGGATGTGAAGATACGCATCCTGAAGATTGATGGAAACCGTCTAGTGGCCGGGCCTTATGGCATTTCTGACTGAAGCTACTGTTTCCATCTTGAAGGGTTCCTCCTGTAGAAATTTGTTTAGGGAGGAAAGATCGATAATTAGACGAAACTTTCCCCCTTTCTTGGGTACCATGAAAATGCGGGAGTAGAAAGCCGGAGAATGGTCGTTTAACACCCTCTCCACTGCACCCTTCTGAAGAAGGGAGTGTACCTCTTCCTTTAATTGCACCAGATTCGACTGGTGGAAGAGCATGGGGGTCCTTACTAGAGGAGGGAGATCTCGAAACCGAAGATGGTATCCTCCTTGTATGACAGAGAGGACCCAGCCATCTGCCGTGATGCAAGACCAAGCCTCTGAAAAAAGGCTTAGTCTGGCACCGACAGGAACCCATGAAAGAGGAACACTCTACAAGAGAGGAATCGAGTCCCTAGGGCCAACATCCCTTTTCCTCAGGAGAGGGGGAAGAGCCAGTAAACCTCTTCCCTTGGCCTCTGTGTCGTATCTTTCTAGGTGCCAACTGACGAAGGGGAGGTCTGAACTGAGGTTGTTGCTTAGACTGGGGCTGCGTGGCTTTAAAAGGTTTTGGTGAAGGGCCCTGAACCTGTTCAGGATGACTTCGCTTCCTGGCCAGTTTCGACGGGCCAGGCACGGATGCAAGAGAGTGATGTTGCTGGTCTCTCAAGTCTTGAGATGCCACAGAGGAAATGAGCCCTCCAAAAAGAGTCTGTGATTCTAGGAGAGCAGCCCTCAAAAGGTTCTTACTGTGCTCCAGTAATACCTTGGATGTGTCCAAAGCAACATCCCTGTGGAGATGGAGAAGCTCCGTCGATAAAGCCATGGACAAGGATAACGCATGTCTTGATGTTTTTGCCACTGCTTCCAACAAATGAGACGAAGAGCAAGTGGCAAAAGTTTCCTCCCTAAGCAGGTTGAAGGAGGCTGCCAAAAAGAGATCAGCATGCAAAGCTACAGTCACTAGTGACCTAGCTTTTTGCTCTAAGGCCTCCAGTGTTTTAACCGGAAGGTGAGCCCAAGTCCCTGTGAAAATACCCACTTGCGTCGCTGCGTCGTCTAAAGTGGGAGGTTTAAGGGGCCAGTAAGGGGTGTGAACCCAATAACTAGCAGAAAAGACCAAAGGTCTCAGCATAGAAGGGGGAACGCATCATCCTCTACGTTGTCTAGGAAACTCCTGGCCCTTGCAAAACCTTTAAGACAGTTCTTTTACCGTATTGGAGTGAGGAAGCAACAAGAGGTCTGGACAGGAGGCAGATCCAGCTAGATTCTCCAAGCTGGAGAGAATCTTAGTGTCGTCCAAGCCTGAGGGCTTGGGACACAAATCACTGGGCAATAGGTGGTAAACCTTATTAACCGCTTTATCAAATGACCAGACCCCTTATTCCTCTGCCGCCTTCATCGATGGTTTGGGAGATCCTAAGGAAGGGGGTGCCACCTCTGTCGGTTCCGTATCAAACTCGTGAGAATCCACGAGAACAGAAAGGACATCCTCATCCTGCACTCGAACCTGGAAAGCAGGACTATGTGACCCAGTGATTTTTTGGCTGGAGAGACTTGGAAGTAAGAGGGACATCGACCCATGACTCCTCATATGGAACCAGAGGACTGTCCTTAGTGGCAGGCATGGCAGAAGAATGAGAGCAACTCTCAACCCTCCTGGTGTGGTTGGGAGAGAGTCTGTCCCTTTCCCTCCTTCTATGTACTGCGGCATCAATCTGACCTCCATGGGGCCAATGCCCTGAAGGCCATGGCTGTAAGTAGGGGGCCGTCCAATCGCTGCTATGCGGTGGAAGGCCCCACATCCCATACGTTGGTGCAACGAATCAAAGTCCCAAGGGGGAATGAATGGTAGTCTGGAGAGAGGGGGGACTCAGCCCAGACCCTCTCCCCATACTGATGGGCCTCAAATGACTGGTAATGACTGGTACTCGTAACCCTATGACCGTTGACCGGTGACTCTCACCCAGTGACTGATACCTGGTGACCGGTGTACGGTGACCGGTACCCTGTGACCGGAGCCTGATGACCAGTGACCAGTCACTAGCCAATGCCAGTCAGGACACTCTGAATGTATGAAGATCCTTTCCCAGATCTGACAGACTTAGATCGATGCTCCGCCCTTTCAGGGGGCATGAACCTGTCGCCAACAACGGGCCACTGGGGCTGAAAGGGTGCTTTTCTCCCCTCATGGGTGGACTTCACTTTTGGCCGACCCCGTTCTCTGTCCTTCTACATGACAGAGGGTGCTGGCCTCCCTAACAGGAGGGCGCGACTCTCTCTCTGTCCTAGTAGAGTGGAGAGGGTGCTGCTCCTCCCTTCCAGGAGAGGCATGACTCACTCTCTGCTTTTTGGGATCAGGGAGGGTGCTGACCTTCCTCACGGGAGGGCCCAACTCACTCCCAATCTGCTTACTGATCTCTCTCTGAGACCCGAAGGACTCAGAGATGGAGAACCCGAAAAATTCTGAAGAAGACAAAGAGACCTTCTTGTGTGCTTTGTAAGTTCTTCTGGATTCTGCGAGGTCCCAGACCTCGTCAGACCAAAGACAGCATATCGGACAGCTGTCTGTCCTAGTACAGTTGGTGCAAGACAGGCAGGTTCTGTGGGTGTCCCAGGGGCCTTTCCTGTGACCACACCTGCCAACCTCCTGCTTTGGCATAACTGTATAGAAAAAGAGACACTGAAAAAAAAACAAGATAATGTTTATACATGTATATATATATATATATAACTTGCTTGGATGACGTTTAACCCTAGCAGTAGGAGGCTAAACCACTGCAGACTATCTATTTTATATGAAAGGACAAATACTACTGTAGGTAATTTTTTTTAATATATATATATACAAACCTGCTATGTATATATGCAACTATATATAAATATATATGTAGTAAGAACAAAGCAAGGTGAAATGAACCAGATTAAACAGCTTACTGGATATAAAATTAAGCAAAAAACCAGCTTGGTAAATTGCTTTAAAGAAATACTAGTAAAATGAATAAATTCCTATACTAATTCATTTAAAAGAATTGAATCGGAGTTCAATATAAGGCACACTAGAGGAACATACTGGTGTGCGACCTGCTTTATCCTAAGCTTAAAAATAGTCAACCAATCAGATTGACGTAAATTTAATTTCAATACTTCGTGAGTTTTTTAAAGAAAAACTAAAGGAAAAACTGGTAAGCGACAAGGATAGGGAAAGAATAGAAAATTAACCTATCTGAGCTTAGAAAACAAACAGAATTCTCAAGAGAAGGCAAAGATTAAACCTCCGTACCACAACACGTGGCGAGGAATTAACAAGAAGTTTCTGATATCGATTGCCAAAACTCTGCAAGAGAGCTTCTTCTGAAAATTTCTAGAAGGGAAATACTGGTCTGGGTAATACCACCTGTTTAGTTTTACGAAAAAAACGTAAAGAAAAAGGATAAATTCACTACGATTGACTCTTCAATTGAAGGCAATTTCCATGTGGTAATTTTTTTGCCGTCTTCTAAGATGTCTGACCGGAAAAAGAATGATGTATCGTGGGAAGTCACGTGCTAAGTCTGTGGGGTTTACACAAAGTTCTATTCTCTAGAACTTTCTTCTACATTATGGGAGGATGAATTCTCATCATACAGTCAGGTATTTCCCATCATAGGAATAGATTAGCTACGCAATAGCAACGGAGTAAGCTATTACTGATATTAAAATACCTAATGCAAAATTTCTGTGACAGTGACCATGAGCCCTAGGTCAAAGAATCAAATGAACATGCTGTAGAATAAATTGTCTTACCTTCATAATTATTCATGCCAGGTATGGTAAAAATCAATCAAAGGGTTAATGTAAAAAAAAAAACTTGAACAAAAAGCTTTAAACATTGATGACAATGCTGATGCTGCCATCAGAAAAGCGCTGGTATTAGTTAGCCAGCATGTATCTAATCTATATGATATATGTCAAAATATTTATCCACAAAATAAGTGTCTAATGAATGAACAATTTCCATTTCAGGACTCATTTTTTATTTAAATCAGTGACACAAGAAAGCAAAGGGTCTGAATTTTCTACTAAAAAAGTATTTTAGGTAAAGAAGTTATGATGTCTACTATGATACAGTATCATCAAGGAAACATAACAGTTTATCAAAGCATCAACATATCTCACCTTCCTACCTGTGATCATGTCAAAGACTATTTCTGAATCTATTATGATCCTTCATTTCATTAATATCTTCGATGTAATTGCTGCATTGGCAAGAAAATTCAAACTATTAGGCTGATTGAGAACTAGAGCTACTGGTATTAGTGGAGTGTGCACCATAAATGGCATCACTCATTACAATGTGTTTGGCAGACTTAAAACAGGAAAACTCCTCCAGGAAACAAAGATAGGAGGGCATCCAGAGGCCATAACTCCTCTAAATCATGACATGGAATGCTGGAAATCCAAACTCACTTGAGGCCTCATCAATATAAAACAAATCAAGGGAGCATACCATCAGGAGCTATAACTCTTCTAAATAACAATATGGACTGCTGGAAATTAACTCTTGCAGAGTCTTAATTTAAGCTGTACGCCATATTTGTTAAAATCCAACAATACTTGTTTAAGTTATCTGGTGGAAACCAAAGTCAGGAGGACAGACAATCTGGGGCATACATGTGATTCTACCTGTGGTAGGACAAAAATTCAGATTTAAAGGATGTCTACCACACATACAGTTTTATAGCTGAAATACAACACTTTTGAAAATTAAAAGATTGAAATTGTTTTGAAAAACAACCAGTATTTTTACACAATCTATCCACACATTACAGAAACCAGATAGAACCAGTCTACTGGGGACTACCAGTGCAATCAACTGTGCAATAATATGTGCTGAGCATACATGTGATTCTACCGGCGGTAGGCCAAAAATACCGTTTTACAGGCCGTCTACCGCACGTACCATTTAATAGTTAAAATCTACTGCTTTTGAAAATTACAAGAATTGAAAAAGAATTTTAAAAAAAACTAAAACACAGTAATTTTACGCATTCTATCAACACATTAGAGAAACCAGCCAGAACCAGTCAACTGGGTACCGGAAATGTTGCACCAGTACAATGACCAGTGCGACGATGCATGGCAGAGCAATAGCATTAGAATTGTTAAAGAACAGCTGACATGTGTACACAGCAAGCTGTTAATTGATTACCTTATTGTTGGAATTTGAGGAGTTTAAGGCCAAATGCGGGATTTTTTGAGGTGTTATAAGTAAGAAAGGGATAAAAGGTGGTTTATGATGTCTTCTGAGCATTTGATGAAAATTGGCAGACCCTTAGCAAAGGTGAGATAAAATGAAAAGACCGACCATAAAAACTTATATCGGCAGAGACACTAGAAAGTATTCTGATTTCTGTCTTGTTTAATTGTTATTGTATTGTTCAAGATGTTTTAAGAGGACAAGATAATTAATTTTAATGATTGGATAAATTATTTCATAAAAGCATAAATACATGTATTTTTTTTCATTTTTATTTCAAGTCTAAATCAATCTTTATTTTTTTTAATTTACAGTGGTGAAACATGCCAACAGATTTTTGGATCTGAGCCATAAAAAGAATGAAGCCTTTGAGGATGAGGCTCGGAAATACTTTCCAAGTTCAAGTCAGCAACTTCCTCCTCGGGGTGAACATAGCTTGGAGGAGTATTGGAAAGTAGTCAGAAACCTTGCAAAATCAGCAACAGGAAAACTGAAGTTAGAACTTCTTTGCAGGCTGAATATGCTTGTGCTGTCATTACAACATTCTAATGCTGATACAGAAAGGACATTCTCCATTCTTCGCAAAATACAAATTGATTCAAGGGGAAATCTGGACCAGAGAACTATTGAGAGCCAGCTAAGTGTAAAGCTTAATAATCACAATTAATGTCATCAGTGGTCACTAGACAGTGATCTTGTGAAAGAAACTAAAAATGCTATTGGATTTTATAAAAGAAAAATCTTTGCAGTGAACTATCAGATAAAAAACTTTTCCTTTTTCATTATTTGACTGTATGCTGACTCATAATAATTATTATTGTAACATTTTCCGTCAGAATCCGAATCTAATTCATGTTCAAATTTGCTGTTTGTATACAGTATGAAGAGAATACATATTATAGCACCAAAAATACAGCACTTGTTTTGTTTCCATCCCTTTGAAACATAAAATTTATGCCGATAAAAATCTACTGGTTTAGAGGCCAACCTACTGATCAAAATTTTTAAATCTACTAGTTTGAAATCCTGGTTCTGTCACATGTATGACTGAATAATCTGATTAAGACTGACATTTGCAAACAAAAAGCTATAAATTAATTACCTTACTGTTGTAATCTAGAATTTATTACCAGAGGCAAGATATTTATTGATGTTATAACTAATAATGGGATCAAAGGTGGTCCATGATAACTCATAAATCTCTGATTAAATATCGTCTGACCTTTGGCAGAGGTGAAAAAAATAAAACAGACTGACTAACAAATGATCTTGGCAGAAACACTTGTGTAAGTATTTTTATCTTTTATTTTGTTTAATTATTATTGTGTTTATCCAGGTATTTTTAGAGGAATATTTAAGGGCAGCTCTTATTTTGTTTGCTCAATTCATGTCAAAATGCAGCTTTCTCCCAATGCTTAAAAAAGCATCGGCTAAGAAATATTACAAAAAGTTCAGCAGTGTTTGGAAATGAGAGTTGAAGTGGGTGCAGGCAAGTAGCAAAGGTCCTGAGTTTGCATTGTGTGTTTCATGAAAAGTGGATTTTAAGACAGAATATGGCAGAAGAAATTATATCACCAGGCATATTCAGACACCATCAGATAGGAGCAATGATTCTTCGATTCTTCTGGAATAAACACACACACACACCCTTTGAAGGCCTTATTTAAGACTGGATCAAAAGTTCTATCACTGCCACATTACAATGATGATATAGAGAGGACATTCTCCATTCTCTGAAAAATACTGAGTGACCAAAAAGGAAATCTGGACTAGAAAACTATTGACAACTTATTGACAACCTGTAAAGTGTGAAACTTAATAATCACCATGAATGTCATCAATAGTCACCTGGCAGTGAACTAGTGAAGGAGACTTGCTTGTGGATTTTATAAAACAAAAATCATTGCAGTGAACTAAGATATACAGCTCTTCCTTTTTCATTTAATTGACAATATCCCTGGCTCATATTCATTAATTAGTATTGTAACATTTGTTATCAGAATCTGATTCATGTTCAAAACTTGCTGTTTTATTATAATGCAAAGAGAATACATTTTATATCCAAAAATGCACTTGTTTTGTTTTCAGTCTCCCTTAAAATCCATAATTGTTATGTCGATACAAAATCCTGCTGATTTAGAATCTTAATCTACCGATCAAAATTTTGAAATCTGAAAATCTACTGATTTGATGTCCTAGTTCTGTCACATGTATGCAGGGGGCCATAACTCCAGTAACATAATGTTGTGGAATGTAAGTTAATTCAAGGTCTTACCAATATTAAGGTGCATGCTAAATTTGGTTCAAAACTCCTAGTAAATTATGCTGCAGAAACCAAAGTTAAGAAGATGGAAAATCAGGGGTTATTACGCCTCTAACTTATGTTAATATACTCAAGGTTTCATCAATACAAAGTTTGGTTGAAATTAAACAATCCTTGGAAAAGTACAGCTGCAGAAACCAAAGTGAGGAGAATGCACATGGTGGATGAGTTTTGTAAATGATGTCATGGAATGAATATTACACTCCTTCTGGGTTTCAGCAACATGAAGGCGCATACAAAGTCTGGTTGTAATCCAACAATTCTTGTTAAAAGTTATGCTGCAGAAACCAAAGTCAGGAGAAAGGGCAATCAGGCAGCATAACAGAATGTTGTGGAACACTGGAAATGTAACTCTTTCAAGGTCTCTGCATCATCAAGACAGAAAGCAAATTTGTTTGAAATACAACACAATTTGGTAAAATTATGTTGTTGAAATCAATCTTAGGCAGATGAGTAATAAGTTAGCATAACTCCTGTTCATGCTATCATGGAATGCTGGAAATAGAGCCAATTACCCAATCTGACTGAAATACAACAAACCCTGATAAAGTTATACTGTTAAACTCAGGAGGGCGGGGAATCAAGGGCATAAATCTTGTAAATAATGCATTAGAACAATGGAAATCTTGCTTATTCAATGCCTCATCAATATAGAGCTACATACCAAATTTATTTTATATATAACAATCATTTGTAAAGTTATGCTGTGCAAAAATGTTAGGAGGATGGACAATCTGTGGCCATGCCTCCTCTAAATGACATAAAATGCAAGGTCTGGTCAATACAAAGCTGCATAACAAAACTTTTGCTAAAATCCAACACTTCCCAATAAATATATATTGCAGAAACCAACCTGCTAATAGACAGAGAGATGAACAGAGATGGTCAACATGATTATTATAGGACTCCACTGACTACATCAAGCAGGACCAAGATGAAACTTTAAGACTATATTCTGAAAAAAATGATTTTGAACTGGAATAAATATTAACTGTTAAGTATTCATTATTACTGAACTGGCATCATTCAAGGTATACTTCAGATATATCCACAAAATGGGTTGATAAAAATCTATCCATACTTGTTTGTTATTATGCTCACAAGCCAGCAAAGCTGAAATTGGTTTTGATTTGGTTTGATTTTTATGGCACATCAACAAAAGCAGATTATTTAGTGCTGATTCAACACTACAGTATTTGAGTCATCATGATCCGAATGTAGGATTCAAACCAGCACATTTTTGGTCATGATTCCAGCATGTTAACGACTCTGATAGCTAACAACTCTGGTCTTGCCTCCATTAGTCACCTCTTATCATATGCAGGAGGAGGACACCTCAGGCCTATTTTACATCTCAGAACCTTTGACCTTAAAAACTTGTTTATTGGAATGCAACTAAACACAATGTCTGGTTTAAAATTCACTTGTATATATAAATGTCAATGTGTTATAAACTGAATGAAGTCCGAAGAGGCAAGCAATAACCTTTGACTTGACCCTATGGTCAATTAGGTCTAGTTTCAAACCTCCTTCACAAAGGTGCAGCTGTTTGTGGTCAGATCTGTGCCATATTCATTCAGAACCAATTAAATACTGCAAGAAGTGTTATACTGCAGGAAGTGTTATATTGATTTATGACCAACTGGATATCATAAGAAGTTTTTCATGAAAACTGTGCTGATATGATCATTCATTTATAAGGAGTAACAAAAAATGTTCAAGATGGCCACCCAATCAGCACTATTTTCATTTATTACCAACTAGACATCATAAAAAGTCTCTCAATGAAAACTCTATGTAGATATGATCATCCAGTCAGGAGGGATGTAAAAACCAAGATTTTCAGATTGCCACCATAGTGGGCAAGTTTGCTATTAGATTGGCACCATTTTCATTTAAAACCAACTAGACATCATAAAAAGTCTTTTAGTGACAACTCTATGTAGGTATGATCATCCAGTCAGCAGGAATAACAAAATAAAACTATTTAGATTGTGACCATGGTGCGCAAGTTTGTTATTAGATTGGCACCATTTTCATTTAGGACCAACTAGACATCATAAAAAGTCTTTCAGTGAAATCTCCAACTTGATAAGACCATCCATTCTGGAGGAGTAGCCATAACAAGATTGTAAAGATGACCACTGTAGTGGCATTACTGGATGAAAGATTGGGACAAATTTCATTCAGGACCAACTAGACATCACAGCATAAGAAATCTTTTAGTAGAAACATCATCTCCTTAAGACCATCCATTCAGTAAGAGTATTTATAAAAAGATTTTCAAGAAGGCTGCTGTGGTGGACATATTGGATGTTAGATCAAGACCATTTTCATTTAGGACCAAGTATACATCATAATAAGTCTTTCAGTGAAAACCACATTTTAATTAACCATCTGCTCAGAAGAAGGAATGATAACAAGATTTTCAAGATGGTCACCATAGTAGCCATATCAGAATCCTAAGGAGCACTATTTTCACTTAGAACCAACTAAATATCATAAAAAAATCATTTAGTGAAAACCCATGTCAATATAATCATCAGGAATAGTAGTAGCAATAACATGATTATCAAGCTGGCCACCATGGGGACTATATTTAATGTCAGAGTGGCATGATTTTTATTTTAGGACTAACTCGACATCATAATAAGTCTTTTAGTCAGAGCTCCATGTCAACATGATCATCCATGCAGGTGGAGGAGTGATAATAAAAAATTGCAAGATGACTGCCATATTGGGCATATTGGATGTCAAATCATCACCATTTTCATTTAGGACCAACTAGATATTATAATAAGTCTTTCAGTGAAAAACCCATGCCAATAAGGCCATTCATTTTATAGAAGTAGCAATAACGAGGTGGCTAAGATGGCTACTGTGGTAGACATATTGAATACCCAAGGGGCAACATTTTCATTTATGACCGACTAGATCTTGGGATTAAAGTGTCTGCAAAGTGTCATGGCAATCCAACCCAGTAGTTTAGGAGGAATAGCAAAAGCAAAATCTTAAACTAATGCATTGATGATAGAAGCTGGGTGCTGTCTGACAGACAATATGCCATCATCTATGACCAGTAGAGTTAAAAATTTATGCAATATCTTAATCATATTAGCCTGTTTACCAATACAGATCAAAATCACAAAAGATATACCGTCTCTCAAGTGGAAAGAAACCCCACCAATTATATGCCAAGATCACCTCATAAATACTGGCAGATCATGCTTATAATAAAATTAATTAGGCATCTCAAGGATATTAGCCAATTTACAAAGTTTTATTGAAATCATATAAAAATACAGTCTCTAGAGTGGTAACAAATTCAGCCAATCAGATGCAAGATCAGCTCATTTATATGTGTGGATTTGATCAAAAACCAACTCAGCCAATTAGATGCAAGATCAACTGATTTAAATGTGTGGATTTGATCAAAAACTTGTCTGAGATCAATACCCTATGCAAACAAAGATGGCTCTATCCATCATACATGTGTAACAAAAAGTTTGTTTACACCCAACTGAAGATTGTCCTGTAGGGTGCAGCACTAACCTTAATTGAAGTTATGGTTGTACTTTCGTAAGTTTATATATCAAGGAATTTACTCTTTAATTTCTATGGAAACATTGTTTTTATTTCATAGAGTTGATCCTGCTCAAAAACTCGAAACATTTTGGCTTAATCATGACAGTTACCATCATTGATCTAAATATCCATCCATTAAAACATAATTACTTTTCTTTCTGCCTGAATAATTTGTATATTAATAAAAATTAAAAAATTTCCATAATATTGTGTCTCAAAAATGTATATCTTTATTGTCAGGATTGTGCATGGCTCATGCAAAAATCTCAGGATTGTTGTAATTTTTTCAAGGGCTCTATTAATTAACTCACCCACTTTTAGAGTTGAATTCTGAAACCTCTTTTACTGTATTTGTGTTGAGTTCATCTTCCAAATTATAAAACATTTAAAAAGTTTAAGTCTTGAAATATAAACATCAATGTATATACAATAATGATGCTGTCAACAAACGTTACTGTCATTAATAATTTTCAGTTGCATATGTACTTTGTCAAATCTTTATATTCTATCTTCCAAATCAAATCAAATCTCTATATTTTACTTCTTCAAGGATTCTACCATATCATTCAATTTTTCTTCCAGATCATTTAATTCCTGGACCTCATCTTTAGATCTTTTCCCGAGACAGTTTGACTGAATGACATATTCTGTGGCTTCTGCCTTCTTGCTAAGGCTGTCTGCTTTAACTGGGACTGCTTGGGAGGGTGATCTGAACTAAATATTGGTTTTGATCCACCAACTGCACCAGAAGGGGGAGGGGACATTGTAGCTGATGGATAAAAAAGTTTCTCGGAATCTGTCTTAAGAAAAGAAGTCACCAGTGACTGTTCTGAGAATTTCAAAGCACTTGCTAACGATTCATGTTTTTTACTTCTCATATGCAAGGAAATGGCATACTCCTCGATTTTCTCCAAATTTATTAACTTATTACAGAAAGCACACATTGCTATGGACTTATCCCCACTGAACTCTCTAATCCATGAGTATATGGGGTCTGTGATCCATTTGTGATTAAAACAAGCAATTCCCACATCGTTACAGCAGATGACAAATTCAATGTTCACCATGCTTCATTCATCATTTGGATTAACTGGTTTATCAATAGTAACACCAAAACAATAACAGACTGGCCATAAGACAAGGGATAATACTGAAGGTATATGTGTGAGGAAATGAAAAATTAGAATGATCAGTTTTCCCCAAAAATAATGAGGTAAAAATGAAACACCTAATAATAATAGATTAAATATTAGCAAAATTAAAGGACTTTTGTCAATAAAAATGTATGGTCTTTTCAAGGGTTTTTGAGACCACACATTAAATTCAAAGGTTTCTTAAGACCTGTGTGAACCGAGTTGTGCATCAATGAGCCCAGAAGTGCTCTGAAGTGGTCTAGGTAGGTAAACTTGTTTGCATTATATCCTTGCTTGCCAAACAAAGAACACTTTCACGATAATGTTTCAGTGTTTTATTGTACAAATAAAGAATTCTAGTTGCATCTCTGGTTTGGTTTTTCTTTTTGTTTGTAAAATTATGCTCATTGTGTACATATTCTGCCATTAGTGATAAGTCTCAATCAATTCTAGAAACTTACCTACAAACATGACCCAGTTCTAATATTTATATTGTTTCATAATGTAAAGATTGTTTTTGACAACAGAATGAATCACCAAAATAATATACATCTATTTATATTATCTTACCTCTGAAAATCTGAAAGATAATCCACGTTTTCTTAAAAAATAGTTAATGTGATCTTGACACTACAAACTGAAATATGATGATGATTGTTCTAAATAGCCAAATTATCAGACTGGTTCTAAAATCTGATTGCAGAATACCATTATATGTAATGCTATTATTGGTGTACAGACTGAACTATGTCCAAATTGAGGCTATCAAGCGGAATTCTGTCAAATGAATAAAACTGAGACTACAATAATTTCTATAACTTGTATGTCAGAGATATTGATCACTTCATCACAAATGAATGTAAACACAATTTAGTTTACTGGAAAAGGAAATCCTTTATTAATGGTATTGGTTTATTGTACTCCAAATTTTTCCAAGCTGATGTGCATGACTGCTTTGTCTCCCTTTGCATGCTGTCCAGCAGTAAAATTAAATGAAACTATCAATCACATGTTAGCTCAATGTAACACTGATGACCATTGATTTTACATTTATAAAAGTGATTCAATAATTAATTTTGCCCATTATCTTGAGACGAAAGGTAGTTTTTCCTTTATCATTACCTTTAACAAACTAGCGACTCACTCTGTTTAGCGAACTGCAAAGCATGTTAGATGTTTTTACTGCTGCCTTTTGACAACACCTTTACTTAACCCATGTGATAATTAGTGTAATCAAAACAGTTTCACAGTTTTACAGTTGACTACTCAGTCACCAGGTCTTGAGAACAGGTAAAACATTCCTTATAGTTTATGTTCCAACTTGAATTTTTAAATTTTGTGTCGATTTTAAAAAAAAATGGATTGGTGTCCAGACCAATTTGTGTAATATTTTAAATAACTGCACATTTTTAAAACAATGGTGTCTATAAAATTGGAGAGCCTGATTAATTATTTTAATTAGTGGTATCTGCAGGAAATAACAGTCTAAAATATATTATACCCATACATCAAATTACATCAAAATTAATCATTATAACATGTTTGGCATAACCATAACAAAAGGACTATGGACTAATAACACATATTAAAACATAAGAATTATACATAACTGTGATCAATATGACATAATACAGTAAGTATAATGACAAACCTTAAAAATGTTTATGTCGGTAGGGTATACAACCAAGGTTATGTCTTTCAGATTTGTTTTAGGTGTTTTCTTCCCATAAGTCTGAATACATTGCACCATCAGCTTTGCAACTTCATCTGCAGGAAACCTCAGGTTTCCTGTTCCAAGGGCTGGAAAGGACATGGTCTTGAAGCGATTCTGATCTGCTTGTTCAAGGCAAGTAAAAACCCAATTCTTCATCAACTGAAACCCAAAAGAAAAAAATTGCAGCATTTATGTTACAATAAAGGTCACTCTTCTCTGCATACTATAGCAGAAACCAATAGATTAATTAGTTGCTGGTCATTAAGATTTCCATGACATTGCAGATGAAAAAGAGAAAACGAGAGCCCAGCCATTACTTTCAAGTCAACTTTGGACAACTGCAGGACATGGGTTTGAATTGCAATCAGGCCTTGAATTCCTTAAGCTTTTCATATCAAAGATTTGAACTTTTCATCCATTGTTAGAAATCATAGTAATATTTTCATTGTGATGGAAGCTTATGTCTGCAAAATTATTTTATATTCAAGAAAAGTTTTATGCTAACGCCATCCATAGAGATATTACACCTCAGACGTGGGAGTATATTCTCAGTCATGAAAGTTTTTATGAATATAGGGTCAGATTGAAGTGATATACACGAAGGCTTACCTGATACAATCAAACCTCCCAAGACAAACTCTCAAGATTAAAATAAAAATCTGAATTTTGAGGGATTTCCAAAACAATGAAGATGTCTATTTTCTCACAATAGTGAGATGTGACCACTTGTGTCCTTTCATAGTGTATGTATAAATACAGGTATACCTAAATGATTATTGATCCTTGCTTTAAAATTGATATATCAAAATGCATAGATTATCAAAATGTATAAGATAAGATAAGAATTCTTTATTTCAGACTGCATGGTCCATACATCTAAATTAAAATATAAAATAAAATAGAATATAAAATATAGAAGTATTTTAAGACATATAAGTTCATAGGTGTCTTATGTGCAAATATACATACACATCTACAACTACAGAATGTGTTTGACATTGTTAGGAATAAAATCATGTGAGACATTTAAATAGTAATTTGTTCCATCTATCTATAATCTGAGAACTTAAATGAATATCATAGTTCCACAACGATTTCAAGATACAGTTTTTACTATTTGATATTCGTGTCATCATTGAAAACACATACTTTCTCATTAATTCTTCAAAACTAAATACATTATAGTTTACAAACATGGTAGAGGCACTATTGTGCATGTTTAAGTTAGAAAGAATGAGAGTCACAAAGGGTCCTGCATTGTATCAACATGTGAAAAAGGGCTATAACTCTATTCAAAATGAAGAGGAAGAGGCAATTATCTTACAGAGCACAATTGTGTTTCTAAGAGAATTGTTATAACAAACTTTGAAACATTTCCAAGCTATGATGGGTTCTAAATGGAACTTCCAATGTGATGATCAAAAATGAGTATAAGAAATGAATTTTCTAAAAGGAATATCTACATCTAGGACACAATGCTGACACCAAACTGCATAAGGATATATTGAATGGTGTCTGAATTAATTGGTTACTGGCAACTTCCATTAGTGATGATATGAAATTGATTGCCAAGACCCATAACTCTGTCAAGAATTAAATATTAATGATGAAACCTGTACAAGCAGATCTCTATGTGTTAGATGGGCTAACACTAAACTGCATCAAACTGTATGCCTGTGGAATGGTTCCTGAGCTACTGTATGCTTGGTCATAGTTAATAACAAACTTTAAAGCCATTCTTAAATGAAACAGTATATCACAAGAGGCCCAAGTGAGTCTGAGAACATGAACCTACCAACACTGGCCTCGTGAATACATTCTTGCATAAACCAAAATTAAAATCAGTAATTGGTATATCACGTAACTTTTCATTTTTGTTGTTGTTTTGTTTCTTAGTATATTGAGACAATACTTGACATAATCTGGCCTGTATAGCAAAGTGTGCAAAGAACATACAACAAAAACAAGGTGTTTGAGCTCATAACATAAATACTGATATGAGTTCAAATGATAAAAAAATAAATGTCTATTTCATGCAGTGTTTGAGTTTATATATTAGCTAGGTTGTCTATTTCATGCAATGTTTGAGTTTACATTATCTGGCTGTCTATTTCATGCAATGTTTGAGTTTACATTATCTGGCTGTCTATTTCATGCAATGTTTGAGTTTAGGTAAGTATATGTTATGTTATTTTGAGGTCAATAATGATGAGGGTCCATTTTTATGTTAATATTAGAAAATAAAGACCATGCTTAACATATAACAGTAATATTTTTAAATTCTCTTTAATCTGTTTATTTTTCTCTAAAAATGGGTCAGATTTTCAATCTTCAGCACTTATTTACCTCACCCAGTAAATTACTTATCTCAACAAAAAATATGGAGCATGGCTCTTGAAAAATATGCATTATTTGAACAAAGAAATTTTTCAGACTGCATAAGCAAAATATTGAAGTTTATCTTTTGAAAAAGATGTATTATATATTTTTTTAACATTATGTCAGATTTTCAACTTTCAACAATTATATGTCTCACCTGAAACATCATCTATTTGTGAGCTTCCCTGAAGAAAGTTACTTATGTGACACCCACCTTTCACTTATTACTTCAACCATACATAAACATTTCTTCTCTTTGAAGAACTTTGAAACAAAACTCTGTGGCTGATTAAACTATACCCCTTGTCCTCAAAAGTGATACAGAAATGTGTAAATAGGAACACGCCAATGAACAAACAAATAAATAGATAGAAAAACACAGATCAACATCACTGATACAAATGTGAAATACCTTGATGCTAGAATGGTGTCTGTGAAATTTAATCAAGTTCTGCTATCAGTGGCTTTTAAGAAGTCATTTTAAGGCTGTTATGTTTTATAAGTGATAGGTGTTATATCTGGTAGTAGATCAGTATTTGAAAGGTGCTGATGCCAGGATGCTTTTGGTAAAATTTTATCATCTTCTGCTAAGAAGTTTTGGAAAAGTTGTTTCAAAATGTCACTTTTGTTACAAATTTTATCGATCTTTTATGGTAGGTCTGCATCAATTGTATGAACTTGAAAGGCCTTAATGCCCAAATGCACTCTTTTAAATCAAGTTGTTCTGTAAAGTAGTTTTGGAGATGAAGTCTTTTAAAATCATTTTCTAATTTAGTAAAGGTGACAATGTCCAGTTTTCTTACATACTGGCATCACCTGTACAAAACTGAAAGATCTTGATTAAAAAATTATGCTCAATTCTATTTAACTTATTTTGAGACTGTATCATTTATAAGTTTTTGAGACTGTATCATTTATAAGTTTTTCTATTTTTAGTAGTGACCATATTGTATCACATCATTAACTCAAAGTTACAAGGTCTTGATGCAAGAATATTAAATGCTTGCTGTTAAATTTACTTCAAGCTGATCGAGTATTTTTTTTTTTTTATTACCTTAGTGAAAAATTGCAAACGTTGAGGGGTGATATATGACAAATGATGGACAACCCACTCATACAGGAGGAATGGACATACAGTATTTTCAGCTCACTGGACCTTACAGGCTGTTGAGCTAAACATTTAGCCAAATTTTGCCCAAACAAAATGTACAAGGACATTAACACATATTTATATGTGCACAAAAATACTACCATCTGCCATTTTCTTACAGTGCAAGACCAGGTATAAAAAACTACTGGGGAAAAATACTGAAGATATACAGCTGCGATAAAAGGACAAGAAAAAGAAAGGAAAACAATTAAATACAAATTCTCAATTAATATTTTGAAGATTAACAAAGATTGCTTCAGAAAAAGTACCTCTATCTGTAGACATCTCTCAGCTGAAAAACCTTTCATGTCACCCTTTTATGGGACAAGATTTCAAAGGCATACTGGTATTATCTGGAACCTACCCATAAATAATATTTTGTTGTAACTGTGTGTTTTTGCTTACAATTCAAACTTTTTACCTCTATGGAGTCGCCATGGACACCATTATATGCTCTTAAGTAGCCGTGATAGACCTTCTTACAGCTAAGCTTGCCTCCACTTGTGACAACAATTTGTCCAGGATTGATCCCATTGGGATACTGTTGAAGACATTCTCTCTGGATACTGTCACCACCATATTTTATGATTGTCTTTGAAATTGCCCCTGTGTTGAGGTCCAAATTCTGACTGGTTGAATTAACAATTACATCCACCTACATGTACATAAAAAATGTATTTTGTTTACCCATTTATCTTCCAATATTCTGTCCAATAAATTATTCATCCATTCATATACTGATCCAGGTTTCACCCATCAACATAATCTCTCTCTCTCTCTCTCTCTCTCTCTCTATATATATATATATATATATATATATATATATATATATATATATATATATATATATATATATATATATATATATATATATTGAGGGGTGATACAGTATATATATATATATTGTCAAACAGAATACTGAGAATTTATCATTTCTCATGGGGCACCTATTTGCATGGATTTTGTGGTTGTTACAAAGTATGAACCCAACAAATAATGATCTATCTGAGGAAACTATAGGTCCCCTCCATAATCCTTTTATGCATTTATCTTTGTTTGGTGTACCTTTTTTCGAATATCTACACTTACATGACACTATATAGCCAGGATTGTACCAATGAGCAGCTAAATCCTATATGTACATACATCCATACATATATACTCCTAAACTTAAGTACTCATGAAAATGCAATTTCTTTAATCAAAACCCTAAAAATTGATATCCACAAAAATAAATTATTTCACAGTCTACATTATACCTAATTAAAGCTATGATGGTGTATCCAGGAGTTAAAGTGTACATAAAACAGGCAGTGGAGAAGGGCAGGGTCTATAGACAGTTCTGAAATTTATCTATTTGAAAAAGTGTTGGAACAATGAAAGTTGAAACAGAACACTATCTTGTTCAAGGACAAAAAAAGAAAAAGATTTTTGGTATGCCTCCTTATATGTTATATATTTATATATATATATATACCATGACACCAATATAATTCAATAGGATAGAGAGTTATTATTTCTTCCAAGCAGGAATCAATCATGTCCTGTGAATAATGGCACCTTTTACCTAGTTCTCTTGCATCAGTGCTCTAACACACTCAGTCATTCAGTCATCCCCAAAGAGGATGGAATAAGATAGCAGGAAAGGAATCAAGGTACAGAACTCACTCACTAGGCAAGTGGATTAGACACTCAACTACCATCTGAATTTCTATTTAGAAATGCAAAGTATACACATGAAATTCTTAGTTCAAATTAAAACCTAAATACCAAAATGAGATGAAGGCACTTGTCCCTGGATATACTAAGACAAAATAATGTAATCTTGTATGTAGACCAGGAAACAAAAATGTAATTAATAATCAGATTGGAAGATAGACCAAATACCACACTGCCTACCTTCTGGTTTGCAAGTTCTCCCTGAACAACAGAAACCTTGATCCTCATAGCATCAATAATGCCACCAGCACTCTCTGGGGAGGGTTGCCAGTCCATTGACTCTTCTCTTCCTCTGCTGTAGCCACCCCTGGCCCCTATGATAGTAAAATATAGTAAGTATTATGTAAGTACATTGACTATGTATGTATGTATGTATGTATGTATGTATGTATGTATGTATGTATGTATGTATGTATGTATGTATGTATGTATGTATGTATGTATGTATGTATGTATGTATGTATGTATGTATGTATGTATGTATGTATGTATGTATGTATGTATGTATGTATGTATGTATGTATGTATGTATGTGTGTATGTATGAATGTATGTATGTATGTACATACAAGGTCTTCAGAAATCCTCATATATGACAGACATGGCTGACAGGATTGGTTTTTGACTGAGTATAAGATGCCCAAAATGGACACTGGAAGTCTCTGATAAATGAAACACACAAATCGGACTTAAAATATATAATTGTTTCAAAACTCATAGACAGGAATTGACCTCATATTGTACTTAAGATTTACACTGCAATAGATGTGACACAACCTTAGAGCTTCTGTAAATTGTATAAGGTAACCCCTACCAGGGAACTAGTTCCCTGCTTCAACCAAGTCTGGGAGTGGACCATTTGATTTCATGGGTAAAGAGAGGCTGACAACAAACAGTTTGGTCAATTTTGAAAAGACAGGAATGAATAAATTAAATGTGCTCTATACAGATTGATAAACATATTGAGAATTATGGCTAAAACTGTGAGTAAAAAGTTTGGTTACAAATGCAGACCCCTCCTCCCCCACAAATTAAATGGTTCTCCTCCAAAGTTAGAACCTAGCTCAATGTAGGCTAGCATAGCACCACAATAAAAACTGGTTCATGTACATTTGAGTGATATGAAGGTGATGTCTGCATTAGTAGTAGTAAAGTGGCAATTTGAGACCACCACATATGACATTTTGCTAAGTCATGGAGCAGCAACATTTTTGTTAAACCCTGGGCTTCATGGGAAGGTAGGTCTAGGCAGGCATCTGGTGGTCATGGCAGCATAGCAGCAGGTGGGTGACTATCACCAACACACCAATTAGAGACATGATATGTCTATGAGATACCATCAGAAGTCATGGTTCAACAAGGAACAAACATGTATACATGAATGCCTTGCGGGCAACAAAACAGTGTGGATGAAAATGCTTCAACAATTATTGTGTGGTACATGTCCAGCAATATTGATACAGGATCCAACTTCTGACCTGCTGGACATGCAGGGCAGGCACCATCGCCACTCACCGCATATGCAACTTATGTGGAGTTGGCCACCAGGACAAAAATCTGCGACAGGTAACAATTTAGGAAGGTCCTTAGCAAGCTGCATAGTAAAGCTCATCTTAAGTCCAGGTCATGCAAAGCAACAAACGTCTCTATTAATGCCGCGCTGGAGCAAGAACATGCTCCTACTGAACCAGTGACAATCATAATCTCACATTCAGAGAAAGGCTAGGTACCATAGCATACATAGCAGCACACCAGGGTCACCATAGTGGGCTGAACTCAGTCAAGAAAACCCAGCAACACATTTTCCAGTTAGAGAAAGGCTGTGTATCATAAATATCATAGCCCACATACATGATAGCAATCAACATGTCTAGTATAAAGTAAATGAATGCCCTGCTCAGGGAGGGGCTGATCACCAAGAGAAAATACGATGATATGCTAGAGGCTGTACTGACCACCCAAGCACAATTTCCAACCCCAGCAGGTACCAGGTGACCCATACCAGCCCTTAGGCAGCAAAAGCCCAGAACGGCTCCAAGGCAGCCACCCATACAGGCTCCAAGGTTGCCACCAACGCCATCCCCTGGGACAGCTAAAGCCAACCCTGTTACAGCTACCCATACTGGCTCCAAGGCTATCCAAAGATGCTAAATGACAGGTCAGGTGGAAGGCCACCAAGGAAGCAAAGGCCTCTCCCCCAGTTTCTACTAAACAATACCCTCTGCCACTCTCAAGCAATATGAGTGTAATTCTGGAAAGGATAAAATTGTCATCAATTATCAAACCATCACACCAAGAGGTCACCCCCTAGAAGTGAACCTCTCCAAACTTCTCAAGGCCATGACCCACGAACTGATCAATATCCTAGCACAGGAGATTGGAAAGATGTCAAGTTTACCCTTATCATTAAAGCTCAGTTAAAAAAGATTACCATAGAAGGGGAGCTATCTCCATGCCAGCCTACTTATCAGCCAGACAAGCAGAGGTGGCGCTGTTGGCCGATGACCTCAAGGAACTGGTAGCTAAGGCCATCGCTAAGATTGAGGAACAGCTGGAAAAGTTTAAGAAGAAGGGCTCAGGCTGACAGCTTGTCAGATTTGAGGAGGTAAAACTCTACATTTCACAGTACTGCCCGTTTCAAGGCAAGGGACATATACCCACCCTCAAGTGGATCACCAAGAGAGCTGTTGTCAACATAGAAAACCACGATACCCAATGTTTTAAATGGGCCATTCTTTCTGCCCTTTACCCTGCTAATGACCACACCGATCATACCAACAATTACAGTAAGTATTTGGGAATGCTACGATTAGCAATCTTAAGTTTCCGTATGTTTGAGTACCATAAACCCACCATCGCCGTAACGTCTTTGGATGGGACTAAACTCTTTACTCCATACGCATCTCTGATAAAGCTCTGGATAAAACCGTCAACCTGCTGCTGCTGTTGGACTATATAATTCCACACTACATACGGATTAAAGACCTATCCAGAATGTTGTATAGCAGTAGCAAGCATACAGATTGAAAGCAGGTCTGCTGCCAATTCCTCCATACCTTCTCCTGACCTGACCTTCTTGAGAGCCACATTAAGGACTTTTAGGGTATAGGTTAGAGGCTGCGGTGGACATTCCTCCCAGAACCACGAAAGAAAAAGCTTTACTTTAAGCACCTCTTTCATCAGATGGCTGTACCTTACGTTATCTATACTGACCTCAAGGCCTTTATCATGCCAGTGAAAAGGGTACAGGTTGACTCTACCTAGAGCGATACCTATAGAACCTACAGGCAACTTCCATGCAACTTCTGCTAAACCATCAAGTAATGCATCAGTAAAACCAAACCTCCTGTGTTATGCAGAGGAAAGGACGCAGTAGTCCAACTGATTAAAACCCTAGAGAAAGAGATAGTGTATCTCAAACAGGAATTAGCCCACCCTTGTCCTTTGGTGATGATACCATACAATATCACTGCATTCCAAGAGACTAAGGTTTGTCACAAAAGCAGCTGGGAAACGACTGGGTAAGAGACCACTGCCACATCACCAGCCAATACTGAAGAGCTGCCCATAACAGCTGTAACCTCCAGCCATGATTTACACCAGAAAAAAAAAAGAAAGTCCCTGTTATCTTCCACAACCTGAGGAACTACAACTGCCATCTGCTGATGGGAGCCCTGCGAACAGTCTCAACGGTAGACATAAATATCATTCCCAACAACATGGAAAAATATATGACCTTTACTCCGGGCCAGCTCCACTTTATAGACAGCTATCTGTTCTTACCCTACAACCTATCCAAGCTATCTGATGGTCTCTGCTATGATGGCTTCCACATCACCTGTTGATATACTGCACATGATGTACCTCTTTTGACCATCAAGGATGTCTATATATACGAGTATATGGATGGGTGAGGTCACTTTGATGAGACGCAGCTACCCCCCCCACACACACACACACCATTAACAGTATGGGTATATCCTCAGAGGACAATCAGCATGCTCAGAAAGTATGGAATGCCTTTGGCTACAAGATGATGGGAGACTATCACAACCTTTACCTTAAGTCAGACATGCTCTTTCTGGCAGATATCTTTGTTAGCCTTCTGGATCACCTCCTTGAAGATGTATGGCATCGTACCTCCCCACTACTTTAGCAATCCCGGGATGAACTGGGATGCTCTACTTAAAACCACAGGAGCAGAACTCGAGCTGCCGTTAGACATTGAAATGCATCTCTTTGCTGAGCGAGGCCTTCAAGGCAACATCTCCATGGTGAGTAAGCAATATGCAAAGGCCAATAACCTCATGTGCCCGGACTTCGACCCCTCTAAACCTACCAACTGGATCATTTATCTTGACATCCATAACCTTTATGATATGGCCATGATGCAGAGCCTATCACTGGGCCAAGCCCAAAAAGACTGATTTAAGTAGCATAGCCCCAAATGCTCCCAGGGGCTACCTTTCCGAGGTGGACTTGGAATAGCCACAAGAACTGCATGACATGCACTGTGACTACCCTCTAGCCCCTGAGTCTATGACTATTCCAAAAGAATGGCACCAGCACGGTTTGGTAAACAAGCTGGAAGGTCGTTACACAGAATGTACAACGCTGGTACTTAATCTGCTGAAGATAGAGCGATGCGTCGTTCACTACAGAAACCTCCAGCTCTTCACTAGCCTTAGCATGAGGGTCACTAAGATTCACCAAGTGCTAGAGTTTGACCGGAACCCATGGATGGCACTTTACATCCAAAAGAACACGGACTTGCGGGCTAAGGCCACAAACGGCTTTGACAAGGATTACTTTAAGCTGCTCGATAATTCCGTCTTTGATGAGACCATGGAAAATCTGCGGAAGCGCATTAACGTCGATTTGATCCAGCCCGATGGACAAGGAGACAAGATGTGATGCCTGATCATTGAGCTAGCCTTTCAAACCCGTAAGATCTTTGAGGGTAACCTTGTCACCATAACTCCATCAAAGCCAGATTCAATCTTAACTGCCCCATCTACACAGGCCAGGCCAGGTCAGGCTGTTCTCAATCTATCAGAATATTTGAGGTCTGACTTTTACTATAACCACGTAAAGCGCATTACGGTACCAAGGTCCAGCTCCTCTACACCGATACCGAAAGCCTGCTGCTGGAAGTGGAGACAGAAGACATTCAACGGGACATGGTAGAGGACACACATCTCTACAATACAAGTGACTTCCCAGAAGACCATCCCCTATATAATGACGCTACCAAGAAGGGGGTAGGAAAGTTTAAAGACAAATATAAGAGTCCTTATCGCTGAGTTTGTAGGCCTACGTCCTAAGATGCATTCCATCCTGAGTGCAGACAGTGCAAAGTCCCAGAGGGCTAAAGGCGTAGTACAATCGATGGTCAAGGCTGACCTGCAGAATAAGCTATACCTTTAGAGCCACATGCAGAGAATGGAGGTTTCTCACACCAACACAGGCATATGTAGCAAAAGATACCAGATGGGGATTTATAGCCTGACAAAAGACAAGCCTCTCCCTGCTAGACACAGAAAAATGGATCGGACCCGTTGGGATTACAAC
The DNA here is from genome assembly GCA_029931535.1 of Margaritifera margaritifera. Taxonomy (NCBI): domain Eukaryota; kingdom Metazoa; phylum Mollusca; class Bivalvia; order Unionida; family Margaritiferidae; genus Margaritifera; species Margaritifera margaritifera. The sequence continues at coordinate 186,034 of JAQPZY010000639.1, forward strand.
CTGAGCCTATGGCCACATCCAAACATAGGTGGAGGTCGACAAAGAGTTTCATGAGTTTATTAACTCCGTACTTGATACATCAGCATTTGCGGACGAGGGGCCAGAACCACGAGTCGTTCCGAAGCCAGCTAGCAGACACTGCACCAACGTTGGAGAAAGGTTCTCCTTATTCCTCCTGCAGGGCCACCAGATCTTTAGCACGCAGGGCAGGGTCGTTCTGTACGTCCAAGCCACATACTCCTCTGGGATCCACGTATCATGCAGGGACTGAATCTATTCTCAGTGATCTGCTCGTTTCACAGGTACTCTGAAGACATGACCATAAACCTGAGACCTCCAATTTGACTCAACAAGCTATTCACTGGGTGACAATAACCTTGGGAGGTAGTTGGTTATCTTCCAGTACAACCTGCATATCTTCTCTGACAAACCCATGGTGAAGAAGCCGATCACCCACCTCATCGGGGGACTTATCGAGGTGGTATATGATGGGCTACCTAGGGATTTACCATCGGCCGAGTATAATGTACGTATCCAGCGATCAGCAACGCGGCAGAGTCCCACTCTACAGCACGCCAGGCACATACAAATACCGCACCATGGCCAGTGCATTGAGGGGCTGCCCATGCGGCTTTCCCTGATGCACCTCCATTGTCGCAGGCGGGGCGCAGATGGCATCGACTGGCCTTGCGCCATTAAGCCAAATCACCTCTTCATTCAGGGCAGACACCACAGCCGACAATCGCTGAACCCACTCCATGCTGTGCAATGCCATATCTTTTTCAGAAATCAACAGCTTCTGGGCGTACTGGTGCCCAAACAGCCACTTGGCCAAGGTTCTGTTACACCGCTCTACGATACTCTGGGCCCAGTGGACGCCGGCCTTGCCGCACAGAATGCGGACGTGACACCTGGCCAATAGCTGCAACACGGCGCTCATAAACTCCCGTCTGGGGTCGACCTGTATCAGCTTAGGCCACCGGTTTGCAGACGGTGGGTACGTGGATGACCTTTAGATCGTGGATCAGGTCCACGTTGGCACTCTGTTGGTCCCCCATGCCGTTGCTGCGCAAGTACGCCATGACGTGCCAGTAGCATGCGGTGTCCACGCGATTGATGGGTACCTCCCCCGGCTTGGGCTTGCTGGTGGCATCTAGCTGGATTTTCAGCCAGGACCCACGCCATCATAGTTGTAGAGAGGCAGGTGTTTTGCCCCGGGATACTTACTTCAGGGTAGCCCAATGGCCTCCTTTCAAAATGCGCAGGACCCCGCCCTCGACATGGGGGCACCCGTACTGTGCGACTGTAACATGCATGACCTGCAATACTAGTCCTACGAGGCCCGCTACTTTCTTCCCCCCAGGCCTACCTCGAGGTTGTGGGTCGGCTCTCAAAGGTGAATGCTGACAACTATGCCACGGTGGACATGATCGCACTCGTCAACAATGGGATCATGGTGCTTTTTTAGAGCGATAACTACCTCATTGACAACCACCAGGTGGGATCATGGTGCTTTTTTAGAGCGATAACTACCTCATTGACAACCACCAGGTGGAGCCCTGCCTCCGACACACCTGCATCACCATGACCATCCTCTGCTCGGCCCATTACATATACGACTATGCTCGCAGCGCAGGGCCGACAATTATGTTTGTGAAGGATGACACAGACAATGCCGACGATACTCCGTACAATATAATACTCGTAGCAATGCGCAGATCAAGAGTCCCGTGGCATGCACACAGGATGTGGCATACGGTCTCAGACGGAGTCTTGCAGTATCTGCAACAAAGATTTTTTGTTTCTTTTTTTTCCTCTGTTAGCAGGCACTCAAGTTGGAAATGTCCCCATTCTGATTCTTATGGCGTCAATAAACTCGTGTTCTGTGAGTCTCGATTGCTTGGTCAGCCATCTATTAGATGGGGGGGTGTGAACTTTTGGCCTTAAGTCTGGATTTTGAGAACGGTTGGCCAAATAGGCGAGTCATCCACTCGACTGTGTTCATTGGCTCAGCCACCGTGATCTTTCTTGATCTCACCAGTCAAAATGAAGGAGAAATTTATCTTCTACTTCACTGACAACAGTGTGTAAGTCAGCAGCCTGAGCTACCTTCTGGTTGTGTTTTTTTAATGGTTTGGTGGGCTCCATGCATAGAGGAGTTTTGTAATTAGATTCTCTTTTATGATCACCAACTTTTGTCTTGGTTTTAGAGCTACATTGGATACTTTTGAGCACCATTGGTCCAGTTGTTGTGCTGGATTTATTTGAAGTCCTGTCCAGTGGTCAAAATAACCCCCTAGATATCTTGTACTCTCCCCAGGTTGGATCCATGGGATTAGCACATTGTCTACCATAACTTGCGTACCATCATTAACAATATATGTTTTCTTCCCAACTGGGAAAATAGTGAATGTACAGGATTTGGAGGTGTTTAACTTGAGTCCTGTGTCGTTGCGGAACTTGTTAAAGAGTTATAAGTTTTTAGTCAACTCTTTTCTGTGCTCATTAAGGAGACCTGTATCATCTGCATAGGCCAATGAGCCTATGGTAATATCTCCCTGATATCCAAAGCCATTTCTTGCTCTTCGATAAGACAAAAGATGGGATCCAAAGCTATATTGAAGAGCAAGGGCGATGATGGATCACCTTGTTTCACACCTCTTGTGATGGAAATTTCACTACTGGTTTTACCAACTTTAAAAGAGGTGGTACTATCAGTGTATAGGCCTATGATAATATCTATACAGTGTTTGTCAACACCGAATCTGGCTAGACCCGACAGTAAATGTTTGTGTGAAACCGTATCTAAAGCTTTTGCTAGGTCTAAAAGAGCTACACTCAGATGATTCCCATGGCGTTTCGCTTGTTTTATGGCCTCCTGGAGCAGACAAACATTTTCTATTCATCTGGAGATCGGAATGAAGCCTCTTTGTCTAGGGCTTAATTTTAAGCAATTGTACAGCTTCTTGGAAAGCACTGCAGTGGTGCTACCCGAGACTGTTAATAGATGCCAGTTGTTGATATCGTCCAAGCTCTCGCCTTTTTCGGTAGTAAAATGTTAAGCGATAATTTGACATCAGATGGTACACGACCATCTATCAACCATATGCTGAACAAACTGAAGAATCTGAAGACTATCAGGATCTTGTTTAATGTCTTTGATACTGATTGAATACGGCGGATTTTAGATCTTTGTTTTTTAAGATCTTCTTGATCTCACCAGCATTTATTGGTTGTTAAAGGATGTCTATGTTAGCCATCTGTATAGGCGGAGGGTATTGGGAGAGGTCTACCTCTTGACTGATTCCACTGAATCTGTCCCTATATGTTTCCTCAACTACCTCTATAGGGATTTTGCAGGATTCAGATTCATAGCCTGAAAGGAGTTCATCAACAAGGTATATTTTATTCTCCTCATACATCTTCTGCGTTCTTCTATAGACGCTAGCCTTTTCTTGAGCTTGTTTGCTCCTCTTGCTCTTCTTTTTAGATTTTGCTGATCCAGCCTTCGAGTCCTTTGGCCTATTAGACGGCTTCCAAGCTGTGACTATGTCTCTGAAAATGAGGTTTGACTCAAGAAGATCTGCAGTACCTTCTACAGCTTTTATTAAGGCCTGTGCAACAGAGAGTTTTCATCAGGACTGTCATATAGACATTTGTACAGATTTCACCATCTCCAAATATGGACTGGTCTTGTAAGATTGGAGTTGGGTCTATACCTATAGGTGCCATTTGGTTGCCAGTGCTTTCAACCTTCGCCTGTTCTTGGATTTGTATGGGTATATTTGGATGGGCGAGGGCATATGGATGGATAACGGGAAGAACTATCTGTTCGACAGTTATTGCATTGTCTTCTGTCTCATGCACTGACATGTCGGCTTCTGGCATATTTTCGACAGTTAATGTAGTATCTTCTATCTCTGCAATATAGTCTGTCAGGCATATCCCTAGGTGTTTGTAACTTGTTGGTTACTTAATTTGTTCTCCAGTCCATTTGGGCATTCTGACTCTGATGTATTCTATTAAGTTTTTGGCATTGGCCCTAATAGCTTCTTCATTCACTTCCTTCAACATCTGATCATCTTGCTCATTCCATAGGGGGTTGTGTTGAGTCTCTCTCCCAGTCTTTTTCTTAGTTTTTGCCGTTTTGCTTTTTTCATTTGCGGCAACTGGGTGCTTGTGACGAATGTGTTGGCCAAGCCCCTTTGCAGATCTTGCCTGGTAGGCGCAGTGTTGACATATGGTCATTAGTGGGTCACGTACAGTTGGACCAGTACACTATGGCATATGACATTCAGCACTATGAACTTTTGTGTACTCTTTGTTGCATTTTATGCATCTGTACGAAAGAGTAATGTGCTGGTGCTTTTGCTCGCAGTGCCCACTAATCCTGCGCAGACTACTGAATGTGAGCCCTTGACATAATTGACAAGTTAGGGGCAGCAAACTGAAACTACCACCAATCCATCTGCTGTCCCAGCCAAATTTCTGGCTCCACAATAGCCACATCAGAGACCCTTTGCGGGGTAGTCCCTCCAGGCTAGAGCATCCACCACTCGCTGACAAAAATGGTACGGAGTTCGTTAGCGGCTCCAACTCGTTCCGTATGATATTTTAATTTGGTTTATTTCCATTTTAAGTGGACTGCAACTACTCTCATGACTCTGGTAAAAACTCTGGGTGCAGAGGCAAGGCCAAATGACAGAGCGTGAAGTCTGAAGACCTTCCCATCCAAGCAAAACCGGAGATACTTCTTTTGAGGGGGCAAGATAGGGATGTAATTGTACAGATCCTAAAGATCGATGGCAACCGGCCAGTTGCTGGGTTTTATGGAATTCCTGACTGAGGCTGTGCTCTTCATCTTGAAAGATTCCTCCTGCAGAAACCTTTTTAAGAAGGAAAGGTCAATAATTAGTTGAAACTTTCCCCCTTTTGTTGGCACCAGGAAAATCCAAATAGAAGGCTGGATATTGGTCACTGATTCCTTTAATCGCACTAGGTTCAACTGGTGGAAGCATATGGGGGACTTTACTAGAGGAGAGAGACATGGGACCTTACTAAAGGAGAGAGATCTCAAAACCGAAGTCGATATCCTCCTTTTTATAGGCAGGGCTCAGCCATCGTCTGTGATGCCAGACCAAATCTCTGAAAAAAGGTTCAACCTGGCACCCATGAAAACTAATGGAAGAAGGTCACGCTGCAGGAGAGGGAGCGAGTCCCTACGGCTGTCCCTACTTTACTCTAAGAAAAGGAGAAGGGCCCGCAAACTTTCCACCTGGGCCTTTGCAGCAGCCCCTTCTAGGACCCGCTTTGACTGGACCTGCATCTCTTTGAAGAACTTCACTGACGGACGCTGTGGTCAGTCAGGATGATTTTGTTCTTGGCCAGTTTCGACAGGTCAGGAGTGGATACGAGGGACCAGTGTTGCTGGAGTCAAAAATCCTGAGAAGTCACAGAGGGAATGGGCCCTCCAAAGCATGTCTCTGCCTACAGGGAAGCAGCTTCCAGTAGGTTTTTACCGTGTTCCAGTAAGACCTTGAATGTTTCTCAGCCAACCTTGAGTGGTGGGCTTAAGTAGGGGGTGCTGCTCCTCTCATGGGAGAGCATGAATCACTCTATGCCCTACAAAACAGAAGTGTGCTGCTCATCCCTCGCGGGAGGGCATGCCTCACTCTCTGTTCTACTGGAAAGGAGAGGTTACCGTTCCGCCCTTGTGGAAGGGCGCAACTCGCTCGCTGCCCTATGGTATTAGAGAATCTGCTGCTCCTCCCTCACCGGAGGGCACAACTCACTCTCCACCTGCTTATTACATCCCTTGGGAGAGGGCCCATTAACATTAAACATCTTCAAAGAAACTTTACTAATCCTTCTCTAAGATCTGAGGGGCTCAGAGAAGGTAAACTCGAAAAATTATGAGGAAGAAGATGAAGGCACTTTCTTCCTTCCTTTGTAAGTTTGTCTGCATTTGGTGAGATTCCATAGCTAGTCTGACCATAGACTACAAAAGTGACAATCATTTGTCCTTTTGCAGTCCGTACATGCTAGACAGGTGGGGTGGGTGTCATAAGGGGTTTTCGTGTGGGGAGGCATGGGCTCAAGACAATGCTGAAAACAAGATTAACAAAAAACTTCTATGCAAGTATTATGTAAAAGTATGATGTAATTGTATGGACTATTTCACTGCTAATTAAAACAGCAAGAACTCATTCTTTCCAGGTGTCATTCAAATAAAAGAATTAAAATACCCACTGATGTTTCTATAAAAAGATAACAATGCTAAGCTTAGTACTGGATTAACAGAATTAAAACTACTAATAATACTGAAGATTTAATCAAAGATGATGTCAACTATATCTTTTCGAGTACTAGAGATGAATAATTTGCAACAAAAAAAAAAAACAATTTAAGATAAGAGTGCTAAAAATAATACAAGATGGAATACTATCCTATACTGATTTTTAGTATGAAAAGGTGTTCAAACACTAAAGATACACATATGCAAGTATTGACTGGTGTGCAAGCTACTTCCAGAGAATAAAAATAGCAAATAGTTGGATTAAATGGAATATAAATTTTGATGATTCATACTGTCTAAAACAAACACAGCAGAATCAAGACGAGGCTGCAAATCAAACTGACCAGGATATGGATAACTAAATACCTACCTGAGCTAGAAAAAGGGTTATAAAATAATCTCAATGATAATAAATGTATGGGGGGGGGGGGAGCTAACCTAAATGTAATGTTATGAAAAACATGACCAAGAAATTACAATAACTTGAGAGAGAGAGCTAATTCCAAACAGGAATAATACTTGATCTGAGGGTATTATAACATCATAAAAACGATGCACGTAACGAAAATGCTCAATTCGAAGCAAATGCTTGAAGCAAAGGCAATTTTCTACAAAGAGTTAATAAAATTCATTTTAAAGATGGACGCTGAATGAAAACAAATGAGGACTAGTGTGCATGGGCCAGAAGCTATTGGTTGGATTTTAGAACTCTCTGGAGTCACCCTATAGGAGGATGAATTCTCATCATACATTTGAGGGTATTTTCCATCTGGAAAAGAGTAAGCTACGCAATAGCAACAGGTTATGTGTTACTGATATTAAAACAGGAATTATTTCACTGAATCTGTTCATAATAATATTTAGAACTGATCTTCTACTCTCCCACCCAATACCAAATATACTCTACTGCTTTAATTATCTGGAGAAATGCAATCAAGAGTTGTCTTATGATATTTATTTTCATTGTTTGTATTCAATGACAAACTCTGAGACCAATCTAAGTTATATTTATGCGGATCATAGTGAGATGATGGTATAAGATTAAAATATGTTGGATACTTTGCTTCACATATTGTGTTTCTTAAGCTTGCATCTTCTTGTGCATTGACATAAATTAAACAAAACTATGCAAGTAAGGTCTGTTTTTATTCATTAATATACAGGTTAAATGTGATTACTTTGCTGAGTTACTGAAGCAATAGTCTGATATCATGTGTATGGATTTAGCTGCCTAACCAGAGTAACTCTTGGGTCTAGATTTTCATCTGTTTGTTTGCTGTTGGACACTGCATTAAATATTTTTGTATGTTTTTGGAGTGCATGCATAGTTTTGGAATTCAAAAACAAACAAAAAATATTTTAAATTTAAGATCTTTTGGGTCAGGAATATGTGAAGTCTTCCATGGCAGAACTGTAAGAAACATAAAAAACTATTAACCAATAAACCCAGTTAATAAATTGAAAATATGTAGATACCTTCTTCTTGCAGGCTACTTGATGTGCTTGAATCCTTCATCACCATCAAACATTTCAATCTTTTCTCAATTGAACTGAGCTGGTCTCCCCCTTTGGAACCCTGGAGGAACTCTTTAAGTCCTACTTCATTGACCATTCTATGCTCCCTGATGATGAAAGTTTTTGCCATTTCTGACAGTTTAATTTTGACAACTCTGCATACATCTTTTGTGCCATTTATTTTGATGCCTTTCGGTTCCCCATAATCAATAATGGAAAGCTTCACATGTGAGCTCTCAAATTTCTTTTCCAAAGCTTTGATATCCTCATTCTTGTATCTTATGATAAACTTCACCCTCTCTGGATCTAATGGCATAAATAATTCTTCGACATCCTGTTTTTCAAGGTAAACTTTTATTTCATTAAAGACATCTTGAAAGATGTCATCCACAGCAACAATCATGACGCTCCTCATGCTAGTTTCTATGGCAACTTTTCCAGTGTGCTTTTCCTTTATCCTCTGGACAAGTCATGGCCACTGTTGCTCTTGAGCATTCCATGCCATAACATCATCCAGTAATATCTCCTTCTCAACAAGGCAATCCCTGAAAAGCTGGATTGCTCTCTGAACTTCTCTCTTGTCCTGTCCAAACATTTGAATCTCGTCTTTATGAACTACATCCCAAACTCCAATGATCTTCTGAGACTTCTTCTTCTGATTGATGTAGTCTGTAATTTCTTTAAAAACTAGTAGATCCTTGGCTGCTTTAGACAGTGACATACTAATGCTTACAGAACTTTGAAGCTTTTCATACATTTGTACAATTGCTTTCTGAACAATATCAGCCTGACCAACAAATATTGCCCTCTTATCTTTCAGGTTCAGGTCAAATTGTAAACCAGGATACATCTCTTCTATGTCTTGTCTGAAATGTGATTCTCTTAGCATGATCATCTGATACGTCTTCATTTGCTTTATTTCTGTGACCCTCTGCTTCTCAAGCTCTTTTTGGGTTTCAACATTAGCAATTATGTCCACAATAGTTTTCTTTAACTTCTCTACAGCAGGTTTTGGACCTGCCACTGTGATGTTATATTTCTCTTGCTCTACAAATACTCCCAAATCTTCAGGATTATCAATAGTAACAGTTTTCAGCCTCTCTATCACTCCTGACCATGTCATCTTTATAGGGTTGAACTTGACCACCTCAATACCAGCTGTAAAACTCTTTACCTTGTCCACAACCTTTATACTCCAGTCCTTGAGAACTGATAGGGCACTTTTGTCCCCCATTTTCACAGTACACTCAATTATGACATAGTCTTCTACAGAGGAAGGCCATTTAGCAAATCCATTTATATCTGACAGATTCTTTTCAAACATCTGTCTGTGCTTTTCATTATTCACCAGAAACCTCAGGATCTGTGTATTCAAATCTTTCAACTCAAGTGGATCTGGTAACTTAAACTCACCCACTGTATCTTCTGTTCCATGGGATAAGTCAGAATATTCATCTGCATCCAATTCATCATCCAAGCATTCATAATACAGGCAAACTTTAATGTCTTTCTTGTCCATTGTGTGTGACCTCATGCATACTCTTTTAGCATCTGTAAGAAGAAGAATAGACTGAAAACAATTTTCTTCCATAACTGCTTCCATACTAAGACAGACAAAGTAACTGAAACTAAATGAGACAAAACTGATCATACCTGGAGGCCAAAACCTCCTTCTCCAGCCAAAGGCAAATTTGTACTGATACTGGGGTCAGAGGTATAAGGTCAAAGTTCTTGGTTCTCAAATTAGTTTCTATTTTGTATTTCGTTTCTGGAAATAAATCAGTTCTTACGAACACAATTAAGAAAGGTACATGTATTCCCTTCAAACCCCAGATTAAATCCTTTGGATATACAAGTCATTCATTATGCTGCATGTTAAGGTCCCCATTTCTACAACAGTACTAATCTGATTATGTCTATCAAAGGTTAAACTCCCTGTAATTACAGGATAAATCCAATACTTCTGAAGTAATGTTTGTACTTCTTTTTCCATGACATATCAAATTATACAAAACAATACATTTTAACAGTGATGTGAGAATAATAAATGCATATATAGTAGCTTGGCTTCCACTGCTGCAAGATTAACATGCAATCTGAGATACTGTTCAATGTGACAAACTGCAAAATCAGATGTAACCATACCTACAAATTAGCAAAGCAATTTCTTTAAATCCAAGATTTAAACAAAAAAATGTATCTCGTTTTTAAAAGTATTTCCTAGTTCATATGGAAAATTGTACATAAACTGAATGAAGCTAGTGAAGTTATACCATTTTGAATTTGTAAAGATTATACAGTAAACTTTGCCAAAGTGAAAGACCATCAGTTGACCAGGCCACTTTATAGTTTGACTAACTTAGCACCCTAAACATTCTTAAATCAAACAGAGCCTGGCTTGAGAGTAGGAATCGGTCTATTGACATGCATAAGCCTGGGAATTCATCAGCTGTTCAGTTTTTAGTCTTTGTGTTGGAGGTTATTGCTTCCATCCAGCAAATATATCGACAACCATTTGGCATACTGTAATGCAATTTTGTATGTAAAATTTATGATAGTCCTGAATGTGCTTTTGATGGAATAAGTCTGTTTTTCTCTCAATAAGTTGATGGTCCAGTATAATGAAATTTTTATCTGATATTCCTGAATCCTACAAATGGCATGGCTATAAAAAGAAGAAACAAAATGTTATCATTTGATATGTAAATGTAATATAACTGCCACAAAGCCTTGCATTTTCTCTGTTTAACTCCCTTGATCAGAGTTATGGCATGCGCTCTTAACACTACAGTTTACTTCTTTTTTTCAAAAATGCCATAGCTATAATACTGGAAAAATTATATTTTAACTCCAACTGTTCCAATCTGTGTTTTGGAGCACTGACAAAAGTAGGGAAAGCACAGGGCAAAGCTGTTTGCTCTAATACTTTCACAATGAAGAGCAAGTTAGCATACAGTTATGCCTTTTGCCTACATGTACTTGGATTTACTTTTCATTTGTATCACTATTAGAACAAGAGTCCCTCAAAGGAAGTAACGCTCTAATGGCCAAAAAGAATTTCTAGTAAGTCAAAATAAGACCATTTCTTCCTTTGAACTGCTGAGTGTTGAAAGTATCTCAGATATTCTTCATGTTAGTAAGATTTTCAAATTTCCTGCTGTAGTGGTCATATTGGATGTCAAAATGACTTTCCATTTAAGAGGAGCTGGGTTGCATCTAGGATTTGGTACATGTGGGCACTTGCCCCCACTGAATCTGAAAAAAGGTGGGCCAACGTAGTGATTTGCGGGGCCTCCCTCTATGGTGTACAACAAAAAAACTTCAATAGATTCAAACAGAGCAATAGCAAGTATAATAAGTGTATTATATTATGTGTTCTGTATATTATAATATAACAATTAATCTATATCATGTGTTCTGTATATTACAGTATAACACTAAATGCATATCATGTGTTCTGTATATTACAGTATAATACTAAATGCATATCATGTGTTCTGTATATTACAGTATAACACTATATGCATAGTATGTGTTCTGTATATTATAATATAACAATTAATCTATATCATGTGTTCTGTATATTACAGTATAACACTAAATGCATATCATGTGTTCAGTATATTACAGTATAACACTATATGCATAGTATGTGTTCTGTATATTACAGTATAACACTTAATGTATATCATGTGTTTTGTATATTACAGTATAACACTTAATGTATATCATGTGTTCTGTATATTACAGTATAACACTAAATGCATATCATGTTTTCTGTATATTACAGTATAACACTAAATGTATATCATGTTTTCTGTATATTACAGTATAACACTTAATGTATATCATGTGTTCTGTATATTACAGTATAACACATAATGTATATCATGTGTTCTGTATATTACAGTATAACACTTAATGTATATCATGTGTTGTATATTACAGTATAACACTTAATGTATATCATGTGTTCTGTATATTAGAGTATAACACTAAATGCATATCATGTTTTCTGTATATTACAGTATAACACTAAATGTATATCATGTTTTCTGTATATTACAGTATAACACTTAATGTATATCATGTGTTCTGTATATTACAGTATAACACATAATGTATATCATGTGTTCTGTATATTACAGTATAACACTTAATGCATATCATGTGTTGTATATTACAGTATAACAATTAATGTATATCATGTGTTCAGTATATTACAGTATAACACTAAATGTATATCATGCTTTCTGTATATCACAGTATAACACTAAATGTATGTCATGTTTTCTGTATATTACAGTATAACACTAAATGCATATCATGTGTTGTGTATATTACAGTATAACACTAAATACATAGTATGTGTTCTGTATATTACAGTATAACAATTAATGTATATCATGTGTTCTGTATATTATAGTAACACACTAAATACATATTATGTGTTCTGTATATTACAGTATAACACTAAATACATATTATGTGTTCTGTATATTACAGTATAACACTTAAAACTGAAATCAAAATCTTGTGTTTTCTAATAACAGTATTTTCTCTACACACATACCATTAAAGAATCAAACCATGAGCTGCAAATCATGTCACTCCTCTGTCTATTCTTATATCTTAAAAAAAGTGTCACATATTTACAGTGCATCACATGATATCTGTCATGCAGGTAGTTTTAAGATTTTCACCAAGTTTCAAATCCTGAAATGCCTGTTTGTGAGCTGGTAATTCAACGTGTCTGTCACGGGTTGATGTCCTGAAATATGTATTTCCAATTGTGAAGGAATTTTCTTTGCCAGTTTGTATGCACCAACTGCAAAGCATCTCATTGTTTTCATTCGTTTCCAGCATTGGTTGATTTTTTTTACAGTCTGAATTGAAAGAATTTTTTTTTTTCTTCACGTGGGATGGACCCTCAGTGCCAACATCTTTAGGCACATAAACACTGGCATTTTCTGATACATGATTAGCCTGAGGATTTGTTTGTTCACTGTCACTGTGCCTATTGACAGAACATCTACACTCTGACTGTTGTTAGAAGTATTACTGCTAAAATAATGAAAACATGTCAGAGTTTTAACTGGTTTTGCCATTTAACACATTGTCCGGCCAAGCTAGCCTCAGCATCAAACATGTGCTCTCCTGACCTTTCTTAGTAACCAATCAGAACTGAGTATGTGACACACAGGAAATATGTGACATGATTCACAACTACACAAGGGTAACATATCCACTGAGTGACAACTGGAATTTTAAAATTAAAATATTTGTAAATAAAATAGTGCATTCTTCACAAAAATGTGTGCATAATTCTTATTTTCTACACAACTTTGCCTCTCAGAGAATTGAAAATTTTGCGAGAAATCTTAAATTGGGGGGGGGGGGAATTTTCATGATCACGTGTCCTAGGTGCAAACCTGGAGGAGTATTGATAACAAGATTTTCAAGCTGGCCACCATGGTGGCCATACTGAACATCAGATCAGCACCATTTTTATTTATGACCAACAAGACATTTTAAGAAGTCTTCTGGTGAAAACCCCATGCTGATATGACTTTCCATTTTGGAGGAGTAATGATAAGAATTTCAAGATGGCTGCCATGGTGGCAATAGTTTATATCAGATTGTCACCATTTCCATTTACGATTAACTAGAAAGTATAAGAAGTCTTTTGGTGCAAGCACTATGTTGATATGACCAGCTTAATCTAGGTTAAGTTGCAATAATAAGACTTTCAAGATGGCTGCTGTGGTGGCTTTATTGGAGATCAGATCAAAGCCATTTTCATCTATGACTAACATAACATCATAAAAAGTCTTTCAGTGAAAAGCCCATGCTGATATGACCATTCATTCAGGAGAAGTAGTGATAACAAGATTTTCAAGATGGCCACTGTGGTGGCCATACTGGTTGTCTGAACAGCATCATTTATATTTAGTACCAACTAGACATCATAAAAAGTCTTTTAGTACAACCACATGTTAAAATGTCCATCTATTCAAGAGTAGCAATAATAAACTTGTCAAAATGGCCACTGTAACAGCTATATTTGATGAGGAAGTGGCACCATTTTCATTTAGGACCAACTAGACCAAATAAAAAGTCATTTAGTGAAACCACCATGTTGATATGACCATCCATTCAGGAGGAATAGCAATAACAAGATTTTCAAGATGGTAACTGTGATGGCCATATTGCATGTTCAAGCAGCATCATATTCATGTAGGACCAATTAGACCATGGGATGAATGTGTGTGTAAAGTTTCATGGTAATCCTTTCATTAGTTTAGAAGAAGTAACAATAAGCAACTTGTGTTAACTGACAGATGACAGGAAAACAGACAATCTCATAAGCTCTCATGGTCTACGACCAGTGGAGCTAAAAATCATGTGCTGTTTGAAACAAACAGCTGATGAAAATTACTCGTTCTCTGTGCTGGGAAAATGTAGCTGAAATATCATATTAATTACACTAACATTGCCTGTTCTTGAAATACAGAAATGAATTTTCACAGGCATTGCTATTCTCTCAAGCGCACTTAGAAATTCAAAATATCAAACAAATAAAAAAGTTATGAGCTCATTTCTTGTATAATTTACCTCTGAAATTTAGAAAGTGAAAACATCCAATCAGAGCTAGCATTCTACTAGATAAAAATAAGAATTAAGACCTAGCTGTGTTTCTCAAACCCGTATCAACCACCCCATCATTAAAATATCTAAATAATGAAAATTTTAGATTTTTTTTACCTTCCAAAGGCTATACACATTTTTTTTTTATTGCATGGAATACCAATTGGGAAAGTCAGGTGAATACCTTTCATGTAAATTTTGAACCCTGTACAAAAATGAGAAAAACTGGAGTAGAACTTAGAGAGCCTTTGCAAGATATATTTATATTTTAAAAATATGTTTCTTATTTCCATTCTATCTTGCAGTTATGGACAATTTATTCCTTTATTCCTATATATGTGTGATTCAGTTTGCCATGTCAGAAAGTCATATGGGATACACAGTGTCCCCCCTTTCCCTAAATTTCTCTCTGGCCTGAAGACCCAGCAACTTTAAAAAGTTTCTGGTTCTCGACACAACATGTACAAGTCTTATCTCTGTAAAATTTTCTCCATCCCTCAGTTAGCCAAGTATCACTCTTGTCTGCTTGTCTGGCTATCTGGCTATGTAATATGACACAATATGCGCCCCCCATCCCCCCCCCCCCCCCCCGGTCAACTCCCATGAATGACCTGCCTATACTGTATCAAGTAACAGGCATAATTTATTGAAGTGACAGGTATATACAGGTTTTTCATGATGCCAAGAGCTATTGAAATCTGTCTCCTTATGAGGATGGCCTCATTTGATGTAGAGAATGAATCAGTCCATACCAGTATATGAAACGATTCTGACAAAATTCAGTCACCATACTTAATTACTCTCCTTGAGTATACTAAAATTCAGTCACTATACTTAATTATTGTCCTTGAGCATACTAAAATTTTGGAAGAAATTACCTTTGATAATACCTTTATAACATTAAGACCAAGTTTTCACCTCAGCCAAACAAGAAATCAATTTAAAGTGCCCCAATATAAAAACTCCCATTATAATGTAGCATTTAACTATTGCTATAACTCCTGATGTGGTTACTACTACTACTACTACAACTACTATTAATGCTACTACTAATAAGAATAATAAATTATTGTTGTTATTATTATTATTATTATTATTATTATTATTATTATTATTTCAAGGGTGTTGACAATTTGAAATGGAATGTATGAAACTAATTTCAGTGAAGAAAACCTAATGAGCCTCAGCGAAAAAGAAATATGTATAAGCACAAAATACAAGACCATAATAATAATAATAATAATAATTTTAAAAAAATCATATACAATGAAGATAATTCAATGTTTTCAACTAAACCACAAATAAGTGCATTGAGACAACTCTGCAGTATGTTGTTATGGGTACATGTATTCCTGTTGTGATGTTTTTAATCCTCAAGGTTATTGTAAACTTTTGCCCAAAAACCAAGATACCAGCACACAAATTAAATACTGAAAATGACAACTGCTATTAAAAAACTGTTACTGATATGTATGCACATTACAGGGCTACATAAGCATTGCATACCATCCTAGGGTATATGATTGGGCAACATAAGCATTGTATACCATCCTGGGGTATATGATTGGGCTACAAATGCATTGTATACCATCCTGGGGTATATGATTGGGTTACAAAACATTGCATACCATCCTAGGGTATATGATTGGGCTACAAAAGCATTGTATACCATCCTGGGGTATATGATTGGGTTACAAAAGCATTGTATACCATCCTGGGGTATATGATTGGGTTACAAAAGCATTGTATACCATCCTGGGGTATATGATTGGATTACAAAAGCATTGTATACCATCCTGGGGTATATGATTGGGTTACAAAAGCATTGTATACCATCCTGGGGTATATGATTGGGTTACAAAAGCATTGTATACCATCCTGGGGTATATGATTGGGTTACAAAAGCATTGTATACCATCCTGGGGTATATGATTGGGTTACAAAAGCATTGTATACCATCCTGGGGTATATGATTGGGTTACAAAAGCATTGTATACCATCCTGGGGTATATGATTGGGTTACAAAAGCATTGTATACCATCCTGGGGTATATGATTGGATTCACAGATTAAAAGTCAATTTGTGAATTCTTTGTAAAATCTACTAGTTCAAATCATAATTGCAGGTAGATTACAGCAATTTAATCGGCAACCAAAATTGTTACAAAGCATCCATGTACAATATAATAACCCTTTATACTGCTCTTTTAAGTCATTTAAGTTAATTTACCTTTCTCTGCGAATTAAAGCAAAATCACTGTATGTCCATTGCTGTGAGGGAGTGTCAAACATACTGGGTCATGTTGCTATGTCGATGGATGTCATACACTCTAGACTGACTGATGTCGATATGGTGTTTGCAGTGTGTGCACACAAAAAAAAGCTCCCCCTTGCTACTGCCCTTCACAAAGTCAAACCATGTCCAGGAGTTCTGAATTAAGTTTTGCTAGGCTTCACTTGCTTTGCAGATGATTTGTCCTTCCCAGAATCACAGCTGCATTTTGCATTTTGACACTTTGCCTTCAAAACTGAATCATACTATTCTCAGTCACTTAAATAATTTGTGCAATTGTGGTTGCTTATCTCTGACCACTTTGCCTTTTCATTGCCTATATGCATTGCCTCTATGATAATAATCTATTTTATAAACTGCCCCAAGGATAGTTTCACGTGGGCTCTAAGCAGGATCATTTACTGTTTATAAAGACTACATGCTAGGGGCATATATAGTTGTGGTAAAAAAATCTCTCCCTCTATCTCTCCCTGTTGATTATTTAAAAAAATATATTGATTTATTTTTCCTAACATTACTGAAAATCACGTTTTTCTAGATATTACAGTGACACTTTATGTTATGGCAGGTATACTGATCTCTGGCTTTCTGTTTCTTGGTCCAGCAGTAAGCCACAGCATGATCGAATCTCTTGGATTATAATCCTTGATGTCCCATGAGATAAGGAGCACCATCATTAGAGCAATTCCAGGGATGATTTATGAAAGTTTGTACACCCATCAACAAATGAAGTTTATTGTGCACTTTTGCATTTCTCCGAATACTAAGAGCAGAAAGTGCCCAACATCACAGCCTTCCCTGAGTCAATATATGCACTTCATGTTTCTTGGGTACAAAAGACAAGATGATGAACATGGCATGAGAACATAAGTTTGTAATATTTTGTGCTGGCTACAAGGGGACCAGCTAACTTTTACCTGAAATTTGTTGGTGTTGGAGCTGCAAGCAGATGCTAATTTAGGAAACTGGACAATCCTATCTCACACTTATTAAAACTGAAGATGATATCATTATGCTTATAATGTAATGAACACCAGCAATGTTTCCTGCAGCAGTAGTATTAAAATGACAAATGTTTGCCAGCCTATAAACAGTAATCACTGTTTAAAACAAATCGTTGAACACATAGCTATTAATATGCTTTCTGATGACATAAAACATTTAGAAAATTCTCTGCATTTCTAAAACTAAAGCTACATCAGTGATACCCCATCTTTTTTTGACACTATTTCCTAATAAGATATGGCAGAAATATAATCCATCATATGCATCAGTGTGAAACAGGGAAATCCCACCCTTCGGATCAGAATATTTTGGCAGAAACTCAGCAGGGCCTCATTCCTACCAACAAATTATGGTGGGTGGGATTTTCTCGTTCCACACATGTGCATCTCATGAATTCTGTTAAGAGTCTGTTTATAATTAAGGAGCATTCATGCCTGTGTCACACATTTAATTTTGAAGAAGAATTTTAAAATGTTAATAATTTCTTACCCTCTGCATTTTCAAAGGAAACAACACAAGATTGCTGCTCCCTTCTAAATTTGAGATCCTTCACTGGGCCACCACCACTGCGCTTTGGATTTTCAAAGTACAACTCAACTGTGTCCCTTGTGATTGATAGAGGCAATCCTGTCAGCTGAACACAGCAAGTGATTGGGACTCTTATTACCTGGATATAATGCCCCTCAAGTGACTTCTCCTTAAACTTCCTCAGTATCAGTCCAACATCTAAAAGTACAAATGTGCATGTGTCAAATCTGCAGTCAGTAAATTATAAATACTTTGACAAGTTTGAGTCAACTTGTGTTCAATTAAACAAGGCCCAACTGCAGCCACATAAACAGTACATACATTTTGTACTCTTAGGTGTAATCAATGACAGCCAAGTGGATTAGAGGGATGGTTGATGCAGAAAAACTCAGAGGCAAGGGCATGATGGGTTCAGGCCTCAATGCCAGAGATATGTTTATCCCAAGACCTTATTTAAAATAGATTTATATGATTCACAGCAGCAACAACAATAACAAGTCTATATTTTCACAAACTTGTAGGGCCAAAGGCAACAAGAGCTATCAGAAGACAGCATAGCACATCCATATAACAATGCAAACCAGTGACATCTGATAAAGACCAAATAACCAGTGACATTTCATAAAGACCAAATAACCAGTGACATTTCATAAAGACCAAATTCTTCCAATTTGTAAGGAAATATTAGCTTGATAGGCAATTACTTTTTAACTTCATTCCATAAAAAAGGGTTTAGAACTCTGCTAACAACATAGGCTGCCTTTTTGGGGCACAGTTAAGTGGGCATTTTGTATTGACATTTCAGCCAATACTAGAACAGATGAATGGGGTAATACATGTATCAACACACCACTCTCTAATTGTGGTTTTACCTGATTACTGCTCACCAAGATCAATAAACATACATATACATTTACCTATAGAGTCAATAGTGCACAGCACACTGATCCCAAACAAACAACATTCAGAAAAGCCAATGAAGCATGATATAGGTCACAGTAACCCACATTTGGAAATGATGGTGTCATACAGACCACAAAGCATATACAAAAAGGTAAATAACCCTACCATTAAAACTGCAAGAGAAACTAAGCCACCAGTATAGCTCAAAGTCATGGATGCATGAAATATAGGTCAGTGTCCTACTTTTGATGTGATGCTCTAATGCTCAGTATAATGGATCCATAAACAAAGCCACTTTGCTGTATACTCAAAGCTGTGTGACATACTGACCATATGCCTAAGGTAAAGGAAGTCATTGAAGCATGAAATATTGGTCACACTGACCTGTTTTAGGCATGATAGCTTAATTCTTTCAAAGTTGGGTACACACATGAAACTAAAAGACTCAGTCTATAAGTGAGCATGACTGAAAAATGCACCTAAAGTAATGCAAAACTAAATCAAGGAAAGAGTCTCAGAGAAGTCAAGACAGATATATGTGTAGGCTGATGAAGTTAACACTCAATGCCCCTTTCATTTTTATTGTGTGCTCTGAAAGCAATCAAAATGTTAACCTTAAGGTAACAATAAATTAAGAGGATTTAAAAACTTTGACATCACAGACCAAACATAAAACATTAAACTTTAATATGATACTTTTAACTATAAATTGTAATCAAAATAAATACAAACTGTACTAAAAGGTAACAAAATAAAGCTGCAAAATGCTTACAAAGAGAAGTGTACCTTAAACACAAACTTTATCCTGCTGTCTACATATAACAAACATTTATTGCAAACTTTTTTTTTTTTTAAATTCACCATAATTTATATATTGAAAAAGTCAGTAAATATGGGTAACCAAGAGTCCATAAAAGGAACAGATGTTCCATTGGTTTAAAAGATTTTTTAGAAATCCATGATAAGTCTGTTTTTCTGCCCTTTTATTCTTTTTAACTTACGAGTACTGAAACCATCTGTGCTATTCTTCAGAAACTCCACTATTTCATTTGTACATCATTTGCATTTCATCTGCATTCATTGTACATTTCATTTGCATTCGATTTGAATTCAATTTGCATTTGCATTTCTGCTATCATCGTGCCATTTTTCATTTACAATCTCAGAATGCATTCTGATTTTATATTAATGGCTTTCTATTCATCGCTTCCTTTCATTTTTGTTCATTTAGAATGCATTTATCAAAGTCAGCATTTCCATTTATGATAGTATTAAATGGAAAAACTATTGCTTTTGTATCTTTTCTTATTAAATGTGTGCTTTAATAAAAAATATAACCATAGCTGCAATAAATATTAACATTTAATTGTAGAATATTAATCAGAAAACTTTTTTATTTTGTTTTGTTTTAATAAACATTATATATACAACTACCAGTTATGACATTATCATATCGGTGGTGGCTGTTAGAACAATTTCACACCTGAAGGTAATGAAAAATTGTCAGCTAGTGCAAAGAAAAAAGCATCTGATTCCAAATTATCATGCCAAAGGCTTTCAACTGCAGAAATTTAGCAGCAGCTTGAAATACAGGTAGATAAATTGTCAAATCCATTCATGAAATACATTTACATTTCAGTTAGTTTAATTTATTACCATTCTGCATTCAGTGTTTTGCAATTGTATTTTCCATTTCCTTCAGAGTGCATTCATCATTTCATTTCGCATATTGTTTGCATTCCAATTTTATGTCACTAGTAAATTTACCTGTTTCAGAATATGTACCTGTAAGTGCAGTACAAAATTCTTTGTTATGCCCTTTGATGTTGATCCTGATATCACGGAGAGAAGATCATTCAACTTGTCTCAGACTATGTCAAGATATACCCATATACTAAGTGTTGTTAAATTAATAATTAATATTTTTTGGAAAGAAAGAAGTTACTGAAGTGGAATCATTCAAGGTATTCTTCAGATATATCCATGATAGAAGTCCATTCAAATTTGTTTGTGTTATCGTGCTCACAAGCCAGTACAGCTACCTGAGTCAAGACTTTTGACCTTAAAATAAATGTCAGTGTTGACTATTAACTTGTCCATTAGAATGCATCTAAACACAAAGTTTGGTAAAAATTTACTTGTATGTGTACAAGTCACTGTGTTTGTCACAAGCTCAATGAAGTACAAAATATACAACCAATGAGCCCAAGATCAATTAAGTCTCATTTGCAAAACCCCTTCATAAAAGTGCAGATATGTTGGTGGTCAGATCTGCACCATTTTCATTTAGAACCAATTAATGTTGCAAGAAATGGTTCAGTGGAAACCCCATGTCAATGGCATGGTTCATGGAAGAGTTGTAGTAATTACCTGTCTTTTAACATGGCCACTGTGGTGCCATGTTGGAGATCAGATAAGCACCATTTTCATTCAGGTTTGGTTTGGTTTTGCGGGTTTAACACCATTTTTCAGCACATGATAGGCTATTCATGGCAGTCAGTATATTTGATGGAGGAAGAACCCAGGAAAACCCCAGGAAGAACCACCAACCCACTGGAAGCTATTGTCAAGCCTTCTCACATACCCATATTGGTTGAGCCGAGACTTGAACCCACACGGACAGAGTTGAGATGTCAGTGATCTGTAAAGGTGAGTACCTTAGACCACTGGGTCACCTGCCCCACCCCCACCATTTTCATTCAGAACCAGCTACATATTGCTGTAGTGTTTTAGTCAAAACCCCATGTTGACATGACAATCCATTCATTAGATGTAGCCATATAAAGATTTCCAGGATGGCTGTCAAGGCAGCTATTTTGGAGGTTGTATTAGCATAATTTCAATACAAAAACAATTATATATTGCCTGAAAAAAAGTGTTTTTAAAAATTTTAAAATTCAGTATGGTGATCCATTCAGAAGAAGTAGTAATTACAAATTTTTTTAAATATTAAGAGGTCACATTGACATTATTTTCATTTAGGACCAACTATATATAGTGAAGAGTGTTTTAATGAAAACATCATGTCAGAGGAATAGAGATAAAATTTTTAAGATAGTGAAAACCTCATGTCTATATGACAATCAGTTCAGGAGATGTAATGATAACAGGATTTTCAAGATGGCCACCATTGCAGCCACATCTGCGTTCCGACTGCCACTATTTTCATTTATAACCAACAAGACGTCATAAGAAGTCTTTTAATGAAAACAACATATCACTGTCATCCATTTTGAAAAGAAAACATTTTCAAGATGGCTGGTTTGTCAGTCCTACTGGATGTCAGACTAGCACCATTTTCATTTAAGGCCAACCAGACTTGATAAGAAGAAAACTTCATACTGCTATGGACATCCATTGAGGTTGAGTAGTGACAATAAGATTTGGTGACCATGTTGGATTTTAAGTTAATATCTTTGAGTGAAAACCCCATGTCCATTCAGGAAGATGTCCACCATGGCAGCAGTGTTGGATGTTACATCAACGGCATTGTCTTTTTAGGACCAACCTGACATCATGATAAGTCTTTTAGTGAAAACTTTATGTTGATATGATCACATTTTCGGAAAATGCAGTGATAACAAGATTTCAAGGTGGCCACCATGGCAGCTATACTGTATGTCAGATCGGCACCATTTTCATTTAGGACCAACTAGACCTAATAAGAAGTCTTTTCATGAATACCCGATGTCAATTTGACCATCCATTCAAAGGGAGTAATGATGAACAGAATTGCAAAAGGACTCTTGTTGTGGCCATACTTAATGTCTCAGAGGCACCATTTTAATTTAGCACCAACTAGGCATAATAAGAAGTCTTTTAGTTAAATCTCCATGTCGACATTACCATCCATTCTGGAGAAGTGGTGATAAAAAAGTTTACAAGATGGCTGCCATGGTGGCTTTATCATAAGTTACATAGTCACCATTTTCATAAAGTACCAAACTAGACATCACAACTCCATGTCAATATGACCATCTACTGAGAAAGTGCAACAATAACAAGCTTTACCAGGCATGCCATACTGAGTGTCCCAGTGGCACCATTTTCATTTACAACCGACCAAACACCATAATAAGACTTTTAGTGAAAATTCCATGTCAATATGAACATCTCTTCAGGAGTAGTATAAACAAGATCAAGCAGCCATATTGTATTCTAAAGGGACTTCTGAGGAGTACCGTTTTTATTAAGGACCAACTAGATATCATAAAAAGTCTTGTAATGAAAAACCAATAATGATATGTCCATCCATTCAGGCAAAGTAGTCATAACATGATTTTCAAGATAGCCATTGTGGTGTCAGATAGGCACTATTTTCATTTAGGACCAACTAAATAAGAAGTCTTTTAGTGAAAACTCCATGTTGATATGACATCTGTTCAGGAAGAGTAGCGACATGATTTTTAAAGAGGGCTGCTATGAGGGCCATGCTGAATGTCCAAGCCATTTTCATTTAGGACAAAGTAGATCTTGGATTGAATGTGTGTGTCAAGTTTCATGGTGATTCTCCCAACAATTTAGAAGTAGTAGTGATAACAGACTTGTCCTAACACACAGATAAAGGACGTTGGACAACAGATAGATGACAGACATCAGGTCATCACATAAACAAAAAAGTATTAAATAAGGTCAAGCACATAATATTTAGCATACAAAAGTGAAACTGAAATATATGCATATAGTTCCTTCCAAGGAGCAATAAACAAAACCTTAAACACAAATTTTAACCTAAAACATTCCATCATAAATTGCTAAAAAAAACAGTACTGAATAGGTTAGGTGTACACTATTTATCATAAAGAAGTGAAATTTAAATATATATCTTCCTTGCTACAAGCCATAAATGAAACTTTAAACAAAAACTTTAACCTTTGTCTGCAAAGAGCAAACCTTCAATCCAAGCTTGAATTTTAAACATTTCCCCATAAATTACAAGAACATCAGTAAAATTGGGTAAAAAAATGTATTGAATAAGGTTAGACATATGCTATTTAACACACAGAAATGAAATGTGAATGCATATTTCACTCCTACAAGCCATAAACAAAACTTTAAACACAAACTTTAACCTGCTGTCAACAATGAGCAAACATTAAACCCCACACTTTAACCCATTAATTGTAAAACTGGATAAAAAAGTATTAAATAAGGCCATGCATATTCTAATGAATACACAACAGTGAAATTTCCTTCACATGCACCTCAATCAAAACCTTAAACACAAACCTTAACCTGCTGTCTACATCCTTTAGTGCCAATGCTGACTCCAAAGCTGGGTCTTAGGATAAGCTCTCCTGTACTTGTAACATTGAGCTGCTTTCCACATCCCCCAATGCTAATGCTGACCCCAACACTGGGATCATCAGAGAAGTTCTCCTTTAGTTTGTAACAGCAAGGTAAAAGAATTCAGATCAAACTTGCTATTCCCATACTGATGATCTACATCCCCTGATGCCAATGCTGGGGTCATAGGATAAGCTCTCCTGTACTTCTAACACTGAGCTGCTGTCCAGTGTCATCCCCCAATGCCAATGTTGACCTCAACACTGGGGTCATCACAGAAGTTCTCCTTTAGTTTTTTAACAGTAAGGTAAGAATTCCAATGAAACTTGCTATTCCCACACTGATGAACAAAAATCTTAAAGTCTATGCTGACCCGGATGCAGGGATCATAGCATAAACTGCCATGTATTGCTGATATAAATGGACAGACATTATTCTACACAATAAAGAATAAAATGTTATTTGACTATTTTTGGGGCTTCTATTGCAAATATGTGAAAGTTTTCTTCTTGCTTAAATAAATATACTCCCAGAAACATTTGACGTGCTGGTATTCCAAGTAGCTTAAACATTTACAATTTGCATACCTGGTGGTTCAGAAAAGGTAACTAAAGCTGTTCCTGGTAATCTTCCAAACAGAATCTCAGTTGGTGTTGTATTACAGCGGGACTCCAGATAGAGAAGCAATAATTCCTGTGTTACTTTGGGATTGAGATTTTTCAGAAAAAGTCTGAGGGGATCTGGAGGTGGAGGGAAATACTCCTCAACTGTCAGCTTCAGCTGCTCCATGTGGAATGGTTCTCTCTTTTGTTTCTCCAACACTCTCTGTACAACTAAATATTTCAAGAAACCAACAGTTATTAAAATTGTGTAAGTATTTTTTTCCTTGAATTATTATAAACTGCCAATAAGGTCTTACAACTTATCTGTGTATTAAATGCTCTCAGTACCAAACCCAACAGCATAGTTATTCATGAAGATAATTGACCCATCAGCCGAAGGTGGCATCTATCAATCAACTACTACATAAAAAGATTCCAATGGGCAGATAGCCAATTTCATCACTAGCTATATATGAATTGTTGTATAATCAGGTGACCAGATGTGAGCAACAGAGTAGGGCAAATAGAAAGAATTTACTATATAATATATGCAAATTCAACTCTTTATAACTTTAATATTTTTTACCCAATTATCATGAAATTTTCACAATATTCTTATGACTCTTTGTTTCAATTAATGGTAAATATGTGTATATCTATTTCTGTAATACTGGCATAACATTATTGAGGCTAATGCTGGTTTTTAAGTAATTATAGATATGCAAATTAGTCTGCAAAGCATCAATTATAACATAAACTATACAAACATGATAAAAATGGATATAAAGTGGAAGTAACTTTACCTGAGGGATATTTGAAGGTAATAAAAGCTTCTCTCTTACTTCTTCCCCATTCCAGACTCTCTATTTCTCCACCACCACACCTCTTTGTATTCTCAAAGAACAGCTCCAGCGCATCCTGGGAAACAGACTTTGCTAAACCCAAAACTCTAATCATCCTTGGGGTTTCATTATCCTCTTGATCTTTCTGGGGTTTACTTTCAATCCCTTCAGCAACTAATGGGATAAGAGACATTAAAAATGTCAAGATTCTTTAAATGGCTTAACCAAATACTATACAAACTCTAGCTTTTACATTTCAGGTCACAATACATAAATAATATGACTTGAGAAACTACTGTTATGAAAGACCATATGTCTTGAGAGACCAGATTCTAAATGCACAAAACTAATTAGTTATATAGTTAATGATACAGTAAAACCTGACTTGAGAAACTACTGTTATGAAAGACCACCTGTCTTGAGAGACCAGATTCTAAATGCACAAAATTAATCAGTTATATAGTTAATGATACAGTAAAACCTGACTTGAGAAACTACTGTTATGAAAGACTACCTGTCTTGAGAGACCAGATTCTAAATGCACAAAATTAATCAGTTATATAGTTAATGATACAGTCAAACCAGACTTGAGAAACTACTGTTATGAAAGACTACCTGTCTTGAGAGACCAGATTCTAAATACACAAAATTAATCAGTTATGTAGTGAAAAAAACTCCAATGAGAGACCATTTGTCTTGAGAGACCATGATGCATTGGCAGAAGCCAATGGTCTCTCAAGACAGTTTTGACTGTACTGTGTATGATCAATACTGGTGTGCAAAGAAATAATCTTTAATCAATTGAATGCATCTACAATTTTAAGCATCATTTTCATTCTCAGTGACCCAGAATTAATAAAGTTTGACAACATTTATTGCGGAAGCATTTTGGCTGTAGACCAGTGTAATCTTTAATCAACTGAATGCATCTACATTTAATCACTTCAATATAAATTTGATTAGAGAAATTTACTGTGTCAGCACTACACTTATTTTGAATTCAGAGAATCATACATTTAAAAGAATAGGGCCCTGAAAGCCTCAGATTGCATGCTCAGCTGGCTGACATTTACTCAAATGCAAGAGCAGTTAACCAAGTACAGAATGTTATGTCAGATTTGGGCAAATTCTTTTGATTGGTGTTTTGAGAACTAGTTTAATTTTTTTTCCTACTTTGATAATTATCATACCTCAAAGAGGATCCACATCATTTATATAAATTTGAAAGACTTTGATGAAAACAACTTTCTGTCAACTTTTGTTTTAAATTCTGTTGAGTGGTTTTTGAGAACTTATTTAAAGGTTGCACTGTTTAAGTAATCTATTGGTCATTAAAAATGTATGGTGAATTGGCATCAGTTGCGCAAAA
This sequence comes from Margaritifera margaritifera, assembly GCA_029931535.1. NCBI lineage: Eukaryota > Metazoa > Mollusca > Bivalvia > Unionida > Margaritiferidae > Margaritifera > Margaritifera margaritifera. Next base: position 213,319 of record JAQPZY010000639.1, read on the forward strand.
TTAAAAGGCCCTTATCCCAGGATGGTCTCATAATTTTTTCTAAATTGATCCAGCATTGTTTGGTGGTTTGTTTTTGTTTTTCTTCAGGGAGGGGTTGGGGGGAAGGCGGATGAGGGCAGGGGTGGTAGGAGTTGAAAAAAGCAATGTGACAATGCAAACCAGATACTGCTTTTGAGGGCACTACTCTGAGTTCACATGGCTTTATGGCCAGATGCACTAACAAACAAACAATAACCCACAACTCTGCATGAGTAAAATCTATGATTGGGAAATCACCCCTAGCTGCCATTATGATACTGTCATACCATATTGTAAGATGATAAGACCAGGGTCATCCCTACTGATTTTGTAAAATGCTGAGGACAGTTCAAAATGCTGAGGACAGCCTTATTATCTGGAAAGACACAGACTGATAGATAGGAATTTTTAAATAAATAAACAAGACAAAATGAACAGTACATTATATATGCATCCAGTACTTAACAGTTCCCTATGTAGGCACTAGTATAGAATGGTTGACTCTAGAGATTATTGACCAATGGATCTCAATTACATGAACCTTTGGTTAAGGTCTAGAAATAAAGTTATTAATTATTTTCCTATTATGTGTACCATGACCATGGTCTCTGATCCCTATACCCCTGAATCTATAGGTTGCTTTATTATCCTAAATGCAAGCCATCCATAAACTCTAAGACAAAAATTATTCTGCAAAACATATTTTCCTCGAGACAAAATGACCTTGATTTCTGACCCAACAATGATAGGCTTCTAGCATACCATAAGTAAAAGCCCTTTTGACCCCAAAATCAATAGGCTTCTTTCTTATCCAGCATGCAAGCCATCCACACACTTTGGTGGTGTACAGTCTTAATGATCTTGACATTTTACCACAAAATCAATAAGCTTCTTCCTTACTCCAAGTGCAAGCTATCCACAAAGTCTGGTCATGGTGTTTGCATAGGACTCAATTGCAAACCATCTATAAAATGTAGTCAAGGTATGTGATACAGAACTTAAGAAGTTTTGTGGAAATAATTTTTCCTTCTTTCAGCCCACATGACCTTGACCTTTGATTTCTTGACCCTAACAATAAACAGGTGCCATCTCTGCTTCAAGCACAAACAATCCACACAGTTTAGTAAAAGCAGATGATAAAGAACTCAAGATATCATATGGAGACCATTTTTCTTCTTGGAGTCACTGAGACCTTAACCTTTAATCTTTTGATGCCAATATCAATAGGTATCTTTCTTATTTCAAATGCCAGCCATTTACAAAGTTTGGTCAAGGTACCTGATATATAAGTAAAATTATATTGTGGAAACATTTCCCTTCCATCAGTCCAATTCTTTTAACTTAAACTTTTAATTGGCACCAAACAGTCATTACTGTTATGAAGTGCCATTAAACCCACTCACATATTCAATCCATGACCTTGACCAAGGAATGCATTTTATATTAAAAAAAATTGATCCTATATTTTAATGACTTTTACCCTTTTAACCTTTTTGTTTAATTTTAAATACTTATAACAGAACTTGGGCATCTTGTACCTTTGACTTTTTATATTGTATGAGAATTTAAATATTAACTTTCATTTGGAAGGATGGATCTTCCTGACAATTTGAGCAAGTTTTAACCTGTATATTTTTACAACCTTTTACGATCTTTGCCTTTTATCTTCAAGAAGTACATATTTACACTTATATGATTTTTCCATTTCTATTTAAACAGTTAAACCCTATACATATACATGTTTTGGCCTTTTGTGCCCAAAATCAATAAGTTTCTTCTCTGCCCCAAATACAAGCTGCTTACAAAGCTTGGTAATTGTGGAATACTCTACTCAAGTTACTGTGCAGAAACGGAACAGAGAACAAGATGGATGAATGGACAACATAACATAATATGCTCCACCTTATGGCAAAGGAAAAGAGTAAAAAAGTTATGATTGATGAACTTTGGTGCTGCAGTACATTTTATTCTTACAGGTGTTGACATAAAAACATCCAACAACATTTTTATCTTATATAAAATTAAGATTTCTGCAGAATTTTGTAAATAAAACTGAAATGTGGAATTTTAATTTTTACCAAACATTTGTAACAAACCTGCAAAAAACATTGGTTGGCATCTCTGAACTTGCACAACAATAGCTTAAAATAAACCTTTCACATGCATTCATATCAAACCAGTGTTAAAAGGTATTAATAAAGACTTCTGACAGCTGGCTTTGCAAACATTAAGATAAATTCCTATTCCTAAATACCTGTTTAACTCTATTAAACCAAACTTTCTAATAATTTTCTACTGTTAAAAAAAGTACACTGCAAATGACATATGATATGCCCATCATGAACTTCTCCCTTCTAATGACATTGACCTCTGACCCAGAGGCTTGACTACTATATAATAAGCTGTGCATTTGTGTAATGTTTCATCAAAATATCTGTGGTTAACAATGGTAACATAAGCTGCACATTATAGGCAACCCTATGTTTAATAGTCCTCTACTAGATAACTGAAGTTTGTGTGCAGAAACCACTTTTCTTCTTTCAGTCACAGCGACCTTGACCTTTGATCGTTTGAGCTCAAAATCAATAGGTTTCTTCCTTACCTCATGTGCAAATTCATCCACCAAGTTTGGTCCTGGTCTGTAATAGAGAACTAATGTTACTGCATGGAAACCATTTTTCTTCTTTCGGTTACAGTGACATAGACCTTGGATCTTTTGACCCCAAGATTGATAGGGTTCTTACTCAACCCAAGTTCAAGCCATTAATAAAGTTTGGTAACCAGTGGTGTACTAAGGGTAAATGGCGCCCGGGGCGTCGATAATGGCCCGAAGGACCAGAATACGAGGCCAGAATTTTTATCTGCTGTTTTGGCACCCTATGACCTCTGGCACCTGGGGCAATGGGCCCATCTGCCCCACCCCCATTAGTATGCTACAGTTGGTAACTGTTGATGGTGAATAACTTGAGTTATTGTACAAAACACAATTTTGCTCCTTTCAGTCACTCTGACTTTGACCTTTGACCTTTTGACCTAGACACTGATAGGGTTCTTCAATCCCCTGGTGCAAGCTGTCCACAAAGTTGGGTCACCTTAGATGATGATAAATGAAGCTACTGTCAACCATTTTTCTTCATTCACTCACAGTGATGACAAATGAAGCTATTGTAAACCATTTTTCTTCATTCACTCACAGTGATGACCTTTGAGCTTTAAACCCCTAAATCAATAGGTTTCTTCTTTACCCGAACTGCAATCAATACACAAAGTTTGGAAACTGTAAATGGTGGAGCACTCAAGTTATTAGACAGAAAGAATTTTTATTTTTTCAGTTACTCTGACCTTGACCTTTTACATTTTGACCCTTAAATCAATAGTGTTCTTTCTCATCCCAAGTTCAAGGTATCCACAAAGTTTCATAACTGCAAATGGTGGAATATTCAAGTTATTGTGCAGAAACCATTTTACTTCTTTCAGTCAGTGATCCTTAGATAATGGATAACTGAAGTCAATATAACAATTTCTTTCTTTCATTAACTCTGACAATGACCTTTGACCTTTTGACACAAAAATCGATAGGGTTCTTCCCCATCCCAAGTTCAAGCCATGCACAAAGTTTGGTAACTGTCAATAGTGGTAAACTCCAGTTACTGTACAGAAGCCATATGTCTTTTTTCAGTCACAAGATTTGACCTTTGAGTTTTAGACCCCAAAATCAATCAGGTTCTTCTTTACCTCAGTTGCAAGTCATCCACAAAACTTGGTAAGTGTAGATTGTGTAAAACTCAAGTTGTTGTGCAGAAACAAAATTGGTAACAGACAGATGGACAGACAACATCATAACATTATATGCTCCACCTTATGGTGGTTTGGTGGTTGTGTAAAAAAAGAGATTGAGAGAGGAAGTTCTAAAAACAAAAGATTTAGAGAGACAATTAAAGTCAAACACAAAATAGAAAGGCAAATTAAAAATTAGGCAAAGTATAGAAAATAATTTAAGCATATAAAATGTATTTAAATAACATGTACTTCACACAAACAATATCAAGAGAGGGCTATTTCATATTTATCAAATACTATGCCTCACATATTATTAAGTTCTATAAAAAAGACTTTTATTACATATTTCATAATGAGATACTGATATGAATGAGTGAGAGAAAAATTGATATCACTACAGTGGCAATAAAAGTGGTATAACCATTTGGCAATATCACCTCTGTAACTACATTATTTTACCATTTGGGAAAGATATCTGCCCTTAAGCATGCTACATTTCAATATTTAGGCCCGATAGATTTTTCTTCTCCTTCTCTCTCTCCCTCCTTCCCGCTCTTTATCTCTCCATCAGAATGAAAATATATCAAAATATGACAACACTGATACATTTATGTATGCAATGAGGTGCCATCAAAAAATGCCTACCCCCCCCCCCCCCAACAACAAGTAGGTTTCAAGTGCTAACTTATTTAAATACCTTTCCACATGAAATGTGCAAATTGTCATTGACGAACTAACATGACCTGTGTTTATTCGATATTCAGTCTCACCCATGTCTGTTAGACTCAATGCCAAATGGTAAATGTTCTTAGGGGAAAACTCTGGATTAAATATAATAAAAAAAATTGATTAATTAATGATTTTAACTCTCATCACAATCACAAATATGTCTGAACATAATTGAAGAAAATGGGGATAAATGAGTGGACCAAAATTATATGATTATCACAATTTGGGTACAACATCTGTTACCAAACTAGTCTGCAAGCTGAAAATTGGGTACAACATCTGTTACCAAACTAGACTGCAAGCTGCCAATTGGGTACAACATCTGTTACCAAACTAGACTGCAAGCTGCCAATAACATCTGTTACCACTAGACTGCAAGCTGCCAATGCCACAAAATTTGAGTACAACATGTTACCAAACTAGACTGCAAGCTGCCAATGCCACAAAATTTGGGAACAACATCTGTTACCAAACTAGACTGCAAGCTGCCAATGCCACAGAATTTGGGTACAACATCTGCTACCAAACTAGACTGCAAGCTGCCAATGCCACAAAATTTGGGTACAACATCTGTTACCAAACTAGACTGCAAGCTGCCAATTCCACAAAATTTGGGTACAACATCTGTTACCAAACTAGACTGCAAGCTGCCAATGCCACAGAATTCATGTTTGAATGCAGAAATAAACACAATAAATATGCCAATCCCTTACAAGTAAACTTACAATTATTAAAACCTTTAGTATAATGCTGTTACTCTCTGAAGTCTGTTGGTACCAACAGCTCTGTGATGATTCTATCCCCACCCCAACATTATTCACTGTCTCAATCCATGCAAGAAATGTGTTAATAAATATAAAAATCAATTCATTGTTCGAATGAAAATAGTCATTAAATTGACATAATACACAGTATGAAGCATTATATTTAGGAGATAAATGTGCAAAATGTCCTTGTCCTAAATTATTGCAAATTTTGAAACTTCTTTTTATCAATGTAGAAATACAGACATTAACAGCATTGGCACATAGTGGAAACAATCCATGCAAGTCAACGGCTTTTGCCTTCAAACATACGTAAAAAAAGGAAATCTATGTTTTTGGAGTAAATATAAGGAATGATTTCACTCACTGAGTGGATATATCTTGCATTGTGACTCATGATATATTTCCTTATATCTACTAAATACACATAGATATCCTCTATTTATAAAGACAGTCAAGCCAAACAGATGACCCATAATGAGGGCAGATTTTTTAAAGATTCCCCTGGTTTCTTGAGGTTTTATCAAAGAAGGGATGAACCTATTGTTGAACATAGCCTTATCATAAGAGAAATATGGCATAATATTGCTTTTATCAACCATACTATCCTGACAGAAGAAATATGGTATAATATTGCTTTTATCAACCACACTATCCTGACAGGAGAAATATGGTATAATATTGATTTTATCAACCACACTATCCTGACAGGAGAAATATGGTATAATATTGCTTTTATCAACCTTACTATCCTGAGAGGCGAAATATAGTATAATATTGCTTTTATCAACCTTACTATCCTGAGAGGAGAAATATGGTATAATATTGCTTTTATCAATCTTACTATCCTGAGAGGAGAAAATATGGTATAATATTGCTTTTATCAACCTTACTATCCTGAGAGGAGAAATATGGTATAATATTGCTTTTATCAACCACACTATCCTGACAGGAGAAATATGGTATAATATTGCTTTTATCAACCTTACTATCCTGAGAGGAGAAATATAGTATAATATTGCTTTTATCAACCATACTATCCTGACAGGAGAAATATGGTATAATATTGCTTTTATCAACCATACTATCCAGACAGGAGAAATATGGTATAATATTGATTTTATCAACCTTACTATCCTGACAGGAGAAATATGGTATAATATTGATTTTATCAACCATACTATCCAGACAGGAGAAATATAGTATAATATTGCTTTTATCAACCTTACTATCCTGACAGTAGAAATATGGTATAATATTGCTTTTATCAACCTTACTATCCTGACAGTAGAAATATGGTATAATATTGCTTTTATCAACCTTACTATCCTGACAGTAGAAATATGGTATAATATTGCTTTTATCAACCTTACTATCCTGACAGGAGAAATATAGTATATATAATATTGCTTTTATCAACCTTACTATCTTGACAGGAGAAATATGGTATAATATTGCTTTTATCAACCTTACTATCCTGACAGGAGAAATATGGTATAATATTGCTTTTATCAACCTTACTATCCTGACAGGAGAAATATGGTATAATATTGATTTTATCAACCATACTATCCAGACAGGAGAAATATGGTATAATATTGATTTTATCAACCATACTATCCTGACAGGAGAAATATGGAATAATATTGATTTTATCAACCTTACTATCCTGACAGGAGAAATATGGAATAATACTGATTTTATCAACCTTACTATCCTGACAGGAGAAATATGGTATAATATTGCTTTTTTCAACCTTACTATCCTGACAGGAGAAATATGGTATAATATTGCTTTTATCAACCTTACTATCCTGACAGGAGAAATATGGTATAATATTGCTTTTATCAACCTTACTATCCTGACAGGAGAAATATGGTATAATATTGATTTTATCAACCTTACTATCCTGACAGGAGAAATATAGTTTAATATTGCTTTTATCAAATTTACTATCCTGACAGGAGAAATATAGTATAATATTGCTTTTATCAACCTTACTATCCTGACAGGAGAAATATGGTATAATATTGCTTTTATCAATCTTACTATCCTGACAGGAGAAATATGGTATAATATTGCTTTTATCAACCTTACTATCCTGACAGAAGAAATATGGTATAATATTGCTTTTATCAACCTAACTATCCTGACAGGAGAAGAAGCTTTAATATAGCTACCTTACAAGCAAAAAATGTAGGATATTCAAACAACTATATACCCAATAATAGAAAAATAGAAATTTTTATTAGTGTGCATATGATATTAAAATATAATGAAAAGCATTGAACTCTGCATTTTTCAGAGCTTACAAAATATTTACTTTAGAATCTAGTATACTGATGGGAACAAACCAAGGGTGGAAAGAATGCAAACAACCCATCATGCAAATTCAGCATTTAATGTATTAAGTCAATACTATCATATTTAATATTACAGTACTCCACCCCCTATTAAGGCATCACTACACTGAGTTCCATAAATATTTCCTTCATTTTTCTACACTTATGTTGAAATCCAGTATAGTAGTTATAAGTTCAGACACACCAAAACTATCTTACTTTATGTTAGGCACTAACTTGGACACAACATATTAAAACAAAATTGGCATAGGTTATGTGTCATTTTCTGGAAGTAGTTGCATCTAAATAATATGACTTGACTTTTAGTGCGAGTGACATTTCCAGAACATACCAAATCACACCTGTTTGCTTTGTCATCTAGTGGAACAATATTATGACAATACATCCATTTTACACAACTTGTGCTAGTAAACTGTGTAAAAACTAGATCTATCTGATGGGTATAGTGAAAAGTGCCTTCACTTATTACACATTACTGAACAGGGCCTTTAACAGAGGAACCTGTGTTGGGAAACAAATGTTAGGAGAATGGACATTCTGGCGGTCACTACTCTGCTAAATGATGACACGAAATGCTGGAAATCCAACTGTTCCAAGGTCTCATCAATATAAAGTTGCATTATAAATTTGGTTGAAATCTAAATCATCCAATGTCTCATCAATATAAAGTTGCATTATAAATTTGGTTGAAATCCAAATCATCCAATGTCTCATCAATATAAAGTTGCATTATAAATTTGGTTGAAATCCAAATCATCCAATGTCTCATCAATATAAAGTTGCATTATAAATTTGGTTGAAATCCAACTCATCCAAGGTCTAATCAATATAAAGTTGCATTATAAATTTGGTTGAAATCCAACTCATCCAAGGTCTAATCAATATAAAGTTGCATTATAAATTTGGTTGAAATCCAAATCATCCAAGGTCTAATCAATATAAAGTTGCATTATAAATTTGGTTGAAGTCCAAATCATCCAATGTCTCATCAATATAAAGTTGCATTATAAATTTGGTTGAAATCCAACTCATCCAAGGTCTCATTAATATAAAGTTGCATTATAAATTTGGTTGAAATCCAAATCATCCAATGTCTCATCAATATAAAGTTGCATTATAAATTTGGTTGAAATCCAACTCATCCAATGTCTCATCAATATAAAGTTGCATTATAAATTTGGTTGAAATCCAACTCATCCAAGGTCTCATCAATATAAAGTTGCATTATAAATTTGGTTGAAATCCAAATAATCCAAGGTCTAATCAATATAAAGTTACATTATAAATTTGGTTGAAATCCAAATCATCCAATGTCTCATCAATATAAAGTTGCATTATAAATTTGGTTGAAATCCAACTCATCCAAGGTCTCATTAATATAAAGTTGCATTATAAATTTGGTTGAAAACCAACATTCCTTAATAAAAATATGCTGTGGAAACCAAAGTTAACAGGAGAGATAATCATGGGCCATAACACTTCTAAATGATAAAATGAAACTTTTTCAAGGTCTAATCAATATCAAACTGTATGCCAAATTTTGTTTAAATCCAACAAAGCTTGGCAAACTAATGCTGTAGAAACCAAAGTCAGAAGGATGGACAATTAGGGCAGATAACTCCTATAAATAATGTCATTGAACACTGGAAATTAAACTCAATCAAGGTCTTATCAATATATAGCTGCATGAAAAATTTGGTTTGAAAATCAACAAATTAAGCTGCAGAAACAAATGTTAGGAGTACAGGTATGATGACACTGAAGACAGGATATCAAGCTACAGATAATATTTGGTAAAAATCCAACAATTCCCAGTAAAGTTCTCATGTGTAAATCAAAATGTTGATAGATGGACAGCCAGACAGATAGACATACAGACATGATTACTATAGGGCTCTGCTGACTTCATCAAGTAGGGCCCAAATCGTATTGGTATACATTTTTACTTCATGTGAATGCAAGAAATTATTTTATTCCAGCATAGTAACTGCGTCCACCCCCAAATATGGATCCAAAACAACCTGTATTCAATACACGTATATGCTGACATTTTTCCAGATGTGAAAAATCTGACAAAAATTATATCCAATAGGTCACATTAAGTGTTTAATAATCATAATGTTGTGTAAATGAGCATTCACAGAAATATAACAAGAACTGGATTTGAATACATGTTTGCACTGTAGACTGAATTTTAGGTTAAAATAATCATACCAGTATTAATTGTATTTGTTTTTGTTTTTTTAATATTGAGTTTAAAGGACAAATTAGTTCCTGTAATACAAGTTGAATGTGAGCAATAAACCTGATTTGCCATGTGGCTGCTCTGTCTTCCTTTGAATATCAACATCAACTTCACTATGAAGTCTCGTTTGGACTCCAGGGTTTGGTGGTAAGGGAAATTTAACTGAGCTCCTTGGATGCACTTTCAAAGGCTCAGAATTATGTCTAGTCTCTCTGTAAACTGCGGTAACAGAATCTAGGAAATATAAACACAATAAGGTAGCTCAAATTTACAAGTACAATATTTGAGAATTTGAGCACTGTAATTATGTGGCTTAATGGGGAAAAGGGTAAAATCAAATAAATTGACTTAAGCAAAGTGAAGGAGAAGAAATGAGAGGGAGGGAGGGATGGGAACCTGGTCAAATGTTCATTATGCTGTCAATTTTTAATTTGGCATTCATAAAATATTCAATTTGCAACACACTTGAATGTGATGATAAATTATTAGAACGGCTTTAAAACTTGCCTGCACTAAAAAAAATGTGACCTTGTTTTCTTTTTGCTCTTCTGTAATAAAAGTCTTAGAACATAAAAAAAAGTCTTAATTTAATCTGTATAATATGTATTTATAAGTGCTGATTTTCTGTGTGTGCTAGGTTTTGGATGGGTCTGGCTTCAGTATGAGTTGGTTGGCTGGTTGGTTGGTCTAAAAGAGTACTTTCAGCATTTTTTATAGGCTGTCTCATGTAGAGGAAACAGGAACACTGAGACAACTGACCTGGGCTGGACCAGGCAGGTATTGAACCTGTGACCACTATATAATGAGTCTGATGCTCTACTAACTGAGTTAACATGGACTTAATGATGCATCACTGTGTATAAGCATGACAATAGTGCATTTATCATAAAATCTACCATGGACTTAATGATGCATCACTGTGTATAAGCATGACAATAGTGTATTTATCATAAAATCTACCATGGACTTAATGATGCTTCACTGTGTATAAGCATGACAATAGTGCATTTATCATAAAATCTACCATGGACCTAATGATGCATCACTGTGTATAAGCATGACAATAGTGTATTTATCATAAAATCTACCATGGACTTAATGATGCTTCACTGTGTATAAGCATGACAATAGTGCATTTATCATAAAATCTACCATGGACTTAATGATGCATCACTGTCTATAAGCATGACAATAGTGCATTTATCATAAAATCTACCATGGACTTAATGATGCTTCACTCTGTATAAGCATGACAATGGTGCATTTATCATAAAATCTACCATGGACTTAATGATGCTTCACTGCGTATAAGCATGACAATAGTGGATTTATCATAAAATCTACCATGGACCTAATGATGCTTCACTGTGTATAAGCATGACAATAGTGTATTTATCATAAAATCTACCATGGACTTAATGATGCTTCACTCTGTATAAGCATGACAATAGTGCATTTATCATAAAATCTACCATGGACTTAATGATGCATCACTGTGTATAAGCATGACAATAGTGCATTTATCATAAAATCTACCATGGACTTAATGATGCATCACTGTGTATAAGCATGACAATAGTGTATTTATCATAAAATCTACCATGGACCTAATGATGCTTCACTGTGTATAAGCATGACAATAGTGTATTTATCATAAAATCTACCATGGACTTAATGATGCTTCACTGTGTATAAGCATGACAATAGTGCATTTATCATAAAATCTACCATGGACCTAATGATGCATCACTGTGTATAAGCATGACAATAGTGTATTTATCATAAAATCTACCATGGACTTAATGATGCTTCACTGTGTATAAGCATGACAATAGTGTATTTATCATAAAATCTACCATGGACTTAATGATGCATCACTGTGTATAAGCATGACAATAGTGCATTTATCATAAAATCTACCATGGACTTAATGATGCTTCACTGTGTATAAGCATGACAATAGTGCATTTATCATAAAATCTACCATGGACTTAATGATGCTTCACTGTGTATAAGCATGACAATAGTGCATTTATCATAAAATCTACCATGGACTTAATGATGCTTCACTGTGTATAAGCATGACAATAGTGGATTTATCATAAAATCTACCATGGACTTAATGATGCTTCACTGTGTATAAGCATGACAATAGTGGATTTATCATAAAATCTACCATGGACTTAATGATGCTTCAATGTGTATAAGCATGACAATAGTGTATTTATTCTAAAATCTACCATGGACCTAATGATGCTTCACTGTGTATAAGCATGACAATAGTGCATTTATTATAAAATCTAGTGCCAAATTCCATGCTAGCAGGTTGGTTTGTGTGCAAGCAGAGAGACTGTTAGGAATCCATTCAACTTAATATATAAAATAACAGTTGTTCCAAGGAAGCCACCAACATCAAAAGAAAATGAAAGGAGACAAAAAGATCTACACCATCAAGCAGATGGCACTGTATGATGACAGTTATAAATCTTTCTAAATCTACTAAGATCAATCACTATATGAAAATATATAATGAATATGTTGCTATGATTCCCTACATTCAATGCATTTACTCACCAGAATCTTCATTTGCTTCCTTCATTCTTGCATAGATTTTACTCTCTACTGAGTAAAACCTCTCAGCATCATCCTCTAATGGTAACCTTTCTACTGGCTTGTTTATGTTCATACCCCTATCACTGTGATGCACATGGGCATCTGATGAGGCTTCCTTGTGACTTTCAAATTCTTCTAATGCCCCAAGTCTGTCATCATGGGAATTTCTTTGGGAGTCTCTGAGGTTTGCTCTGCCTGGACAACCTTTGCTGTTCACAGAGTCTTTGTTGTATTGGAATTGATCTTCACTTAATCTGGGATAGATCTGAGACTGAGGTTTATCTTCCTTCATGTCAGAGTCCTCTCTTTTCCTCGTCTTAGGATTTAGTTCAACTGTCACTCTTTCATGCCTATCTGTTGCTTTGGTTTGTTCAATGCTTTCTGCATTGGTAATACTCTGTGGTCTTCCAGTCTTGTTCACACAGCCTCCATCCTCTTGCACCAGGCCAGTTTGTGAAGCTGCTGCCCTTTGCCCAGCTATATCTCTTGGTCCCTCAAGTTCAGAGAAACCTCCTTGAGTAGGTTGGGAAACAAGTGGTGGCCTCAAAGAAGGATTACTGTACATGAATGATGCCTGCGATGGTGGACATGAAGGGTGTGAGAATGTTGTTGGTACATGCTGCAGAGTGAATGGAGGTGATGGATGCATCGGGCCAAAAGGACCCACAGTATATGCACCATGATTCATTTGGTATCTACCAGGTGGGATGGATGGCATGGTTTGCCAAGGGTTATAAAGATAATGACCTAGATAACCTGGAGGGACCATGTAGCTCTCTGTGCTTCCAGATACTTTCACTTGCCCTGTTGCTACAGCTGAATATAGCTGCCCATCTATTAAAGCTGAATTTATTGGCCAAGATGTTACAGGAGGTACATGCATATTCTGTATTGACAGTCCTGTAACTGATTGGGGCATTCCCATATTGGGTAGTTGAATGTCACTATAAGGCTGTGGCATTGTCAATCTCTCGAAGGACACTGCATGTGGCTCGGGCATCTTCATATATGATGTTGTCATGGTCATATCTTGTGATGGCACTCCTTGGCTGGGTTGGGACATTGTCAAATTTGGTGAATATCCTTCAATAACTACTTGTGACTCTGGTATTGTCATTTCCTGTTCAGATATTCCTGTACTTGGTTGAAGCACTTCTGTCTTTATTGCTTTATCTTTCACAGATGTCCTCAGTGGTGAAAGTGGTCTCTCATTATATACTGAAGGATCCTCATGTGACCATGTAGCCTTAGGTTTTTCCATCACTGAATTTTCTTTCAGCGGTTGTCTATTAACATGGTCATCTTTTGTATCTAACTCCCTCACTATATAATCAAAATATGGAGGAGGATGATGCTCCCTGTGGTATACATCAGTTTGCCCCTCTTCATCTTCATCACTGTCAACTTCCTCTTTACTGCAAATGGATGGAAGGTGCGGTTTCTCATGTCCAGGTCCATTGTTTCCTTGATTGTCTCTGCCTTGTTTAAAAACTTCCTCTTTCTCACTTGGAGTAACTAAAGAAGACCAAGGGCTATGTGTGCTTGTCAGGTTAATTGTACCTTGCTTCGCACTCGCACGTGTTATCTTTGTCTGGGTACTGTCATGATCTGTATCTTCGGTCACATCTTCTTGCGAGTCAGTACGACTCAGATCATTTCTGTATTTTTTTCCTATGATTATGGATCCCGACTGAAGTGGAGTGTAATCTGTGCCATGATCAATCATACTGGGAGACATAGGGATCAATAATTCTGACTCGGGGCTCATGTCCTGGAAATAAGCTTCATGAACAGTTTCATCTGGGTCTGAGTTAGTGTGGTTTCCTATTCCTCCATTGGCTTCCTTTGGTTTTATTTTCTCTAACAGAGGCCTGTCTTGAAGAAATTTGGCACGCTGATAACTTTCTTCTGGAAAATTCTCAACAGTGTCATCTTCAGCTGCCAGCTGCATGAATTTCTCTTGGGTATCAAAGTTTGAAGTTTGACCATCAGCACCATGGACTGATGTCACATTTGGCACTTCACTGGAATAGGAATAAAAACTTCCAGACAAGTCATGCAATTCTTTTGCTGCAGGAGAGTCAAGTTTGATCCATGATTCATCTGAACTTTCATCATCAGAATTCTGTCAAATATAAATCATATTGTTGAGTCTTTTACAATATAATGCTGGCCCCTAATGGGTTCAAGGGTAATAAACAAGTATTATAAAAGACACAAAATAATAAATACAAGTAAAAAACCTTATGATACAATACTATTAATTATTACATTATTAATAACAAAAAAGTATATACACAATAGTACATTTCAGCTTTGTTCCACGTCAGCAGAAAGCACGAGTTTGATATCGTGCAGGGTTACATTGAGGTAATCGGGCCATGATGCATTCATACGTCATATCAAATGGGTCGTTTCCATGGCTCAAGACAAAAACAAATGCAGTTTTGTATTTATTACATACTCCCTATCTTATGCTTTTTAAAGATTTTACATTGTAAATGGAATTTAAAACAAATTTATATATATATATATATATATATATATATATATATATATATATATATATATAGAGAGAGAGAGAGAGAGAGAGAGAGTGCCGGCACATGGGGGGGGGTCAATTCCCCACAGGTGCCAGGCAAAGTGGGGTGCCATCTGGAGCTTTCTTCTTTTTCTTCTTTTTGCAGCTAAAATTTTCATAGTATTTCACCTCACCTTAGTGTAACGGGGGCTTATATGGGTGTGGGGGTGTGGATAGAAGTTGGCAACTGACATAAAAACTGTTCTCTGTGGCAATGTGGCAAAGAAGGGGTGCCACTAATGGACATTCCCCCTGGGAGCCTCGAACCCTTGCACTGCCATTGTATATGTATATAAAAGTTTGATTTGGTGCATCTATGAATATCAATATCCAGACATCAGTGAAAACACTTAAATGATTCCAGTCTTGGTGTGATATGTAAATATGGTTTGAACATCCATATTAAAAAACAGATCAACCATGTAAGATTAAATGGGAATGTAATAAAAACAAGAGTTCCACAAAGGAACTGATGTTCTACTGTCCAAAAAGAAATTCCAGGAATCAAAATTAAGTTCATTTCTTCTTTTTAACTGACGAGTATTGAAATGATCCCTAATATTTCTGAGAAACTCAAACATACCATATTTGCTAAGAAAACTATTTTATTATGTTTGAGTTGGCATGTTCACAAGATACCTGTAAGTGCAGTGCAAAATTCTTTATCACAGCCTTTGACTTTGAACACGATATCGTGGATTGAAGATCATTGAAACTGTTTTAGACAATATCAAGATATAACCACATGCTAAGTTTGATTCAATCTAAACATTATAATTTGAGAGAATAAAAGCTAAAGTTATTGAATTGGTATCATTCAATGTATTTTTCAGATATATCCATAAACTGAGTTAACTGCTAAAATCCCTTCATACTTATTTGTGCTATCATTCTTACAAGCCAGTATACCTAAATACCCATGTCAAGACCTTTCAATTTAAAATCAATGTCAGAATGCTGACTATCAACTTGTTCATTGGAATGCAATTAAATACCAAGTCTCGTCAAAATTCAATTGCATATGTACAAGTCACTGTGTTCACAAATTCGGTGAAGAACAAAACTGCAAGTAAGGAACTCTGACTTGACTCCAAGATCAAATAGGTCTGGTTTTCAAAACTTTTTCATAAAAGTGCAAATATGGTGGTGGTGTCTTCTGCACCATTTTCATTGAGAACCAATTAAATATTGCAAGAAGTGTTTTAATGAAAACCCCTTGTCAATGCAACCATTCATGCACGAGGAGTGATAATGAGATTGTTTAGATGTGCCATGTTTGAGGTCAGTTGAGCACCATTTTCATTAGTGCCAGCTATGTAGTGCATAGGACCAACCAGACATCATAAGAAGTATTTTAGTGAAAACCTCATGCAAATATGACAATCTGTTCAGAAGCAGTAGCAGTGCCAAGATTTCCAAGATGGCCACCATGGCGGCAATACTTGATATCATGTCAGTACCACTTTAATTTAGGAACAAAAATGATAATACTAAGTCTTTTAGTAAAAACCCTATGTCAATATTACCATCCATTCAGGATGAGTAGTTATAAAAAGATTTTCAAGATGGCCACCATGGTGACCATAATGGACGTCCAAGGACATGTCCAATAGGCATGGTTTCATATGTGACCAACTAGACATCATATGAAGTCTTCTAGTGAAAATCCCACATGAATATGACCATCTGTTCAGAATGAATAGTGATAAAAAGATTTGAAAGATAGCCACTGTCGCACTGTGGCAACCATATGGGTTGTATGAAAGCACATTGTCACAGGTACCATTTCAATTAGGACCAACTAGACATCATAAGAAGTCTTTTAGTGAAGACCCGATTTTAATAAGACCATCTGTTCAGGAGGAGTAGTGATAACAAGATTTTCAAGTGGGATGCCATGGCTGTCATACTGGATGTCAGATTGGCAAAATTTTCATAGCGACACAACTAGACATCATATGAAGTCTTTTAGTGAAAACCCCATGTTGATATGTCCATCCATTCAGGATTTGTAGTAATAACAAGATTTTCAAGATGGTCATCATGGTGGCCATATTGGATGTCTGAGTGCATCTCCAACAGGCACCATTTTCAATTAGGACCAACTTAGACATCATAAGAAGTGTTTTAGTGAAAACCCCAGGTTCGTACAAATCCATTCCAAAAGGAGCAATGATAATAATATTTTCAAGATGGATGCTATGGCAGTCATACTGACTGTCATATTGGCACCATTTTCATTTAGAACAAACTCAACATCATAAGACGTTTTTCATTAGTGGAAA
The DNA here is from genome assembly GCA_029931535.1 of Margaritifera margaritifera. NCBI lineage: Eukaryota > Metazoa > Mollusca > Bivalvia > Unionida > Margaritiferidae > Margaritifera > Margaritifera margaritifera. Next base: position 230,697 of record JAQPZY010000639.1, read on the forward strand.
CCCCATGTCAATATGAACATCCATTCACGAGGGGTAGCTATAAAAAGATTTTTAAGATGGCAACTATGGTGGCCACATTGGATGTCTGAGGGGCACTATTTTCATATAGGAACAAGTAGACACCACAAGAAGTTTTATAGTGAAAACCCCATATCAATGCAAGAATCTTTTGAAGAAATAGCTAGAACAAAATTTTCATAATGGTCACCTTGGCAGCCATATTGAATGTCCAATGGACATGTCCAATGGGCACTGTTTTCATTTGGGACCAACTAGACATTATAAAAATTCTTTTAGTGAAAACCCCAAGTCAAGACGGCCACTGTGGCAGACATATTGTATTACGAGGGCATGTCCGACAGGCATTTAAGTCCAACTAAACATCATAAGGAGTCTTTTCATGAAAATACCATGTCAATATGATTACCCAATGAAGAGATGTAGCAATAACAAGATTTTCAAGATGGCCACCATGGAGGTCATACTGAATGTCAGATCTATTCTATTTTTAATTAAGAACAACTGGAAATCATATGAAGTCTTTCTAGTGAAAACTCCACATTGATATGACCATCCATGCAGAGTAGCTATAGCACGATTTTCAAAATGGTCACCATGGTTGACATACTGCATGTCTCAGAGCAAGTCTGACAGTCACCATTTTCATTTAAGACCAACTAGACTTCATAAGAAGTCTTTCAGTGAAAATCCTATGTTGATACAAACATCCATTCTAGAGGAGTTTGTGATACAAAGATTTTCATGATGGATGCCATGGCAGCCATACTGGATGTCAGACTGGCACCATTTTCATTTAGACAAACTGGACATCATCAGAAGCCTTTTAGTGAAAACCCCATGTAAATACAAACATTCATTTAGGACAAGTAAATGTAGCTGAAACAATAGCCATAGTGGTTGTCTGAGGGGTACCATTTTCATTTAAGATCAACTAGACACCACAAGTAAAGTTTCACAGAAATCCTCCAAGTAGATTAACAGAAGTAGCAATAACAAACTTGTGCTAATGGACGATGGCTGATGAACAAAAGGCCATTGCACTAGTTCTCCTGGCCTTAATTCCACCAACATGTCTTAGGTTATATATAGATTGAGAGATTTGATTGGTCAATTTTTAGTCAGACCTAAATTTCAGCCAATGAGATTGCTGGATTCTAAATTTAAATTAAAGTCTAGACTTGAGTTCTGTTGGTGAAATTTTGGTCCAGTATATGACCAGTAGAGCTGAAAATGATGCAGCTATGTCATCCAACAGATGTTTCAGATACATCACAGATATCAGACAGAGAAGGGCTGCATGGAATGTGTTGTCTGAACAAAGGTTCCTATAATAAGTTTATCATTAGAGATGGTCTAGATTTGCCAAGAGTAATATTATGTATAAAACCTATTTTTTACAGGAAAACTTAACACGCATCAGTTTTTATCAAATAACATGCTCTTTTCCTCTCAACCAATATTTAATAAGTTACTGAGACAAGTAAAAACTCCTTATAGAATTTGAAAAATTGTTTAAGTTACAGAACATTATTCAACTTTTCATTTCTTGAAAATTAAAAAGTATGCCAGAAATTTATAGACAGGGTGGAACCTGACATCAAAATCTGTACAAAAATGTAGGCCATGAAGTACAATGTGAGTTTTATAACATTATAACTGAGAAACGTAATATCCAAATTCATTGTTTATTTTTCAAAATGTTGATGTACTTGCCCATGTTGACATACATGTCGATGATGCTGGACATACATGTAGTAAACAAGTTTTGACATATCCTGAAAGTGTCAACATACACGTACATGTACCAGCCAGTGAATCATAAAAAATAACTTTTATGTGAAAACATCTCTGTTCAATGAGTTAACGACTAGTAAATTATTCTTTAATGTATTTGATGGAATGAATTTGTCAATAGTCATCCATATTTTATTATTCTGAGATCTTTTCTGATAGGTTTTGCGATGACATGTATTTAATGCACATGAAGAATATCAAGTGTGTCACTCTGTACTTGTAGGAACAGTCTTTAATGTCCGCTATGTTATCTAGAACCTCGCTGGCCCTGGTTACAATGGACAGTACAGAGTATACATTGTCCTTATAACTTCCAGTAGCAGAAACAGTGGTCACTTCCTGGCGATCACTAATTTCACAAACAATATCTCCAATTGTCAACACTGACCATTACTACAGATGTGACAATGTCACTATCAGAATTAACATAATCTGAGAAATCAACATCCTTTAAGGTGCATTTATCTCAAATGTAATAAAGTTGTCTTCATCTCTAAAATCAAAATACTAAATACATTAGAGGAAATGGTGTCAGCAAGTACCCTAGACAGTTTAGACCCATCACTTGTGAAATCTGAATGGAATTATGTAAGCACAGGACCCTAGACAGCTTAGATTTATTAATTGTGCCAGTTAGTTTTGTTGGTCAGATTTTTTTCTAGCTGTTTTACAAATTGCATTTGTGAAATTGCACCCTGGCTACCTTCATGTCTTACTCATATAACTAGAGCTTTTAGTGAACTCAAGCTGTCAGTGAACAGAAGCTCAAAAGATAACCTCCACTTACATGACACCAGTATAAATCAGGTCCAAATGCAAACAACGTAGACCCTGATCTGCCGTTGCATAATGCACAGGCAGATCAGGGTCTATGTTGTTTGTTCTACTGATTAGTCCTTACAAACTGCATAGACCCAGATCCGCCGGTGCATTGGCAGATCTGGGTCTATGCAGTTTGCAGTTGGTATCGGCTTATACACGAGTATATATGGTAACCATAGATTGTATGTGACAACAACCCAGTTTTGGTGTGACAAAACTGATTTCCCATATGCACTTCACATGCATGTTTGGTGGTAATAGGTTAAAAGGTGTTATAATTTAAATACAGATACCATTTTTTATGTAGTGTTCAAAAACTGGAAAAGAGGTCATAATTACCCAGTTTTAATGGGAAATGTTTTAATTCTAAGATGTGAAATATGCATTCTTGGTGTAATTTTTAAAGCAATAGGTGAAGAGGTATTGGAATTTGAGCCAATAAATAACTGTGACCCCATTACTTTTGTACTGAATAGTAGGTCATTGTGACCCAGTGTGACACATATCCTTCCCATCCCAAGATACACAAAAAGGATAAATTTAATTATAGCAGTTTTAAAACAAATCCTGAAAAGAACATTATAGTAACCCAATTTTGGTTTGAAACATGCCCATCCAAAGTTGCACTCTCAGTTTAAGTTTCATTACTATAGGCTGTGTTATCAATATAGCATGGACACAAATTTTAAGCAACTGTTAATTCTGGAAAGTAGCATACTGTGACACAGTTTTTGTGTGTAACATATGCTTATCACAATATGCACACACAGTGCAAATTTTATGTAAATTTATTTGTTATATGAGTTACGGCACAGACCAGACGGATGGACACAATTTTTAAGCAATTTTAATATATTCTGGAAATTAGGTCACAGCAATCTGGCTCTGGTGAGCAACACATATCCATCATAAGATGCACCTTTAGTCTAAGTTTGGTGGCAAAAGGTGAAAAGGTAGAGGAATGAGAGCCCAGACACAATTTGTACCCATTTCTTTTTTTTGTATGTTCTCAATAAGTCCTGGAGAAGGTTCATAGTGATCTAGTTTTGGTGCACAACACATGCTCATCCCATGCTCACCCATAAATTTGATGTTAATAAGTGAAGCAGTATAGAATTTATGGCATGGACCAGGAAGACAGATAGATGGAGACACACAGATGGACAACATAAATCCCATAAACGCCCACTTATTGACACAACAGTATAAAAAGGAAATATTTTGAAAAGGATGCAACTCTTGAACAATGGCATTTATTCAAGGGGTACCTCCTTTTCAAACTTGAAATGAATTGTATATAATTATTAAGTGGTTATGAAACATACTTTAAGTAGCCATGATAGCAATCTGCAGGTTAAAACTAGGTTCAATGACATTTTTCTTCTGGTTACATTAAACTTAGCAAACAGTTTATATGCCTCCAAAGATACAACTATTGTAAAAAATGTGAAAGAAAGATTTTTTTTTTAATTTTTAAAGTTTTATTTAAATTGCTACCGCAGTAGTTTTAAAAATGTCACAAGATGTTTTCCACCTAGCTGATACAAAAAAACAAGTAGTTGCTATGGAGGCTATAAGAAACAACACTGACTAGAATATGTCACATGGAACATTTCCTGAAAGTTTGATAACATTAAATGAGGTGGTTTTAGGAGATGTCAAAATTATGTTTCTCACCTGGCTGCCTTTGCGACTGAGAGACAGACATTTATTTGCATATCATGTCACGATAAATATTATTTAACAAGTGTATTTTGGGGGGAAATGTGAAAAATATATTTTCTACCTGGTTGCTATTTAAGTTGAGTGGTTACTATAGAAGCCATCAAAAACAAAACTTGCCCAAAACTATTCCTAGAAAGTTTGACCAAATATGGCTGTTTTTTTAGATGTGAAAAATGTACTTTTGACATGGTTATTATGGAAACAAAAATAATGTCACTCTCTACTAGGGGTGAAACAATACACCTCTGCCACGTATTGATGCGATTCTCGATACACAGCCTACGATACGATACATTATCGATACGCATATCAACTTGATGGTCTTTTCATCTTTGGAAGGTCTGTCAATTGTAGGATGGTGCGATTTTTTATCTGTTGACATATTGGGTGTATTTCCAGTATGTAGGTTACAAATAAACATAGACCTATCATCTGTTCATACGCCATGCCCATCCCTGACAAGATAAAAAAAAAAATACTTCCAAACAGACTACCTGTTAGCTGTTAATGATTTTTATTCAACCTTTTAGGCCATTTCAGGCTGCTCCATTCGATCAGTCTTGCATGACTCTTCCTGGTTACCACGCCCTTTGTTTTGCATTGAATGAACATTTTTAAAACATCTTATTACCAATTTCATGTCTTCACTTAAATTTTGAAGGCAATATGGTGTTATCTTCAAAACAGAAGAAACAGTGCAATTTCCTTTGTGCAAGGAAAATCTTATCTAGAACAAGTCAGAGTGTGGGAGCGGAGATGACTAACAACCAAATCCTTCACATTGTACTTCCTGCAGATGCAAAACAACTGCCACAGCCACAGGCACTTGTTTCTGTCAGTGAAAAAGGCAATTATTGACAACACCGACTCCCCTTATACAAATTGACAAGGTGGCTATAACTCGTGTGGTTTGGAATCTGCCCCCTCACTGATTCTGTGCTTTTTTCTTTCTTTTTATCCCATCAGCACGTTCGGTCGCTGATTACATACATCAACGTAAAAAGATACATTCCAAATTTATTCCCCATGTACGATTTAAGTACTTTACAGCTCATTTAATAGCCACTTTTGTGGGAAGTTTCTATGTTGCTTTGTATCTATTTGGATAGAGTTTGGATGCAAATATTTCTGGTATGTCATGCAGTGAACACACTACAGTTAGTTATGATTGGTGGTTATTGTTTTACCCTGGACTTGAACAAACAATAACCACTAATCAGAATTGCATCTAAAAGATTTCTCTGCGCAACACACCAGAAGTGTAGCCTTCAATTCGATCCAAGCAGACAATATGCGATGCAAACAGATAAATTTCTCATAAAAGTGGTTATTAAATGATCAGTAAAGGACTTAAATCATACATGGGGAACAAATCTACAGTGTCTTTGTTCCATTGATATATGTTATCAGTGGCTTAAGATGCAGACAGGATAAACTAATTAGCATGGAATTGGGGCGGGGGGGGGGCAGATTTCCAACCATGTGAGTTAGTCACCTTGTGTTAATTTCTAGAAGGCGAGTGGGTGTTGTCAATAGTTTTTCTTTTTTACTGACAGAATTGAGTGTATGTATTTGCTACGGCTGTCTCAGATGAATTCTCAATTTAAAGAATGAAAAGGCAAATGACTAATAATTATTCACGACTGCTGAAGATTAAAGTAACTTGTATAGAGTAAGTATTGTTTTGTATCGATTCTTCCCCTCTTGTATCGTTATGGGTATCAATATAGAAAAAGTATCGATACATCAATAAATCAATTAATAGTTTCACCCCTACTCCCTACATTCATGCAGGAAGGATCATAAATTAATAATGTATGATACTGTATGTGAACACTCTTCATATTCTTAGCGTATTTCACAAAACATTTCATGTGAAGAGTTCTTTGGTGAGAAAGTTTGTGTCATATTTGAACTTATGGAAAGTTTTTTGGAAACAGAAATCTTCAGAACAGCAGCATGTCTGCATGCCCTTCTCTGCATTCTTAACCCAATACTGTTATAACCTCATGCACAGAAAGTTGATGAACATTCTATGACAAAGACAGCTAAGGTGTACATGCTCAAAGCACCAAAATTTCACATCAAGTAAGTTAAAGCCTGTAGAATACCCCATCAAACTCTATAACTTTGATCTTGAAGGTGGCACCACAACAGAGAGATGCGACACAACTTTGAGGTTTTAAGTAACAAGAGTACTGCACAACACATACAGTAATATGTCCAAGAGTACTGCACAACACATAATATGTCCAAGAGTACTGCACAACACATTATATGTCCAAGAGTAATGCACAACACATTATATGTCCAAGAGTAATGCACAACACATTATATGTCCAAGAGTACTGCACAACACATTATATGTCCAAGAGTAATGCACAACACATTATATGTCCAAGAGTAATGTACAACACATTATATGTCCAAGAGTAATGCACAACACATTATATGTCCAAGAGTAATGAACAACACATTATATGTCCAAGAGTAATGCACAACACATTATATGTCTAAGAGTAATGCACAATACATTATATGTCCAAGAGTAATGCACAACACATTATATGTCCAAGAGTACTGCACAACACATTATATGTCCATCTCAGAACCTTTTCCCTACTAATGACTTTGCCCTTTGAGCTAAATACCTGCCAGCTGAATGATAAGGTGTGGAGATGGGTAAAATTTCATCAAAATATGTGGGGGTTAAAAGTGATAACCTGGATAAGCAAAACAGGCCACTGACTTATTTTATCCCTTGTTTTTCTTAAATACCATGAGGGCAGTGGGCAATACTGAATATGCAAGAGACTGTTAAGTCCAGATATACAACAGGCTAAAGTTTCATGAAAATATCTTTGTTGGTTCAATGTTATACCTGCACATGGATAGAGGTCACTGATTTATATTTTCCTGGCTGTGACTTTCACCTTGAGACTGAGATCATGGCTGTGGTATGTGACACACTTGATAGCACCAGAAGTGTTCATGCCTTGACAATGACCTTGAGAAATGACCTAAAAAATGACACGCAACACACTCTCTAGTCATTATATATCAGTATGCAAACAGTCATCCAAATATCTAAAATGGCTTCAGAGCTACAGCTTGAATGAAAAAATTGAGTACCTTGACCTTCAAGATAGAACCATGAAAGTGGTATATGAAATACTGTTAGGTCATCATGGATATGAGTATATTCAGTTTCATCTCTCTAAATATGGATTTTTAGTTCAAGATGTGGCAAGAAAAATATAAACATTGGCATGCGACCATAGATTGTCAGACTAAGATTGTGAAAGTAAAAAAAAAAAAATGTAAAGTGTTTGATAATACTACTTTTAAGGGCTTTAGAGTTACAGCTAAGACATTACAAGTAGGTAACCTTGAGATGACTGACCTTAAATTAACAGATAGGATCTTGATAGTGGTACAAGACACACCAACCAAAATGTTTTATTTCATCTGCATAAACAGCTTCTGAGCTATTATTGATACCACAAATTCTATCAGTTTCAGAGTTACAACCAGCACACTAAAAGTAACTGTAACCTTGATCTGTGACCTTCAAGAAAACATGGCATCACACCCTCTAGTTCAGATGTATAAATTTACACAATATTATCCAGCTAATAAGTTGATTTCAGTAAACCTTCCAAGCAGAATAATTTTTGGAAGATTTTTTTACAAAATTACACAAGTGTCTATGCACACTGATTCTACATTTTGTTAAAGAAGCATATGATCAGTGTCACTTTAATAGTTTTCACACTGAGTGATTGCTTGGGCAAACATGAAATTCAGTGTAATAAACATAAATCTGAAGTGAGATACAGAACAATAGTAGAATTAGATAAATGACATACCATTGCATATCACAAAGCTTTGAATCTTTACCACAAGGAGTATGACATGATTCAGAGACCAATGTTTCAATACTGTACATGTATATTTCTCTTCTCATATCCAGTTACTGTATATATGGTTATATGGTAGGACTATTGATAATTTCCAAGTTATGAGGCAAGGGCAAGCCCCCTACTCCAGGGGCATGACCCAGGACATGTATTGGAACCACATGTACAAGTGAATTTATCCCCTCATACCCATCAAATGTATACATGGTTGTAGGGTGGAGATCTTAATGGTTTCCAAGTTATGAGCCAGGGTCATGTTCCCAACAGGAGCAAGTCCCCTTCCTCAGAGTCTGTAGTGGACATATGTCTGATTTTGTCTTATGTCCTTCAACCAATATATGGCTAGAAGGTGGGAATCTCTACTGTTTCCAAGGTATGTCCCAAGGGGCATGACCCATGGTCTGTATAGGATATATGTCTGATTTTGTCTCATGTTCTTCAAACCAAGATATGGTTACAGGGTGGAGATCTCAACAGTTCCCAAGCTGTGACACAGGAAATGAATCCCCACAGCACCCACTCCTGGGGCAAGTCTAGAGAGAGTAACCCAAAAATCCTATACATATGCTATAGCCCTGGCCTTGATGATTACACAAACCAACTTTCAGATCTCCACCTAAAATACTTAAAATATTGTGATTTTTTGAAGAAAACTATCCTTAGCCCCTGGCCCCAACCCAAAGGGTCATATTAAAATCTTAAAACCAATGTGCACATCTACAAATCACCCTCAATCATATCCCAAAGTTTCAAGTCAGTATCTTCAATGGTGTAGGAGATACACTACATTACTAATGGATGAACAGACAGACAAATGAACAGGAAGACATAATCCCTAACTTTTTCTAAAATGCACAAAAATAAAAGTTGTTAATTGGGGGGGGGGGCGTATTTAAACATTATGACTGTCAATGATAAAATTATGAAAAGATTTCAAATACTATCAATACTTAAAGAAAAATCTTTGATTGGTTGACAAAGTACACCTTCCATGAAATAGCTTGTTCATGACATGAGAAACACAGATTACAAATTTACATATATTTGAACCTAAAGATATAAATAATGACTATACACATAAACTATATTGACAAACTTTTATTTTAATTCTCAATACTAGTTATACTTCTATCACAACTATACACAAATGAAACTCTAGCCAAAAAATTATTTTCCATCTACACTACTAATATGATATTCCAATTGTCTTAACATTTTTCTGAAAATATATAGAGAATATTTTAATTTTCTACATTATTACTGGATATATTTCATCGCATAGTACTAAAAACAATATATTTGAATGGGTGGCTAAGCCACAAGTTAAAATATATAGTTTTTTGTACCACAAGCTGAAATACATTTGGTATTTATGCAGGAGCAGAAAATTTTCTTTTCATTATATACCAAACTTGCCCCAGAATCGAAGCTTAGAAGATTAAACTCACTCTTCAGCACATCACCCCCACCCCTGTTTTTGTAAATTCACCTCACTTTCAACCTTATTCATTTGGCAAACTATTTACCATACATACTCGAGTATAAGCTCATACCAACTGCAAACTGCATAGACCCAGATCTGCCGTCACATAATGCGCCGGCAGATCTGGGTCTATGCAGTTTGTAAAGAGTAATCAATAGAACAAATAACAGACCCTGATCTGCCTGCACATTATGCGATGGCAGATCAGGTTAATGTTGTTTGCATTTGGACCTGGTTTATAAGTGAGTATATACAGTACCCTTTTCCTAGCTCTCCACATGCTTTTACAAGAAAATATGATGATATGGTGAAACCTGACTTGAAAGGCAACTGCTATGAGAGACTGCTTGTCTTGAGAGACAAGATTCTCAGTGCATGGATTTATTGATTATGTACTGTTTTCATCTGTCATGAGAGACCACCTGTCTTGAAAGACCATGATTTGCTGGCAGAAGATGTGGTTTTTCAAGATAGGTTTTACTGTATTTCAATCCTGCCTAACCATGGATTGATGCATGTATTCTTCCTTATATTATTCAAGACAGAAACTTCAAGTTAACTTGGAATATGATTGCCTGTCTGTGGATATGCACAACAATCATAAAACTTTATCCACCTTCCACAAAGAGGGGGCTATGTGGGTGGAAGTGGTGGAACTGGAATATTAACGACTGATAAAAACACAGGGAAAAGCTTTACTCAAGATTTAGTTATTTTCTGTTAACAATCTGGTGGAATATTATATAACTGCATGACTGGACCCTGATTTTAGTCTTAAACTTAATATTGTACAGTATAATTAGTACTAACATGTAATTAGATTCTGTTGGATCCAGTTTTCAAATAAATCATTTTCCTAAGATATCACAAATTGAATTCTAATGCCATATCTATGTCAGGGCTTTACAAATTTTATAAAAGTCAGCTTGCCCAGGACAAGCTGACTGGAAAATTGAACTTGCCTTGGTGAATATAAACTTGGCCCAAAATATGACAACAAAATATTACAACTAAGCCAAAAAATAAAGTATAGGATATTTTAATGAAATCACGTTATATTTTTTATACAACTATAGGACTTTCTTCTTCTTGTTATTTTTGTTCGCACCTTGAAACAAAATGTCAATAATTCAAGTTATCAAAAAAGATATATGTAAATAGTATAAGTAGACAGATATGTAGATGAGGAAAGAAAGGAAGGGTTAGAATACAGATATAGTTAGAAGAGAAAAGACATATATACAAGTATAAAAATAGACAGATGAATGGATTGATAGATAAGGGTTTTGTAAATGGCTAGATTTCTAAGAGAGAGGGATGTTTTGTTAATAGACCTTAAACTGAAAAATTAAATAGCCAAGAAGAGAACTGTGTTAACTTTATTTTTATCATGTTGTAATTGTTATGTATATAGAATCTATAATGAGTGCCTAAACTTTTGGTCTATGACAGTACTTTAAAATACAGTTAAATAGTAAGTCGCACTTTAAGTTTGGTTAAGATGTAAACAAGGTATTTACTGACCTTTGAGTTCAAGGTCAGAGCTGTTGACCATTTGTTGGTGATTTTCCACTAGAATGATGCATTTTATATTGAATTGTGGGTCGTAAGATGACACATGTCCTGTTGTGAAATGGGCCATTTGCAAAGAGTACCGTATTTGCCGGCCTATAAGTCAATACTTTTTTACCTGGAAGTCTGGGCTTCGTCTTATACTCCGAATCGACATATATGGATTATGTCATTGAAATTGCTTTAAAGTATGCTAATGTAATTTTTCGTACGTGAAAATCGTTGCATACAATGTAGCAATAAATAATACCTATAAATAATACATGTACAGACCATCTTAATCATTTTCCCAATTAATCTGGAATAGCATAGTGATACCATTAATATTCATGAAACCGGAAGTTACTAGCAAAAGTGACGAAGCCAAGGTGTTGATCTGGCTTCGTCTTATACTCCGCATCGACTTATATATGGATGAAGGATTGAAAATTGACGAAATTAGCGAATTCGACTTATACTCCGCATCGACTTATAGGCCGGCAAAAACGGTATATAAGAACTTGATGACGCATTATAATCATTCCAATTTTAAATCCTGTGTTAAAAACATTCCTGTTTTTTTATGATCAGTTTGTTTGGAATCATCAGACTGTTTGGAATCATAGTTGTGTTGTAATGCTGTAATGCTGTAACACTAGACATAATTCGAAAGGAATTATTTATTTGAACATTCACTAAAATTAACAAAAAGTGGTCATTAACCTTTGGATTTAAATATATGACTTTTGTATATTTGTGGACATTCTCAAAGATCTGGATTACATTATTGGCGTACATCATTACATTAAAGACTATTGTTGTGGTACATCAGGACATTCACGACTACCCATCCACTTGGAACATTCATTCATTCAGAACATTTTATGATTTCGGAGTTGTGTTCAGGACATTTTGGATTATTTGGAATTCACAAATTGCAAGTGTCTTTTGAATTTTTATTTTAATTACAGAGAAATAAATTGTTTGTTGATTTTACATACATTGTTGGTTTCACTTTCTTTCTGTTACATTATTTTAAGACGTAGAATGATAAAAGAAATATGTCATAACATTTTTCTGTATCTATGTTTCTATTTAAAGTTCAATTGATCATGCAGATTTTAGTGTCAAATACAGTTAAAAAAAAACAAGGTAAAACCTAATCCTTCACTGAAATATTCCAATGTCAATGCATTCACTCAGCTTTTTTTCTGGGGAGTGTTGTGTCCACTCACAAGTCAGCTTCCACTTCCATGTCAACCAATTTTCACCCTGAAATCGGCAACATGAATCTAAACAATCTCTGACAAGCTTACTTTTAAGAATGATTTGAGAACACTTATTTCATCCATTTATTATTTTCCAAACAGTAAGTATGTATACTGATGGTCTCCTGTAATAATCACGTAAACAAAAGATGATAAGCACTGCTTGTGGGTGCTACACTTTCAGGAGGCTAATCGTCAGAAACGTGTGCCTTTTATTTCCAAACACACCTGTGAAAGAAATCTCACTGGTTATAATATTAATGTCATGACTCTATGACCTAAAAATATGTAAAAGAAAGAAAGTGAAACCAACAAAATCAAGTAAAATCAACAAGCAATTTATTTCCAGACAATTAAAGTGAAAATTCAAAAGACACATAAAATTTCTGAGTTAAATTCCAAATAATTCTAAATGTCCTAATCACAAGTTCAAAACAACAGAATGTTCAGAATGAATTCCAAAAGCCTTGAATGTCATGATGTACCATAAGTCTTGAATGTCCTGATTTACCAAAGTCGTGAATGTCGTGATGTACCACAATGATGTAATCCAGAATGTTTTGAATGTGTTCATATCAATGCCAAAAAGTCCTAAAGTCTATGAGCACTTTAGTATATCCAATGAATATTTTAAATAAATAATTCCTCTCAAATTATAACTGATTTCAACAACACAACTAAAATAGATTCCTTACAGACTGATCTTTTAGAACTGAAATTAATAGGAATGAATTTGTTTACCAAAATCTGTATATAAATACACATGCCAACATGACCTATGTACAATACGAGTAATTCTAGTGGAAAATTACTTTGTGTACCTGACTTTTGTCACAACAAGACATGGAAATAACAGTCCAGGTCCTGCTAACAAAACCGGCCTTGAACTCAAATGCTATGTAAACATGTTGCTTACAAAATGTCTATAATCTGACTAAAGTACAACTTACAATCATGGACACGTAATATAAATTCAATATAGATAATATTAACTATTATCACCTAGTCACCTTGAAATCAGCTACATGCACCAACACAATCTTCGACACACCAATTGTTCAGAGTCAGCAATCTTAGCACATTCAAGCTCACAAACTGCCTGTGGCAATGTTAGGATTTAAAAGTGGGTGAATCCCATTTATGTAAAAATATTATGATTAAAATATAACTGATAAGTTAAAATATAAATATTTATTTATTATTGGTCAAAACTTGCTTTAAATAGTACATTCACATTATCATCTCTGCGCAAGAAATTGCGAGACTGACTTTGACATTAACTACAAGGAAAAGACAGACTGTCAGTATATCGTGTAAAATAAAGGATTGATAGATGAAAGGAACTGTGGACAGTTATGTATTTGAAGAATGCGGTACGTATAAACATGAAGAAAGGTATTGATATATGTACTGTGGCAAGATCGCAGAGTATAAAACTTGCAGAACATAAAGCATTACAAAGTGAACATGACCTCTCTCTCTCAATTATTTTGGAATTGCCCGCAGGCAAGTACTTTGCAAACATGAGCTTGCCTGAGCCGAATTTAAGCTTGTACCAGGAGCCAGGCAAGTGAATTTGTAAAGCCCTGCATGTATATTCTTGATCTGAGGAGAATCCTTGTTTGTTCCTCCTGCATTTTTATTGAAAATAGTGGCAAAATGAGATAATAGCAAAAAATGATTCGTTGCTCTCCTAACAAAACATAAGGGGAAAAAAACAGCAAAATGTACTGTTATGTATGATGTTTATATAATATTATAAATATTTTAGGAAATTATAAATGTTTCTTCACTTTAATATTTGCTTAAATCTTAATGTTATCAGGAAAAACATGTTTAACTAGTGTCCTTGAATTAGGTTGTTTTGATCAATATGTTTTCTCAATTTGAAGGTCAAGGTTAAATTTTGTTTACAAGTAAAATTCCATTAAGATGACACACATTCTAGAACATTCTGTCATGTGACCAATCTTTATATATACCATGTTTGGTGGACATTTATTCAGTTTCAACATTACCATCAGTCTTGTAAAGAGCTATTACAGTTGTGAAAATTCATTCCAAATTCTAAGAGAGGAATTATTTTAAATATTCATTGGATTATAACAGTGCTCACAAACTTTTGGATTTTGGATTTTTAATTGATGATTTTGGAATTTAAGTGAACTTATTCAGATATTTTGGAATACTTCATTTTGACATCAGCACATCAAGATTTCTAGTACATCAGGACTTTGGAGACCATTAGCACATCATAACATTCAAGGACACAGCCGTGAATTCAGAACATTCTATATTTAGGACTTGTGATTAGAACAATCATTCTTATTGGATTATTAGGATTTCAAAACACATTACTGTAAGTGACTTTTTGATTTTTCATTTTAATTATCTAGTAATAAATTGCTTATTGATTTTTTACATGATTTGTTGGTTTCACTTTCTTTCTGTTACATTTTTCTTAGACCATAGAGTCGTAACAGAAATTGGGGGCTCGTCGTTCCGGGATTGAATTTCTTTAAAGCATATTAGAGATATTAAATTTATCCTTGAAATTCATATTGATTTTGTCTCTGAATTTTTTTTGTCTTTGGCAAAGATTTTATATAGAGAAATTTTTTTGTGTGAAACCAACAAGCATTTACTATGGCATCTAATGTTCAGAATTTCATTTCAAAACCTACCCAGGAGGGGTTAGAGTGTATGAGAAAGGATGAGTTGCTCGAGCTTGCCAGAAAATACAGTCTATCTGAGGCAAAAGTATCATTGACAAAACAGGAGATAAAGATTATTTTGATTCAGTATTTAGTAGGAAAGGGAATTTTTGATAGCAGTGCTTTAAGTTTGAAGAGAAAGCTTGTATCTGGTTCTGACAGGAAATTAAGGGAATTAGAGTTAAAGAACCAGATTGATTTAGAATTGGCAAAGCTTCAGATTCAGAGAGAGAGAGAAGGAAGAGAGGCAGATACAAATGCAGAAAGAAGAGAGGCAGATACAAATGCAGATGCAAAGAGAAGAAAGGGAAATGCAATTTAAATTAAGAGAATTAGAACTGGCAAACAGAGCACACTCCACTCCTTTAAACACAAGTTCAGGTTTTGATGTTACTAGATATATTAGGTTAGTACCTCCTTTTCAGGAAAAAGAAGTAGATAAATACTTTCTTCATTTCGAGAAAATAGCTGAAAACTTGAAATGGCCCAGAGAGCATTGGACTTTGTTATTACAAAGTGTACTAATTGGCAAAGCTCGTGAAGTCTACATTTCACTGTCAGTACAACAAAGCACTGATTATGATGTGGTTAAGGAGTACATCTTGAAAGCTTATGAGTTGGTACCAGAGGCATATCGACAAAGATTTAGGAATTGTAGAAAAGAAACTGGACAAACTCATGTCGAATTTGCAAGGGATAAAGAACAACTATTTGATAGGTGGTGCTCAGCCAAGAAAGTTGATCAAGCTTATGATAACCTCAGACAGCTCGTATTAATTGAAGAGTTCAAGAGGTGCATCCATAGTGATGTTAAAACCTATCTTGACGAGCGGAATGTGGAAACTTTGGAAAATGCTGCTCGTATGGCTGATGATTATTCCTTGACTCACAAAATTTCATTTGGCAATAAGTCGTCCTCTCAGCAGTTTTCTGGTAAAAAACCATTTCAATCTCATTCGAGTACTTCCAAATTTCACAACAGCACAACTGTTAGGAATCAAACATCTGATAAGACTGATCAGAAATCCTTATCTCTTCCTATGTGCACTTATTGTAAAAAGAAAGGGCACGTTATTTCTGATTGCTTCAAGTTGAAAAATAAGCAACAGAATAAAGACAGAGCTTTTCCAAATGCTCTTATTTCTACGAGGTCAAGGTCACGGTCTTGTATTGAAAGCAATACATTTGTTGGGTCAAACAAACCCCAGTCTGATTCTATTTTGGAGGCTTATGAACCATTCATGTCAGAAGGTTCTATATCACTTATTGGTGATTCTGCCAAGCCTATCCCAATTAAAATATTAAGGGACACTGGAGCTTCTCAGAGTCTTTTATTGTCAGGTACTTTGCCTTTGTCTGAGGAGTCTTCTTCAAGTGAAAGTGTTCTTGTTCAGGGAGTAGAGTGCAGCTTTGTAAATGTTCCTCTTCATTGTGTAAATTTGGCATCAGACTTAGTTTCTGGACCTGTGACTGTTGGGGCAGTGACTTCTTTACCCATAGAGGGTGTTCATTTATTACTAGGCAATGACCTAGCTGGAGATAAGGTTGTGGTTAATCCACTTGTAACTGACAAGCCTTGTTTGGATCAGAAAGTTGATCCTGTCGAAACTGAAATCCCTGATTTGTACCCTGCTTGTGCAGTTACTAGAGCTATGGCAAAAAGAGCTCTTGAGAGTGATGTTGATCAGGATATTATTCCTTTAGCTGACACATGTATTGGTCAGTCTTTTGATGAGGTCACTTTTTCCTCAGGTATTGATCAATCAAATGGTATTGATCACAGTGATCCTCTTTTGGCAACTCATTCTCTTTGTTCTAATCAGGATGACAAACGACAATCCCTTGTCGTTGAACAGGAGCAAGATCCCGAGATATCTTGTTTGTTTCAGAGGGCTATTAGTGAAACTGAAGCCACACAAGTTCCAGTGTGTTACTTTGTGAAAAATGGGGGTCCTTATGAGGAAATGGAGACCACCTGATGTACCCGCTGGTGACGAGTGGTCAGTGAGCTATCAAATTGTTGTTCCTAAGTCATATAGACAGGAAATTCTTAATTTAGCCCATGAAACTCCTTTGGCTGGTCATTTAGGAGTCTGTAAGACTTATCACAAGATCTTGAATCATTTTTATTGGCCGAAACTCAAAAGTGATGTTTCTAAATACTGCAGATCTTGTCACACTTGTCAAATGGTAGGAAAACCCAATCAGAAGATACCTAAGGCTCATCTGCAACCTATTCCTGCATTTGATGAACCATTTAGTAGAATAATAGTAGACTGTGTTGGTCCTTTACCTAAAACCAAGTCAGGCAACCAATACTTGTTGACCATCATGTGCACATCTACAAGATTTCCAGAGGCAATTCCTCTGAGAAATATAAAAACTAAAACTATTGTGAAAGCTTTGGTGAAGTTTTTTACACTTGTTGGCCTTCCCAAATCTGTCCAGTCAGATCAAGGGTCAAATTTTATGTCTGGAATTTTCCAACAAGTTATGCATGAATTAGGCATCCAACAGTTTAAATCTTCTGCCTATCACCCTGAAAGTCAAGGTGCTTTGGAAAGATTTCATCAAACTTTGAAGAATATGATTCGATCCTATTGCTTTGATACAGAAAAGGATTGGGATGAGGGTGTTCGTTTGTTGTTGTTTGCTGTTAGGGAATCAGTTCAAGAGTCGTTGGGTTTTAGTCCCTTTGAACTAGTTTTTGGTCATACTGTCCGTGGACCATTCAAATTATTGAAAGAGAAACTTCTTTCAAATGAAGATTCAAAGATTAATCTTCTTGATTATGTCTCTGATTTCAAATACAAGTTGTCAAAGGCCTGTGAAGTAGCAAGAACTAATCTTCACACTACCCAGTCAAAAATGAAATTAAGGTATGACAGAAATTCACAGGAAAGGAGTTTTAAACCTGGTGACAAAGTTCTGGCTCTCTTTCCCATACCTCAGAATTCTCTTCAGGCTAAATTTTATGGTCCTTATACCGTTGAAAAGAAAGTAAATGACTTAAATTATATCATTAACACTCCTGGGAGACGGAAACAGAAACAACTTTGTCATATAAATATGTTAAAGGAATATTTTGACAGAGATAGCTCAGCTAATTATTCAGTTAATTTAGTTGTACCTGTCCCACACAGTGAAGATATCAACGATGGAGTACGATCAGACTATAGTGACTCTGGTATAACCAATCTTCGGAATTCAGAAATATTGAACAACCTAGACCAGAAACTTTCACATCTACAACAACAGGAAAGAAATGAACTAAAACAGCTATTACATGACTATGAGCACTTGTTTCCTGATGTTCCAACACGAACAAGTAAAATTTATCATGACGTTGACATTGTAGATTCTGCGCCTGTGAAACAGCATCCTTACAGGATGAATCCTCTCAAACAGAACTATCTGAAGAAAGAAATTCAGTATCTACTGGAGAATGATTTCATAGAACCAAGTAAAAGTAACTGGAGTTCACCATGTATTCTTGTTCCCAAGCCAGATAATACATTCCGTATGTGTACTGACTATAGAAAAGTCAACAGTGTCACCAAAACTGATTCATTTCCAATCCCAAGAATGGACGATTGCATTGATAAAATTGGAAATGCGGAATATGTCACCAAGTTTGACCTTTTAAAAGGATTCTGGCAAATTCCATTGACGGAAAGGGCAAAAGAAATTTCAACATTTGTAACTCCAGATGGACTTTATCAATATAAAGTCATGCCGTTTGGAATGAAAAATTCGCCTGCAACGTTTCAACGTCTGATGAACATGATAACATTTGGTCTTGATAATTGTGACGCTTATATCGATGACATCATTATCTACAACAACACCTGGGAAGATCATTTGGAAACCATTCGAAAATTCTTCGATCGACTCAGCGATGTGAATCTGACAATTAATTTGAGCAAAAGTGAGTTTTGCCATGCATGTGTCACATTTTTACAACATATTGTGGGACAAGGTCAAGTTAAACCTATAGAAGCTAAGGTCAAAGCTATCTCTGAATTTCAAGTTCCAATTTGTAAAAAGCAACTGATGCGATTTCTAGGTATGGCTGGATATTATCGGAAATTTTGTTCCAATTTTTCCAAAATTGCTGAACCTTTGACAAGTTTATTGAGTAAGAAAACCAAATTTCATTGGTCTGACAAGTGTCAGGAATCTTTTGACAAGTTAAAGGCCATGCTTAAGAATGCACCAGTTCTTTCTGCACCAAATTTTAGCCAATCATTTAAATTATCTGTTGATGCAAGTGATGTAGGGGTTGGTAGAGTATTGATTCAGGAAGACAAAAGTGGTGTGGATCACACTGTGTGTTATTTTTCTAAAAAACTAAACAAGCACCAGAAAAATTATTCCACAATTGAGAAGGAATGTTTGGCTTTGATATTGGCTTTACAGCATTTTGAAGTGTATGTTACCTCAGCTCTTTCTCCAATTATTGTGTACAGTGATCACAATCCCCTTACTTTCATCAACAAAATGAAAGATAAAAATCGGAGATTGTTGAGATGGAGTTTGATATTGCAGGAATATAACATTGACATCAAACACATCAGGGGAAAAGACAATGTGATTGCAGATGCACTCTCATGTGCCTAGAAATGTAATATTGCTTGATGTAATTAAGTCCAGTATCATAAAACATGTTCTTATGTAATTTTGGTTATTATAGTATTAGATGTATATTCAAAAGAAAGCTTTATTACATAAATCTTTCTTTTTCTTTATGAGGTGAGGTGTTATGTATGATGTTTATATAATATTATAAATATTTTAGGAAATTATAAATGTTTCTTCACTTTAATATTTGCTTAAATCTTAATGTTATCAGGAAAAACATGTTTAACTAGTGTCCTTGAATTAGGTTGTTTTGATCAATATGTTTTCTCAATTTGAAGGTCAAGGTTAAATTTTGTTTACAAGTAAAATTCCATTAAGATGACACACATTCTAGAACATTCTGTCATGTGACCAATCTTTATATATACCATGTTTGGTGGACATTTATTCAGTTTCAACATTACCATCAGTCTTGTAAAGAGCTATTACAGTTGTGAAAATTCATTCCAAATTCTAAGAGAGGAATTATTTTAAATATTCATTGGATTATAACAGTGCTCACAAACTTTTGGATTTTGGATTTTTAATTGATGATTTTGGAATTTAAGTGAACTTATTCATTTATTTTGGAATACTTCATTTTGACATCAGCACATCAAGATTTCTAGTACATCAGGACTTTGGAGACCATTAGCACATCATAACATTCAAGGACACAGCCGTGAATTCGGAACATTCTATATTTAGGACTTGTGATTAGAGCAATCATTCTTATTGGATTATTAGGATTTCAAAACACATTACTGTAAGTGACTTTTTGATTTTTCATTTTAATTATCTAGTAATAAATTGCTTGTTGATTTTTTACATGATTTGTTGGTTTCACTTTCTTTCTGTTATATTTTTCTTAGACCATAGAGTCGTAACAGTACACTGAGTTAAGCAAAAACTGTATTATAGAACATGTATATATTCTCATTGAACCCAAAATGTCTAAGCTGCAAAATTTCAAAAATTTATAAAACTTTGAAAACTTGATATAATGATATGAAAATCTAATAAGGTCATTTACATATGCATACAGTTATGCATACCAAATTTCATCTGTCTGCCTCAAATGGTTTTTGCCTAATTGTGAAGTCCAAAAATTAAAATAATGTCCCAAAAAATTGAAAAATTGCTACAAAGGGTATGAAAATCTAATCAAGTTTCATTTCTTTGCCTCAAGTGTTTTAGCTTAATCTTGCTAAAAAGCATTTTCATGAAAAAGTTGGTTGTAGAAACATCATTAAGCCAACAAAATCATTTATCCCACAGGACGAAAAGCCTATTTGACATGGTAAGAACAAAGCTTTAATTAAGTGCTACAAGAGTAAAATTATCCCAAAGGATAAAAGGTCTATTTCACAAAGAAAAATGAACAAAGTTAAGTGCCAGAAAATTCAAAGGTCAGTGCTGCTGGAAAAATTTTTTCATCAAGGATAATGATCTTTCCACTATGGTTCTAAATGGAACAAGTCATGGCTGAGGTGCATGCAGCTACATGATTATCAAAGTGGAACATGTGTTCAAAATGTTATATCACTCATATTCTGTTTACACACACTATTTTTAGAAGGCAAAATTGAGCATCAACTTCATGTAAGAATGCCATACCAAGATAAATGGAAGCTTTTGAAATGTTACTGATAAAACTGACCTCCTCTTTCTGTATCCAATCATCAGGCACAATACACTCAGAACAGTAGTCTGGAGTCACAGTTATCTCCCCTGATTGCAGCCTAACTTTCCAGCTTCCTTGCTTGATGCACTCCCTCGCAGCTTGAATTGAAGAAAAAGAATGAAAAAAGTTAAAACCAGTTAATCTTTCAATATAATTTTTTTTTTTAAATTACACTTATCTGATTACTATTTGAAAAACGACACATGGGAGCATGCATTCATAAGCAACTTGCACAAAGGTCAGTATAGTACAACAAATTACGTTCAGAAATATGTTGTGTGTTTTTTAAAATCTGTATAGAAAACATAAGTAACAATTTTATGGCTAAACATATAGAATATAGAACAAATTTATAAATAATATGCTCAGCACAATAAATAAGTCTTTGATAGGCAAAGGTTGTTGGTGCAATTCATTCCACCTTGACCCTTGGCATACATAGCTAGGAGAAACAATATCTAACACTCCATTATCTAACTGGATGCCCCAGGTGGTCGAGTGGTCTAAGGCGCTCACCTTTACAGACCACTGACATCTCACTTCTGTACTCTTGGGTTCAAGTCTCGGCTCAGCCAACATGGATATGTGAGAAAGCTTACTAGAAGCTTCCTGTGGGTCAGTGGTTCTTCCCTGGGTTTTCCCGGGTTCTTCCTCCACCAGATATACTGGCCGCCATGAATAGCCTATCATGTGCTGAAAAATGGCATTAAATCCGCAACAACAACATAATCAATATTAACAAAACTCAATCTGATCATGTAAGTGCTTGACTTCTAGATCAATTACCATAAACAAGCACTTAAGTGACATTTTGCGATAAAGCAATGAGATGCTTTTATTGATTATCTAGTTTTTAGAAACATTTTACCAGCAGCACGTGTCAAGACTGTACAATGACAGACATGCAGTTTTTAGTATTTGGTTGTAAAGTCTGCTGTTAGATGCAATTATAACGCATATGACATAGTGCCATTGTCACAACACATCATCGCTGCCACTGTGCCAATAATGAAGATAAACAACTATGCCTTATCTTTATTCATTGAAAGTTATTTGTGTTTGTTGAAACATGCTATAAAGGTTCTACTGATAAATACTCAAAATCTGTGGCACACAAGGCTGGATTAAAGGGGGATCAAATGGAGAAATGGAGTAGTTGCTTCAAGGATCCTGCCAAGCGGGATGGGGGTGCCACAATACAATGAAATGGTGGAGAAGGGCGCTTTTTTTAACTGCTCCATAGTCGCATACCACTTTAATCTGACCTTGAATGCACATATTGCTAATGAAACGGACTGGACCAGCTAGCCTCATATAGAGTTATATATCTGTTGATCCTCCTAACTTCATTCCCGTCCTTGAATTGTGCGCCATGTTTCTCGCGACCTCATGCGCTTGTTTTGAGATCCTGACATCATCAACTGAGTCACTAGCGTTCGTTGACAATGACAGTAAGTGCTGATTAAGAAATATTCAATGAAATGAAATTTAAATACGCACTACAATTCAAATTGAAAAAACACAATGAAAATGGCCAATTTTACTAATGCCATATTTGCCTAAAGTTTGTGGCCCTGGCATGATAAAGTGTTAGCGTTCAAGCCAGGGCCACTGTTCACATGTTGGTTTTCTTTACTTTTTTATTAATAGGAAATCCACGAGAGATTACTCAAACGGCAAAGGCAATGTAAAAACTTTGTTTCTATAATATGCACTTCTTATATCATGTTAGAAAAAATAAATCCAATGGAAGAGTAGGCAGTATGAAATTCTTTATTGGATTGTAATGTAGGGGGAAAACATATTTGTTGTGACATAGCCTTTAGAAAACAAAATCATTTCAAAGTTCAGCGTATCTTTAAATATGATAATTATATCGAAATAGCTTGGAGAAAAAAAATTTAAAATGCATCCTATTTTTAAAAAAAAAAATTTGTTACTTTTGGCATCATTTTTGATATGTGTTTTATTGCAGTCAATAAGCATACGAAAGGAATGAGATATATTACAAATGCCATTAATGAAAATACAGAGACATTATAAACAATCTATTTCCACACTTTGGTCTAATTGTTACATTCCAATCTTACGTCACGTGGCCTTTATTTCAGGCGTAAGAACCATGGAGGAACTTCAGGAAATATAAAAATTTTGACATGCTCAGAAAAACGGTAGCTTGCGAAGGATTTATAGAGTTTATAAACATTTTTCAACGATAACTAAATTAAGCAGATATAGTTGAACACGTTCTATGGTGATTTTAATAGTTTATCACAATATTATAATATAAGCGTTAAAATTCACGTTAACGGCCCGAACCATGGAGGATTAAGAATACATTAGCTGTTACACTGCGATCAAATTACACAAACACGACAACTGAGATGAAGAATCTGCAAGGACTGGTTAGTTATGTTAAGTGACTTAAATATACTTTAAATGAAATTCAAAGAGAGAACCTTCTGAATTGCGAAACAAAACAACCCATCTCTTGTCTGACTGGCTCTCAATATGGCTATGGACCTTCAACACCTCTAGGTTTCGATTGTCCAGACACGTCTTTAACTCTTGTTCTGTAGCTTCAGCGGGTAATCCTTTGATTAATACACAGCGACTTGATACACCTTCCATCTTCAAATACAGCTCTGATTTTCTTAACCTGATCTTCGTCTCGTCTGCATTGAAACGTAATGTTTTATCTTCCAATAGTTATCTTCTGTGCTACTTTTGTTTTCTATTCCAGGGAAATTTTGGCCTGGTTTACTGTTTGTTTCCGTGTTCAGGGATAATCTTTACTATAATACTCTTGTAAGGGAAATAACCTCCTAAAAAAAAAAAAAAGGAAAATATATTCGGTTACCATTCTGATATCCATTTTTCAGAATAATTACACCCACACATAAGAGTGTGGGTAGATTAACTCACGGTTATAAATATAACTGATTTTGATATGTATCACGTGCTTGACTAAATGTTCATACTCATGATAAACCAGATACTATTTCCAAGAGAGAGAGAGAGAGAGAGAGAGAGAGAGAAACCAGTAGATAGTTTGCAATATACATTCTAGTTAATCAGAATTTGACTGTTTATGCAGCGATATTTTAGATACAAAAGAACAAATATAGAAACCAGAACAGACAAAACACAAACAAATTTTAAATTTTAAAATTAAACGTGATTTATTTATGTCTATGGAGAAATGAATCTTGATAACTTACCGACTGTTTACCGGTAACTGCGCGATGTTCAGAAATATTTTTTATACCAGAGCTCTATTTTCCGAACATTTTAGCCCAAAGTTCCATTGTTCGGAAAGTTTGCAAGTTCGAAGAATATGGGGTCAATAGCTAGAAGTTTCATTGATCCGACGGTCCATAACTTAGAAGGAAAAGGTTGAAAGGTTCACAAGTGCGAAAGTTCGTCAGTCCAAAAGTTTTTCGCAACAAGGTTTCATTGGTCCGAAGTCTCATTTGTCTGAAAATATTTGAAAAGGGGTTCACAAGTCCGAAGGTATTTGAAAATGGGTTCATTGGTTTGAAAATTCATTATATGTCCGAAGGCTCACTAGTCCGAACATATCTGAGAGCAAGTACATTGGTCCAAAGGTGTAATTAGTCTGAATATAT
The DNA here is from genome assembly GCA_029931535.1 of Margaritifera margaritifera. Taxonomy (NCBI): domain Eukaryota; kingdom Metazoa; phylum Mollusca; class Bivalvia; order Unionida; family Margaritiferidae; genus Margaritifera; species Margaritifera margaritifera. The sequence goes on from JAQPZY010000639.1 coordinate 255,928, forward strand.
CGGAATAGCAGTTAATTTGTGCAGTACTAATGTTTAAAGAATCTCCGAAAATTTTTGAAAAGAGTCCCAAAATAGGATTTATTGGATAAAAGATATAATATGTGTCCATGATTGTAAGTTGTACGTTTGAGTTCAAGGCCGGTTTTGTTAGCAGCTGGACTGTTATTTCCATGTCTTGTTGTGACAAGTCAGGTACACAAAGTAATTTCCATATAAATTACTCGTATTCTGATGTGAGAATTGTAAGGTACACCTATTTATATATATATATGGGCTTAGTAAACAAGAGATCATTTGGGTTCTGAAAGTCTTATTCTAAACATCAGTCTGTAAATAAGCTATTTTAGTAATCAGATGCTGCAGTTGTAAAAACCAGATAAAATTCATAGAGAGGACTTATTTATTTAAAATATTCATTGGAAATACTAAAGTGCTCATAGATTTTATGACTTTTGGGGATTTATATGAATTCATTCAAAACATTTTGGATTAGATCATTGTGGTACAGTAGGACATTCAAGACTTGGGTTACATCAGGACATTCAAGGCTTTTGGAATTCATTCGGAACATTCTATTCTTTTGGACTTGTGATTAGGACATTTAGGATATTTGGAATTTCCCCCACACATTGTAAGTGTCTTTTGAATTTTCACTTTAATTGTCTGGAAATAAATTGTTTGTTGATTTTACTTGATTTTATTGTTTTTAATTTCTTTCTGTTACATATTTTTAAGACACAGAGTCGTAACAGCAGCTGTCATATTCAAATTAAGATCTTGTCATAGATCGTATCATCGAAGATAAATCGGACAATAGAAGTGACAGTAATTTGAAAGGAGAAGTTTGTAAATATAAAAGGATAGCTCGAGCAGTTAGAGTAACCAACATTGAAACAGAAGAAGAGGAAATATTTTCTTCTTTGTTTAAAGCACCGAATACTCTTGGTACTAACCGTGCTCAATTTTATTTTGTTGTGGCGGCACAAGAAAGAAATTGTATTCACTAATCCGTGATGGTTGGTCATGTTTTCATGGGGGTTTTTATTGTTGTTTTTTTTTTTTTTGTCGGTTGAACGGACAATTAGAAATCATATTTTTTTATATAATGTTGCAGCGTCATCCTACTTATAACAATTACAAAGCAAATAAGCTTGGTGATGTAGACACATTTGGATAAAAAAAAAAAAAAAAACTTATGCGAAAGTAGTAGGGGGAGGGGGTAAATAGAGCCAAGGGGGGCACTATAGAGCCATACGGGAAATGAACATGGAGGGGGGCACTTGAGAGCCATACGGGAAATTAACATGGATGGGGGCACTTGGGGTACAGAAGTGTTTATGGGGTCAAAAGGGTTTATGGGACAGAAGTATTTTAGAGGGACAGAATTGACACATACACCTAAAACACAAACAAAAGAAACTTAAGGCAATAATGGAGTAATCTTTTCTAGAGAGGTGGGTGGCCCTGAAAAGGGCCGTTGGGGTTTTATGTCTTCCTCCACCATGTTTTCAGGAAGCCTAGGATGTTCTTCTTCTTTTTCTGGTGTGGATCAGGGAGCCAGTCAGGATGACCCAATCTCCTGAACTTGCTCTGGATTTTCATCCAGTTCTCGTTCAGGCGATTGAAGCCTTGTTGTTTCTTTTCCTTCTCTTTCTCTATTTTTTCCTCGGCCCAAATGTTCTTGATCTCAGTCACTTCATTCTCTTCAGTCTCTATGGCTTGACTCACAAGACCCTTAGCTTTGAGTAGGGCAGTCTCTTCCCTCCTGGCGCAACTGGGGGATGGATACAGCCACAAGTCTTCCTTCACCTTTTCTGGGAAGTACTCCACCCCTTGCATCAAGTCCAAAGCTTCTTGTAACATCTCCGCTCTACAGTGTGGAATTACCGACGAGGTCTTCCATTTCAGAGATTCCTCTACCATGACTTCATGGACAAGGCTCCTGGCTTTCTTCAGGGCTGCCACTTGCCTTGTCACATAGGGTAGAGTAGCTGGTTATCGCCAATACCTCTCGATCCTTTCTAGCAGTGACTCCACCACCACCATCCCATCCCAGGATTCCTGCAATTGTTCCACGGTTGACATTCAAGTCTTCTTTTCAGTCGACAATGAATGGCACAACTGTTTCCTTGCTTTGTTTAATTGAATTTGAGACGTGTTCGGCCATTCGGTCATGTACGTCTATATACCCCCAGTGCGCGCACTGCGCGCAATTCCAGGGGGTTAATTTTGTGCACTGCACATGATTAATTATTCGTCCGAGGGCTGGCCGATCTGCAAGCCCATCCGACGGTTTACTGCGTGCACTGCACGCTTGTTGACCAATGTCCGGGCGCGGCAAAGGAGGAAAATGTCCATGAGGAGGCGCCTCATCGTCCCCGGATGGCTTCAAGTGGTCCATTATTGAATTTAGAATTGATATATTAGCCAAAAGATGAATGTTGTCGTATTGTTTCTTATCTAATGTAATTTTTGATGCGATGCTCTGTACTATTGGCTGATTGCCTACGTTGGTTAATTAGGGTTGTTAGGAAAGAAAGAAAATATTTGCCCTCTAAGCCCTATTTAGTAATGGAGTACGATTATATGTTTGTAAGCACAGGCACCTACTATTATTGGGTTTTTGTTGTTGAGTTCAATCGTTGCCACCTTGTGTGACGGGGCCTGATGGTCTGGGATGTTACCACCTTATAATGACTAATATTAGTATATGTCCATAGTTTGCTCTTGGTGCCTGTGCTTAATTGTAAATTTGGGTACGTATTTTTGAGGAGTCAGTTACTGCATTGTGCGGTGGGACGCTGATGGTCTGGACTTTGGACCACCTTATACTCTTAATTGAGTTGGGGTCAGTTATGTGGGGCCTCTATTAATTCTGGATTCCAAATCGATGCCACTTTGTGCGGCTGGGTCTGATGGTCTGGGCTTATGACCAACTTATGCTATGTTAATTTTAATTGAGGTTCGAGTTAAGTTATACGAGACTCCTTGGTACTATCTAAAGAGTTTGATATAAACCAATAGAAATAGATGATATCCATGTTAATGAGAGGTAACATGCTTTGTTGTTAGTGACTTTGCTTAGAATTTAGTGAGTATGATGTAGTTGTTATGTCTGAATCTGGCGCAACTGATGATGATGATGATGATTGAATTTAAGTCGTGTGCGCCCATTCGGGCATGTACGACTATTTACCCCCACAGCGTGCGAAGCACGCCGTGTTGGATTAAACTGTGTGCTAGGCACACTTATTTATTTTCGTCCAGTGTTATAGAGCTGCAACCCACTAGACGAGTTGATGCGTGTATGGACGCTATTTCCGCACCGCTCTATAGCTGCGTGGTTTCCCCACTAAGGGGGTTCAATGAACGAGCGATATAGAGGGGTGCGTATATTTAGTTTTGAATTTATTTCTTCGAATTTTTCCTGTTCATAGGAATAGAACCACAATGTTTACAGGATTACTTAGTTGTTGCGTTGATTCTGTTAGGGCGAGGCAAAGGCGGAAAAGGACGGCTGGCTGCGCCGTCGCGTCCAAGGAGGTTCCGGCTGGTCCAGGGTTATTTAACTGGTCAATATTTTTGATATTTGGCCGAAAAAAAATGAGAAATATTGTTCTAGTCTTTGTTTATTAAAATATTGTCAATTTTGAAAATTATATTTGTCCCATATGGCTGCGGTTATTGGTTAGTGATGGCTTATATATAAAAAAAAAAAAAAAAAAAAAAAAAAAAAAAAAAAATTTGGCAGTTAATTAGTTGAAGTTTCTAATTTATGCTTAGGTTTCAAGGGTTGCCACATTGTGTAGCTGGGCTTGATGGTCCGGGATTTAGGACCACCTTATATTGGCTAATTTAGTTGTTCCAGTTTTTGTTTCTAATGATTTAGTTTGTATTCTTCTGATCTTAAGTACTTTATAACGATTAAAAGTTTTTGTAACCGCCTTGTGCAGTTTAGGCCTGATGGTCTAGACTTGGAACCACCTTATACTATGATATTTATATGGGATTTTATGTCTATCTATATCCTTGAGTTAGCTTATCCAATTTGGTGCCACCTTGTGCGGCTGGGTCTGATGGTCCGGGTTTGAGACCACCTTATAGTATTAATACTTTGGGGTTATAGTTATTAGGTTTTATCTACATTCCTATTTTATTTATTTTTTCCAATTGGATGCCACCTTGTGCGGCAGGGCCTGATGGTTAGGGTTTTTTGACCACCTTATTGTCTTAATATTTTGGGGTTGAGATTGTCTTGCTTTAATTTTAATAGAGTTAAGTGTTAGACATGTTAGGTTATTTTTTTTTTTTTTTTTTTTTTTTTAATTCAATAAATGTCTATGTTTAAAAAAAAAAAAAAAAAAAAATTTTTTTTTTTTTTTTGTTGTTGTTGACTTTACCCCAGATCTTATCCATGGGAGTGGAGATCCTCCATCCCCGGGGGGCTGAAATTGTTTCGTCCTAACGGCGTACCTGTAGCCCCTAATGGCCCGGCATACCAATCCTTTCCTCCCTGGGTAGGGCCCCTCCTCTCCCGCCCCGGACCTGGGGTTTTGCCTTTTTTATAAGATTATTATTTCTTCCTATGAGTTTTTATTATTGAATTTTCCCTATGTGTATAAGACGTTGATTATGCAAATTTTAGATTTTTCCCCTTTTTCCGATTTCTGAGATATACCCCACTATATTGGCATACACCGATTTCATGTTGTTATTTCCTTCTTTAAGGAAATCCGGATAAGTTAGTGGGGATCTTAATTTTGTCTGTTTTTCTTGGAACATGTTTCTTTCGTTATTATACTTGGGGTGGATATTAAAAACATGTTCCAATGTTTCAGGTGTGGGACAGTTTGGGCAGTTTATTCCTGCTATATTTAGTCCCGATACATATTTTCCAAAGCTATTTGCTAATAACGTTTTATCTGTTTTGATCCTATTTCTAATTTTATAATCGTACGGGTTTGCCAGGATTGGATGATCAATATTTCTATTGATTTGTTTCTGCAGATCATATAGTCTGCGTCCTTTATTCGATTTGTCCCATTCCGACTGCCATTTTTGGTTATTTTTTTTCCTGATAATACTGTAAATTTCTTTGACTGGCGCAACTTTGTTGTTGTGCTTGAATTAGAGTCGTTTTCACCCTTCGGGCATGTACGACTATTTACCCCCACAGCGTGCGAAGCACGCATGGGGGGGGGGGAGGTCAGTGGTCAGGTGTGTTGACAGTTTGCAACCACCTGACTCTTTACTAAGTACACCCCTCCAGGGCAGCATGGTTCCCCACAATTAAGGGGGTTACTTGAATGCGCGCTATTGAAGGATCTGTACAATTAACACACCCCACCATCAATGCATGGTTTCCCCACAAACGGGGGTTCATTGAAGGCATGATATTGGGTGGTGTGTTAATACCTGTACATAGGAATAGAACCACAATGTTAACAGGTAAACAGAAATACAGGCGCGCGATAGCGCACTTATTTACATAATTGCTTCAATCGCTCAGTCTGGAGTGGCAGGCAGCACGGACTAGGCAAGCGAAAGCGCGAAGCGTGGCGGAAGCTGAAACGCCAGGAACGTACATGATAAAATTCTGCCCAGTTAACTAAGTCGGGCTGTCCCTAATGCCAATAAAGTGTTAGCCACTTGTTTCATTATGACAATACTTCAAGTTTCAAAGAATTTTCCATTTAACGCGCTTATTCCAGTTTGTAAAAATTTTGTGTACAAAGTGTACATATTATTTTCAAAAACAATACCAATCTTTGAGTAAGAATTACTCGTATCTTTTTCGTATCACGCACACTACAATTTTGAGTTTTAATTTTTAGACGGTGGTTCGAAATTGATCAAATTTGTGTTTTAAAAGAGTATAATCAAAAGGGGTTTTCGAAAAAAAGCCAAATTGAAAACCCCATTGATTCAGGCAATGTATTAGCCCTTAAAAGGACTATTTAGCCCTTAAAAGGACTATTGTTAACAGCAGGTTGTCCCCGGTAGAGAAGCTCTGTCGTACTGCTGTGTCAGCTCTTTCTTTATCGCAGTGCCCTCTTGGTAGCTCGCCTGCATTGCATGCTGCTCCATGTAGTCGGCATTTCGCGGTGGGGGGGGAGTGGGGGGAAGGGTAGGTCGACAGTTTGAAACCATTGGCCTGTACAGCAGCTTGGCCCCATACTTCCATACTTCTATATTGTTGTTGTAGTTGGGTGCTGGCGCAACTGACGACGAACTTAAATTATGCTCGCGTTCGACCAAACTGGTCATGTGCGAGGAGTTAATGTGCGCACAGCGCACTATTTAATTTGCCCCCAAACTGTTGCTGTAGCATCAGTTTGGGGTTTGTCAAGCGGTTTTGCCGATCTGCAAAAACGCTTGCGCTTTACTGCATGCACAGCATGCTAATTAATTAATCGGCGCTAGGGTGCGTAGCACCCACGCGCTATTTTAATGTGTGCCCAGCACACTGTCTGTTGCTTTGTGTCAGGCGATGGAAAAGGCGGTACTGTAGTCGGTGAGGGTGGAGCTTTTGCGTCACATGGCGGCTCCTGTGGTCCAGGGTGTGACAGTTTTTATTTTGACCGGAATAAAACCTTCGTCTTGCACGTGTCTATTTTAAAATTTTGAGTAAACGAACTCTGTACTTTGGCTGGTTGGTACCGTGTCTAAATTGGATTGAGTCCATGGAGTGGTGCCCTATATTTTGGTCCTACGCATGTCGTTGTGTGGTTGTTTTAGTAATCGTTGCCACTTTGTGCGGCTGGGCCTGATGGCTTTGGAATTTTGGCGCAACTTGGGAATGCGTCGCTTTATATGCTTAAAGCACGGACGTGAAGGAAAACATCCCTCCTAAAAAATACAAAATCCTATCACACATAAAAAAACACCAAGTGCGCGGACCTAACAAATTTTTTTTTATAAAAAAATAGTTTTTTAAAATTATTTAAGAAAACACGTACACTAAACACACTCCATAAAAATTTTTTTTTTTTTTTTAAATTTTATTTTTTATTTTTTAAAAACACATACACAAACATACATACATACAAACAATTTTAGAGGAGTATTTTTATTTTTATTTTTTAAAAAACATACACTAAACAAACTCTATACAAACACACATCAAACACATACATGGGAAAGAGATTTTTTGAGTGGGGAAGACAAAGACAGACACACACATACACTTAACCTACAAACACATATATGGCAAATAAGATTTTTTTCTTTTCTTTGCAATTGGGTGGCTCTGAAAAGGGCTGTTGGGTTTTTTTTAGGTACATCTAGAGATGTGAGCACCTCCTAGGTCTAGCCCCACAGGCAGCACACGTCCCACTCCATTCATCTCCACTCCGCCAGGGATCAAAACAGATGGGAAAGGCAGACGGTGGCTGAGTGGCTTCACCGCCCAATCCTCTGTGCTTGGGACAGTGAAGGACTGTCTTCTTCTTCTCCTATATACCCTTCCCTCTTGGGAATGATGCTGTGGAGGCTGATGGGGTTGGGGCTGTGGTTGAACTGGTTGCTGGGGCTGCTGGGGCTGCGGTCTCTGCTGTTTTTGCGGTGGTGGTGGTGTCCTCAACATCGGCCTTACCTCACAGTTGGGCCGCATCATAGGATGAGGCCGTATTGGTTCTTCCTTCTCCTTCTCCTCCTCTTTTGTCTTCTCTTCATTCTCCTCCACTTCCTGTAGGAGGTGCCACGCAAGCTCTAGGTGTACTCTGATCTGACGTATCTTTTCTTTTTTGTTCATCTTGACGGGTGAACGGTGATAGCTCTACTGGGGAATGCGTCAATTTATATACTTAAAGCACGGACGTGAAGGAAAACATCCCTCACACATACATAAAAACATCCCCCTCACTACCGCGTCTCACGCTCTTCTTCGCTTTGCGGATCCTGCACTCCACCAACCATAATAAAAAAAAACACCAAGTACGCGGACCTAAAAGAAAATACTTTTTAATTTTAATTTGTATTTTTTAAAAACACATACACTAAACACACTCTGTACAAACACACACCACGCAAACATTGTTTTTAGAAGGGAAAGGGATTTTTTTTATAAAAAAAGACAAAGACAAACATGCAAACACACACATTTTTTTGTAGGCAATCTTAGAGTAATCTTTTCTAGAGATCTGGGTGGCCCTGAAAAGGACTGTTGGGGGTATTTTAGTGAGAAGTTTTAACTTTTGGCAGCAGGACGACCACGTTTCGCCACTGGTTCCACCGCTGCAGGACAAGGGCGCTTTCTGGTGAAAAAGAAGGCAAACTCATCACAATCCATTCTACAGCTGATTTCTCCGTCTTGTTATTTCAGCTACTGCAAGAGTTGTTGTTGTTGTTGTAGCTGCTGCTGTTGCTGTTGTCTTTGCTGCTGCTGCACTCTTTGTCTCTCCTCCCATTCCTCTCTGTCCATGACGATTTCGTCTCTCAGGACTTCTTCCACTAGATCTTGAGCCATTTGTAAGAAGATCATCGTCTTATTCTCTGGGATCTTCTGAAGTAGGTTATGTCTCAACCGCTGCATGTTCACCATCGCTTCATTCAACTTACTAATTTTTGCTGCCATGTTGTTGAGATCTTGAAGAGTCAACGAGAGTGACTGGACTGATGATGATCTTTGAATTAAAGACGTGAGCGGTCATTCGACCATGTACGTCTATTTACTCTCAGTGCGTGCGAAGCACGCACTGGAGGATTGAAATGTGTGCTGAGCACACTTATTTATTTTCGTCCAGTGAGTTACCGGGCTGCAACCCACTCGACGTTTTAATGCGTAAAGGGACGCTATTTTCGCACTCCTCCACCTGGCTACATGGTTTTCCCACTTAGCGGTTCATTGAAGGAGCGATATAGGAGGGTGCGTATAGTTAATTTTTTCCTGTTCATAGGAATATAACCACAATGTTTACAGGATTACTTATTTGATGAGTTGAGTTTGTCCGGAAGAGGCAAAGGCGGAAAAGGATGGCTGGCTGCGTCACCGCGTCCCAGGAGGCTCCGGCTGGGCCAGGGTTATTTAAGTATTTTAGATATTTTGGCCGAAAAAGAAATTGTTGATGTGTCTAGTACTTTATTATTTTATTCTTGAAAAGTTTGAAATTTAGCTCTGTACCATGAGGCTGTAAATATGGGCTAGTGACGAGAGTAACGGAGTCACCTAGTTGAAATTTGTGATTTGTACTGAGATTTTATTGATTGTCAACCTAGCGTTGCCACCTTGTGCGGCTGGGCTTGATGATCCGGGATTTAGGACCACCTTATAGTAACTAGTTTAGTTTGTTCGGGTTTAGTTTCTTAAGACTTGGTTGAAATATCTATGATCTTATGTACTTTAGAGACGATTAAAATTTGGTAACCGCTTTGTGCAGTTTGAGGCCTGATGGTCTGGACTTGGTATCACCTTAGTAGTTGAGGGGGGGGGGGTAAATAGGGACAAAGGGGGCACTACAGTTACGTACGGGAAATTAACATGCGAGGGGCACTACAGGGACGTACGAGAGTTTAACGGGAGTTTAACATACGGGGGGCACTTGAGGTACGTACGGGAGTTTAACGTGGCGGGGTCTCTCTGGGTACGTACGGGAATTGATCATAGCGGCGGGTGTGGGAATATAATTAATCTTTCTTGAAAAAGGGGTGGTCCTAAAAAGGACCGTTGGATTTTTTTGTTTTGAGTGTATTTTTAGAGGTGGGGGCACCTCCCAGGCTTTGCCCTGCATGCAGGGCAGCTCCCCCTCCATGTAGCTGCACTTATGCTGCATCGTTTGTTGTGTAAAACAAAAGGAGGATGGTCCGCTTCCGGATCCCAATTCTTCTTATTATTTTCTTCCATCATTGGATGAGGTCTGATGGGGATTTTTCTTTCTTTCTTTTCCTTCTCCCACTCCTCCTCCTCCTTTTTATCCAGATCATGGAGGAGGTGCCACGCCACCTCTAAATACACTCGAATCTGTCTAATGGTTTCAGTTTTATTCATCTTGGTTGAATAAAATGGGTAGCTTAACTAGGGAAGACGTTGTTTTAATATACTAGAAGCGCGGACGTGAAGGAAAACATCCCTTACACCTAAAAAAACAACAAAAAAAACCCATCACCCCACTACCCCGCGTCTGACGTCATTCCTTTTGACGTCATTCTTGGCTTCGCGGATTTTGCACTCCATTACCCCTTACTCTAAAAAGCGCAGACCTAAAAGAAACTACTTTTAATAAAAATCAAACACACACCATACAATCCCTATTTTTAAAAAAAAAAACTTTTTTTATATTAAAAACTTACACACACCACACAATCAATTTTTTTACTTTTTAAAATTTTTTTTTTTTATATCAAATACACACGCCACAAACATATAAGGGGTAAAGGGTTTTTTTTGGTGAAGTGGGTTATCACAAACAAACAAAACAAACATACAAAACATAGATATATATGGCAATTTTGAGAGTAGTAATCTTTTCTAGAGATTGGGGTGGCCCTTAAAAGGACCGTTGTTTTTTTTTTAAGAAGTTATGTTGTTTTTAACTTCTTTGGGGTGAAGTAGCAGTGGTATTAGTAGCAGCTCCAGCAGGGCGGCCACGTTTAGCAATGGGTCTCACAGCTTTAAGGCAGGCAGGTCTCTTTCGGGTGAAAGAGAAAGCAAATTCTTCACAGTCAATCTTGCAACTTACTTCGCCGTCAGGTAGTTTGTTGGACTGAATAAGTTGTTGCTGCTGCTGCTGCTGTTGTTGTCTTTGTTGTTGCTGCTGCTGCTGTAGTCTTTGTCCTACTTCCCATTCTGTTCTTTCTCGAAGTATTTCTTCTCTCATCACCTCTTCTACTAGATCATGCGCCATTTGAATGAACGTCATCGTCTTTCTCTCCGGTTGGGTTTCCATCAAATGATTCTTCACCCTCATAATGTTAACCATAGCTTCATTCAGCTTTGTAATCTTGGTTGCGGCCATCTTCTTTCTTCTTTTTGGAACTGTTGAGATCTTGACGAGTCAACGAGAATGACTACACTGGCCAACGCACCGCTTTATATGCTTAACGCGCGGACGCGATGGAAAACATGGTAGGGTTTCAGATCGACAGTGAGATCACAGATAGAGGAAAAGGGTTTAACTTTTTTTAGATCGATAGAAAGAGAGAGAGAACATAATTATTAATTTTTTTTTTTCAAATTCAATAAAAAACCACACAACACCTTTTTTTTCAAAAAACAATAACATTGTTTTTATTCAACAATAACTATTCTAACATAAAACAATTCTAACAATTCAACAATAAATTTTTTTAAACAGGAACATATTTACAAGGTTGACAACGTTGGGAAGGTAAAGTAAATGTCAAATTTTCTACATCCACATCATTTTGATGCACACTACGATTGTGAGCTAAAGACAAGAGATAACCATAACGTTCACAAAACCATCTTTGTACTTTAGCATCGTTTCTAACATAGTCACTATCAAAATAAGTCAGTAAATGTTCTAAGGAATATCCAAGACTGCGTTGATGAAGATAATGGACACAATATTGTCCACACACCATGGAATCGGATCCTTGTAGTCTCACATTATTGAATCGAGTCGAGACGGCATTTCTTCTCATAAACTCGATGATGTCTTTTTCCAAAGGAGGTAATCCATAAGAATCAAAATATTCCACACAGTGAGCGTTGGGATAGTACACGGCCACCCAATGAGTTCCTGGTAGATCACTGTCGTCGGTATTGATGACATAGGCATGAACGTTTTTTGGTTTACGATGAGGTAGTTCATCTTTAGCACACACCACAGGATTCCAAGAAGAAGTATAGGAACCGCGATTCAATAGGTAATGAAGTTCCCTGGTATCCATTTTTTTTCTTTTTTTTTTCTTCAATGGAAATAATGAGCCAGTAATTCACACCTGACTTTAAACTTGAATTGATCTGTCTTGTAATTCCAGGAATATTCACGTTTGATAGGGTCTGTACTCTGTACAATGAGTCCTTCAATACGTTTGATCTCCAGAGGAGTAAGTGGAGGAGAAGAAGAATTCACCAAGTCTTTATACCACTGTTTTAACACGTGTTCATCTGAGATTTGTGTCCAGGCTGTTTCGAAATATTCATCCAATTTTTCTTCCGCTGTCAACATCATACATTTGTCGTGTTGTATCTGACTGGGATGATCGGTTTGACATTGATGACATTGATCTGAAATCAGCCTGTAAATGCTTTCAAACAATTCCAGAGAATAACAGGTTACTAACTGATTTTCTTGTTCTGGCCATCGACAAGCCATAAATCCAGTAAACACCTGCTCAGGAACTGAATTGATTTCTTCTTCTTCTTCTTCTATTTTAGGTTCTGAATGATTCACTTCACAGAATCCCTCATCTATCTCCATTGGTTATACGTTCTCCATCTTTTCTTCTTCTTCTTCTTCTTCTTCTTCTTCTTCTTCTTCTAATAGTCTAGAATCACTTCTCTCAAGCTGTTGATTTCTAGAGTGTTATCAAATTCTGCATACAAGACGACGTTCACTGTCTGGGCTAGAGCTTGACCAAACTGAAGTTCCACACGAAGGGGGCCTGATTTTATAGGGTGGAAATGTCCTTCATCGCTGCCTTGGTCCGGAGTGAAATCAAAACCCCACAAAGCATACCCTCCTGCAAAATCGTCGTACGAAATACCGTGGCTGGTGTCGCGGCCTAACTGACCTGTGGCTTCATACAGGCTCAAGGAAGATCGCAAGTAATTTTTCTGGGGACCAAAGTCAGGTTCAAAAGGTCTGGTACACAAGGTCTTGCCATCTCGACTGACATCTATCTTGGTGACGTTAAAGTGTTCAAACTGGGATGGATTCTGATTGTTGACTCCGTTAAAGGCTGAATTTTTGACCATACCAATGATCAATCGTTTAGGGAGCTGTCAATGGAAGATGTGATCTTCGACTATGGATCGGAGTCCAGCGGCTGCAGTAAAGGTTTTCACTTCCACGCGTCGTACAGGATACTTAGCAGTGGTTCTGCTCAAGGATTGACTGATGTCGTTAGCTACTTTTGGTAAGATTTCCACACGTCGCACGTAAAGTTTGGCTTGTTGGATGATGGTTTTCCACTCATTGTTTTCACTCATCAAATGGAAAGCGCCACTACTACGATTCAGTCTCAGACGTACATCCACTCCGTTCAACAAATACTTATTTTGCAACCACATGTCCAAATGCAAACGATCCATCAGTTCTAAAGCTCGCCTGATTTTCTTTCGACGGTCGTTAAATCCGACATTTTTGGGGTCTGCTGCTACTGCTGCTACGTATCCTTGCTGACCTACCGCACCTTGTGCTGCTACCGCTGCTACAGGTAATTCTGTATTGTCGAACTTTTCCGAAGTGTCAAGTTTACAGACCACTGAAGCATCCAGATGAGTGTTCTTGGCATCTTTTCCGTATGTCAAGAGATTTTCCAAATAAGCACGGTAAGGGTAAGTATCCAAACTGCTGCTGATCAGTTTGTTATTCAAGTACAAATCTACTCCGCTGAACAAAGAATGAATTAAATTATTGACGGGGGCACTCTGGAATTTTCCACAGGAAGGGTGTTGTCATTTTTTTGTACTATGAGTTTCAGGAACAAGTAACTGTTATTCAGATCGAGGTAATCTTCGGTTTGTCCTTTGATTTCAAATTCGATAGGAGCTGATTCCGTCAAAGACGATACAGGATGAAATTCCACCCATTGGGATTCTTGCATCGTCATCATGGTGGGAGGCATAGAAAACAGATCTAGTTCTGACTTGGTACATTCGCAAGAATCTCGGTGCATCATTTTCAATGTTTTTTTTTAATAATCAAATATGTCTAATTCTCTACCAGTTCTTTTTCTTTTCCTATTCTTTCTGGAACTACTACCGTGTGTTCTTTTATGAACTTTGAAAGGATTTAGACGTCGTCGTCGTCTCTTTCTACCTTGTCCTTGCTGCTGTGAAGTAATGCCAGAGCCTGAAGCGTGAAGCGTATTTATAGGATTTTCTCGGAGACCTAAAAGATCTTTACCAGTGCTCATCAACACATTTTTGCCTGCTCTCATAAAAGCTTCTTTAGGATTTTGTTTGTCGATTGGGACATTTTGCAAAAATTCATTTCCTTGTGTCAAAGCAACGTCTTTTAAGGCATGAAATCCTCGAGTCACCATAGGAATCAAAATAGGAGCTACCGTCCGAAATGCCGATTTTAACATATCTCCTAAACCATGTCCTCGTTGTCGAGCCACTCCTTGGTACACTGGATACATTTTTTTGTTTTGGGGGTCAGTTACAAGATGTTAGAGAACTTGTTTTTTTCGAAAATGTAGTTTCACCGTGACTTTTCCTTGGTCAATGAATGGTACATCTTGTCCCAAATCTCCTTTTATACTAATGTTGACACTGTCAAAATACGATTTACTGACTGAAAGATAATGAGGATTTACAAATTCACCGTGAACGTGAAATGTGTTACCACCAGAAGAACCACTACTAGCACTACTTTCACCTGATTCGCTCAGAGAAGTATTGCCACTATTATTGTCCAATTTGAAAGGAAGGACTCTCAGTAACGGAGCAGATGTGTGTCCCACCACGTTGTACTCCACCACATCAGAGTACACAAACATTAAATTCAGTGCACTGTTCAATTCTATAGGGGTTTTAAAAGCATGTGCAAATTCTAAGTTGGTTCCAAACTCTAGATTGGTAAACATTTTATTTCCACCCAAAATGGCATACAATCCAGGAGAAAATTCAATGCTCAGGTATTTTCTCTCTTCCAAAGGTAAACCTTTATCTTTCTCACTAAGGAGTTGCCCTCTCTCTTTTAAAAATTGGACAATTAAACGGCGTGACAAAACATGGTAAGCAATTCGTACCCATTTATCGAGAACTTCTAAGGCTTTGTTAAATTGGAGTGCAAACTGGGTTCTAATTGTGTCCACCAAATGTTCAGGACTAAAATAATACCCTGTTGGAATTCTCAGGGTATACTGACCCAAGAAATCAGATTTATCTGTTCTCTTTTTAAATGCTCCTTTCATGTTGTTTTCATCAGTGGGGTCTACATTAAAGATTTCAGGATCATTTTTGTCCAACTCAGTTTGCAATTTAGGGTTAAAGATTTTCACGATGAAAGTGTTTTGATCTTTGTTGATGTTCATGATTTGCGTAGGATGAATGATTTCTACCAAACCCACTTCCCAATGAGCATCGTGATCCAATTGAATGGATTGAGGTAATTTGGCCGTGAAACAACATAATCTGTTGTTGGGAAACACATCCATGGAACTGTCACTAGGTAACGTTAAATAAAATTGGTTATTCATAGTTCCAAAGTGGTTCTGGTCTCCGAGGAGTCACTCAAGGGGACAGAAGAATGATGTTCAAAAGATTCCAAAAGAGGACTGGTATTGTGGTGGTGACTGGACGAAGAAGAAGGTGGACTGGTGTTGGTTGAACTACCGTGGTTGTTACTATGGCTACTGTTGTCTGTCGTAAATTTCAAAGAGGGACTAGGTAAAAGATAACCGATGCAACTGCTAAGTAAAATGGTCCACAATTGTTTGTCTCCTTGTTGCAAACTCAAATTGGCAATAGCTGCTCCGATGACATAATACACTACAAAGATTTGGCAGAAAAAGACGATTTGATTTTTAGGCACACGTTCTCCAAACCACACCGAAAGTGGTTGTTTTTGTAATTCTTGAAGAGAAGAACTCTGTGAAGGAGTCGTTGAAGTCTGGGTTGCTGCTGTGTTGAATGGCATGTTGTTAGGTTACTTCTTTTTATAGTCGACGACTTGAGAAGCAGCAATCCAAGAATCAAAACTAGGAGGATATCCTTTACAACGTACTTTGACTTCTTTTACTTGACGTTTACCTACTTTACGTGTTCTTTGTTCGAGAATGCTTTCGATGTCGTACAAGGCGTCTTCTTTTTTGGTCACTCGTTGTAACTCAGGCAAATAAAATGTTCCTTTGAGTACTTCACCGTGCATGTCTTCCAATTTATAGACGGGAGGATCACGTCCACGGACGGGGGTAGTGACACGAAACAATTCGGTAGTCCAGTTGGGCAAATAACCTTTGTTAAAAGTACGTTTGGTTTTTCCGATGCGAACCCAATCTCCCGTCTTTAACTCCAACAAGGTTTTTCTTCTTCTTCTTTTTTTCTTCTGGGGTGAACCAAATAATTTATCAAACACGGTCACTTCGTTTTCAGGGCTGACCTCTTCGGGGGTACATCCGATGCTACGATGGTACGATTGATTGTACGCTTTGACCAAACGAGGTAACACGTCGATGTACTTGAGAGTATGTTGATGTGTAAAATATTTCCACATACGTTCTTTCAAAGTTCTTTGAGAACGTTCCACGATGCTGGCTTTGGTTTCAGGATTTTCGGTAGTAAAAAAATGAATTTGTCTTTGTTTCAATTCTTTTTGAAAAGCTTGATTTAGAAATTCGGTGCCTTTGTCAGTTTACCATCGTAAAGGTTGACGTCCACTTTGTTTCAAGACCAATTTTAAGGCACGTACCAATTCGGTACTGCTTTTAGAGGTCAAAGGTGCGACCCAAGCAAATTTGGAAAACACATCAATGACACAAAACAAATATTTGTGACCACGATTGTAAGTGGCTAAATGAGAGACGTCGGCTAAATCGGCTTGCCATTGATGATCGATGCCTTCCACTTGAGTTGTACTTCTAGAAAATTTACGTCGAATTGGTTTGTGTAACGTGTACGTCGATTGTTCTTGTAACCATCGTCGTACTTCGGGCAAACGTACACTTTTCAATTTACTTTTAGCAGCTCGATATAATTTTTGAACTCCTCCGTAACCAGCAGCATGACCAGGATTGTAATAAATGGTAGCTAACAGTTTCTCCATGATTGATCAATAAGACACCCAGTGTTCGATGCTACTACTTTGGGTGTCGTGAAGTTTGGACGAAGTAGCTTGACGCGTTCGACGAGCCACAGGAGTGGTGATGGCAGGTTTTTTCTTAGTATCTTTTTTCACTTCAGTCTTGCTGTCTTTCTTTTTTTCTTCTGCTGAAGAAGGAGTGGACATCTTCTTATGAACCCAATCTTTCATTTTTTCTCGATGAGGAGTAGGTGAGGGTGTCAACAAGGACGCTGCAATTTTATTAGAGATACCAGCAGACGGAGTTTGAAAAGCTTCTCGAGGCTCGTCGTCTTCTGTCGTCCCCGTGGCGGTGTCTCTTTTAGTGGTGGTGGTCACTTTAGGTTCGCTTTTCATCATCGTCTTAATAATCTCTCAGAGTGGGTGGAGCTGTTTCGTCGACAGCTTTTTGGCGAAAGAGTTGTAGACGTTGTAAAAGTTGACCGTACCGTTGGGATTTTTCTGTTTCGGACAAATCGCTTCGTTCCATCAGGGATTGTATTTCTTGTTGTAACTGAGACATTTCGTTGAGATTAGGATTGGGTGGTAAATGAGGTATCCGTTGTTCGTTCCAACGATGAAATTCCATCCATCGTTTGTAAGGTACTAAAGTCAGTTTTCGTCCTTCCATTTCATTCAAAGGTACCAAAAAGGTGTGGTCTTTTCAGAGAAGGGTGGTCCTTTTTATCTTCTTTTTTTGGGGGGTTATCGCATGACCCCTCCTAAAAGCAGTCCAGCAATCGTTCCTAACAAAGGAGCGGCTATTTTTAACAACGGTCCTATCAACATAGATAGAAATCCACCTCGTTGTACCAACATTTTTTTTTTTGTTGAAGAGGTATTTTCTTTTTCACAATTTGACGAAGAACGTTCCGATGTTTCCCTAATTTTTGTTTCTGTATCTTGGACAAAGGTACCGTTCCTTTCAACACGTTCAAACAACATTCACACACGGTATCGATGATTTCTTTAGGGGCTGTTTGAATGAGTTGTTTTCGCATGGGAGGATTGGATTTGGTTAGGACAGACAAGACGTCCCAATGTTTGGCCAGACGAGGGGGAAGTCGTCCTTTTTTGCTGGTTTTACTTTTCTTCTTCTTTTTTTGGTGGTGGTGGTGGTGAATACGCTTAGGAGTCATCTTTTTTTAGTAGGGTAGAAAAAACAAGTCTGAAGTCTCTGACAGGGTACCCTTCTATTTTATACTGGAATACGTCTCCACTGATTGTCTGCACGACGTACCAACTTAATGACAGGCCTCACTCGACGTTGAGGTGTTTTCAAAGGACTAAATCGAGTCAATTCTTGTTTGGATAAATCCAGTAAACTTTGTAAGATACCAGTTCTTTCTTGGACTTTGGTTTTAGGGGATGGCACTTTGTTGGCGGCTGCTGCCATGGCTAAATCAGCTGAAGTCGAAGGTCCCGAAGGGTTTACTTTTGAAATAGGTTTCCATTTTTGCATTAAATTAGGAAACACGGGACTTAAGTCTGGTTTGGCAGGCATCATCGTGAAGGGTGAAGAAGATGTGGACGCAAAAGGTGACCTTGTCACTAATGGGGTCTGTTGCTGTTGTGGTGTTTTTTTCCTGGCTGCAGCAGTACCTCTCTTGCGTCGGGTGGTAGTGGTGGTAGGTGTTGTTTTCTTCTTCTTCTTGGTACGACTTTTCTTGGGGACTTTCTTCTTTTGAAGGCTTTTCTTTTTTTTTTTGCTGACTTTCTTTTTCTTTTTCTTTGGACTTTTCTTCTTTTTGGGTGATTTGGGTTTTTTGGCTTGGGCATTAGGATCCCATTTCAAAAGAGAACGAATCATAACCCTTCCTAAAGAACCACTTCCACCATGAGTTAAAATGATTTGTTTTTTAGTCCGTGAATCGATTCTAGGATCAGCCAGTTGTGACAATGCCGATTTATGTCTTTGAAAAAAACGTTGAGTTTGATGAGGGATGTGAATGATGCCTTGTAGTAATTGACGTGCTGTCAAAGTAAACCATCGTAACACTTCTTTAAGACTCGCTTCTAACAAATGAGCACGGACTTGTGCATTTTTTTCACGACTGATACCATACAAGGCACGAATCAATTTAGCCGAAGGATGAGGTTGAAAGGAAGCCATCTCAAAGGAGTGTGAGACAGAAATGACGTAGTAGGTTGTTTTTATAGTTTTTTTTTCTTTCAAAAATTGGCTGAAGGGGACGTGTAAATGACAGGACCACCTTCTTCAACCCAAGGGTGAAACAATTGAGCACGAAATCTCAAATAGTCAGGAGTGGTGGGTTTTAAGTCGATGAGTAAATACTCGTGAGGGGTTTGAGTGGCATCGTCGTACGCATAATTCAACCAAGGAGCCCCTAACTGTTTGGCTAACACTTGTACTTGAGATTTGTCTCTGGGGCTTTTAAACAAGACCACGTAATGAGCATTCAGACTGATGGTTCGATGGGCTTGACTTTGTTGAAATAAATTTTGAGTAATGTAGACAATACTAGCATTACGATGGTGTCGTTTTCGTGTAAACCAAAGTTTAATTTCTTCTTCGTCTTCTCCTAACATGTCGTCAAAAATAACCAAATGGGTTTGATTCACGTCAGACACAATTTCATCGTCTTCGTGAGGGATGCCTTCTATAAACGAAATGGTTTCTCCTTGACTTTCTTTCAATAACGTGTAAGACTTTTGCCACTCTTTGTAACACCACACGATGCGTTGAGGTGGACGATCGAACAAAATAGCTTTTTGTTCGATCAAACGTTTGACAAATTCGGTTTTACCTGAACCACTCGGTCCAGCAATCAACATGATAAATGGATGGCACAGATACAAAGCGTTCCAACTTTGACGATCTAACTTTTCGTCAATCACTTTAACCACAGAAGAGGAGGTAGACGAGGTAGAAGAAGAAGATGATGTAGCCATGACTGAGGTAAGAAGATTTTTGAGAAGAAGACAAAAAACCCAAGACATTTTATACATTTTCATACACGTTTATTTTTTTTTTTAAAAAACAACCAACCAACAAAAACATATTTTACAACTTTACACGAACACGAAGAAGCGAATTAGTGAGAAAATATACGATTAAAATGAACACGTACACAATGAAGACTACCACTAAAACATCTAAAGTTATCTCTAAACAAGTCAATGTACAACAATATCTTCGTGTCCTAGTAATGAAAGACACAGACACTGTTTGGGGTGGTGGTACTCTTCTGGTCTTCTTCTTTGTTTTTGAATCCTCTGACGGTAGCGGCGGTGATAAAGAAGGGTTGTGTTCCTCAAGAGGTATTTGAACAACAGTGGTGTCAGGTTCTTCTTCTTTTTCTTCTTTCAGGGTTTCCCATTGAGGTTCCCATTTTTTCACTTTTGGACCCTTATGGACAAGTTGCCAAATCTTTGGCAAACTGAGCCACTTCTTGTAGCCAATATTGGAAACCAAGGTTTCTCCAGGGTCGAACATTTTTCCAATTGAAAAGTTGTTGGTGTAACTCACAAGCAAAACACACATCTTGAAATGTTTTATAAACAGATAAAGTGTGACGAATGTCTTCTTCACATGGAAGTTCCTCACTGATTTTCATTACCACTCTCAACGCTTTACGTACAATGTTTCTTTCTTGTACTGATAAAATCAAATATTTATAGTCTTCTTCTTCTACTAAGTCCAAAAAAGAACACAGGGTCATATTGTTTTTTTGAACTCAACAATTGAGTCCAAAACAACCACGGATCCTCCAAAATAATCCAAGGCAAACACTTGTCCTCAAAAATATTCCACAACGAATGTCCTGGAAAGCGAATTCCAAGATAAGCAGTCACTAAGACACACACCACATAGCGTCCAAAATTCAATGGAAACAGTTCTTGTATCACTTTTTTATAATCCTCTAAGGTCTGAACATGATCTGTGATTTCCTTCCACGGAATCCGTTTCACGAGTGACGTGTAGAGCTCAGGCATACCAACTCTTTATAGCCAGGCTCCCAATAAACACTTAGTGGTGACGGGCTAGATCTTTGGCAAACTGTGGTACTTCTTGTAGCCAAACATCGAAACCAACACTTTTCCAGTCACGTACATCTTTCCAATCGTGAAGTTGTTGGTGCAACCAACTAACAAGGCACACTTCTTCAAACGTGTCAAGGCAAGATAAAATTGTACTAATGTCTTCTTCCCCCACTTGGGATGTTCATCACCACTCTCAACACTTTGAGTATAATTTGTCTTTCGTGTACCGATAAAGCATGAATGCTCATGTTTGACTTCCTTCCACGGAATCCGTTTCACAAGTGACGTGAACAGTGCAGACGTGCCGCCTCTTTATAGGGGTCGATGGCAAAGGTAGGTATATTGGGTGGCATGTTTTTATAGCCAGGCTCCCAAGGTTGGTACCTTTTGAGACAGTCTTCTTCAGGATAGTAGCAGTGATAGGCGTTTCCCATAATCATTCTTCTATGACCTTGAAAGAGGGTATAGTGTAAAAATCGAGAAATGACTTTGAGTTTACGTTTCACTTGGATCTTGACAAACTCTTTGTAAATCCTTTCGCGCACATTCAAAGGCATGCCACAAATGTACTTGGGTAAAGTTTCCGATTTGGAAAGAAGTAACTCTCTTTTGTATTCTTCACGATACTGGTGATAGTTGTTGTTCAGAATCAGTCTTCTGATGCGGCGAAAGTAGCCATAGCATTGAAATCGAGGAATCACTTGAAGTTTTCGTTTCACTTGAATCTGAACCAACTCATCGTAAATTCGTTTTCGCAACTTCAAAGGTAAGTCACGAATGCGGTCTTCTAAAGTGGTCTTCTTGGTGACAAAATACTCACACACCAACCTAACGGAATCAGTAGGTAATAGATATCTATTATGATGAGTGATTATCCTATCTAATTTCAAACGACGTAAAGGTGATTCGTCTTGAGGGGACAGTTCTTGTAACAGCTTTTGGTATTCTTGTCTGTTAGTCACATTTTTTTCCTTCACTTCATCCCATCGAATTCTATATTCCACTGCCACATTGTAGGTGGCACCATTCAAATGCTTAAAATTGAAATGTAGTTCTTTATCAATGTCTGACCATTTGAATATCTTACACAAAATCAAATGTCTTATCGTCTTCAAATACCAATGGTTACAACATGTATGTCGTAAAGGATGTAACTGTTCTTTACGTTTCACTTGAATCTGAACAAATTCTTTGTAAATCCGTTCTCGTATCTCCAAAGGTAAACCACAAATGCGATCTTCTAAGGTAGGAGGTATATACTGAAAAATATGTTCTTGCAACTCAAATGGTAAACCAGTAATGTATTCTTCTAAAGAAAAAGAAGTATTCTCCTCCGCCATGGAATTTTTTTTTTACTTCTTCTTTTGTTTGGCATCTGGCTCATCGTACCCCGTACTCTTCTAAGGCCACTAAAGGTAAGAATTGACAGTGCGGAGACCATCTGGCATGTTCAATGTAAGCTGAGTCGGTAGGCTCCCAATGGTGAAGTTTCACACCACAACTGAAACATTGAACTTTATCTCCTTCTCCCGTGTATTTAAATCCAGATCTAGCTAAACCTTCAGGTTTAGGTCCTTCTAGAAATTTTGGCCACTTGTCTTTGAATGACTCGAGTCGACTTTCATACTTGGAATAACCAAGTAAACTCACAGGTATTCTGATATGCGAATATTGACCAACATTCACCTTGTTGTCATTAACGTCAATACCAGTTCCTTTAGTATTTCCAGTAAAACATAAAGGTCGTACCGCCTCTTTAGAGGGTGGCCGATGAGTGGTGGTGATGTTACAAGCTACGGAATCCTTTTGAACGTGTGAATCGGGAATACCAAACCGTACAGAATCCGTTTCATCGCATGGTACTGCATCACACTCCAAGTCGTGACTCATCTTATTGCTTCTTGGTTAACGTTGAAAGTTAGAATGAAGGGTTAGGTTTGGAAGGGGTTCCTTTTTTATACCTGTCGACTGTACCATCCGAAAAGTATTGTAATGTGATCGGTGGAAACGCTAAAGAAAGGTAAGCACAGTTTGGTGACCATCTGGCATGTTCCAGGAGAGCTGATTTCTTACAATCCATACGAATAGTGACACCACAACTAAAACACTGTACTTTGGTACCCTGTCCAAAGTAAACAAATCCTGCTCTGGCTAAAGAGTAAGAAGTAGGTAATCCATTGTTCCTAAGTTTTTTTGTGCTCCATCGATGAGGACAATAACAATAGTCAGGCATGTGTTTAGGCCAATTTTTGAACGTTTTCAAGCGACTGTCACACTCACAATAGTCAGGTAAGGCAAATGTTGAAGTCATCTTTGGTGTTGTATTATTGTAATGTCATCCGTGGAAACGCTAAAGAAAGGTAAGCACAGTTTGGTGACCATCTGGTATGTTCCACGATAGCTGAATCTTTAGGACTCATGCGAATGCTTGCACCACAACTGAAACATTTCACTAAACTTCCTTGTTCAAAGTAGACAAATCCTGCTCTGGCTAAAGAGATGGCAGTGGGTAATCGATCCCCTTTAGGCCATTTTTTAAACGTGTTCAATCGACTGGTACAATCACAATAGTCAGGCAAGGCAAATGTTGAAGTCATCTTTTTGCTGTTGTCTTTTTTTTCTGTTTCAAGACGGCTTCCTTTTTTTATACTCCAAATCAGCGTGTCCGTAAGGTAAAGTCGTGTGATCTGGAAGTCTCACTCGTTTTTGGTACACAATACGATACACTTTTTGAACAGGTCGAGTCATGATTTGATGATTAGGTAGTCGTACAATCTTGTGAGGTTCTAACGTGGGTACTTGAAAGTCTTTCACTTGTGCAGACAGTAAAGCATTTTTTAAAACCTCAAAGTTCACTACTTGGTTAGTTCGATAGTTCAGAGTCAAACCTTTGACTTTACAGGAGGTGTGAAGTTGCCCTTGTGGGTCTCGGTATCGGTATGCATAATTTTTAGGACCACCGCTGGCAAAACTCAAAATGGTGTCTTGAGGATGCTCATCTGTCCAGGCTCCTAAACGATCTCCTTGAATGGTAGGGTGGGGGCAACCGGGGCGATGAATGTAGATGCAACTGTCAGTATCAAAGTACAGGACACGATCTCCCAAGACTTCTAACGCTTCGTCATACAATTTCAAACGAGCATGAGCGGTCACGTAGGCGGCAATGACTACGTTACTAAACTTGTCAGGTTTGACAAACTTGGGTTCTTCTTCGAAATTGACTATGATTAAATCATCGCGAACGATTTCGACGTGTTTGACTAGTATACTTTTGTCGTCCACTAGTTGAAAGTAACGATACGGTTCGGTGACGTATTCCGTTTTGGGTAAGATCGTACGTTGGGCCATTTTTCCCCACAAGCAATTGAGCATCACTTTCGCAAACGATCTTTTTCCTTCATTTTTTTCCACCTCTTCTAAAGTGATGCCTTCGATGTTACGGTACTCTTCTTTGAATCGTTCTTGGTCTTCGGGAGTTTGACACCACGAAGGATAACCACTAGCTTCTTGTTTCAGTTTTAAAAACTGATTGACGTACTCCGAGAAAATGCCTGGATGATTGGTGGCGTCGTCTTTTTGGTATTGGGCTGTAGTTGGAAAGTGCCAGTTTTCATACACTTAAAAAAAACGGTATCCAGGATCCAGAGCCCGAAACAATTCGGCACTGACCCACGTTCCTATCAAAGACCGTTCTTCCTTCGTGTGGTGACAGGGATGATCTTGGTTGCACGTTTCGGCACACGTCCGACATAAAGGAAACATCAGTTTTCCTTGACAATGGTAAGGTAAGATGGGATGAAACAAGTTTGTCGGAGGTAAGACTTTACATTTAATTAATCCTTCGTATTGACGAATGTGTTCCACGTCAATGTGTTCTGTCAAAATTTCAGGGTGACCGGTGGGGAAAAACGAGCATATTTACACACCCCAAGGATACAAAAGAACACACGTCGATGTATTTGATTTCTTCTCCTTGGGATTCATTCACGTCGAGTAGAGTAAGCGAGTGGCATTGGTTCGTCCTTCCAAATAAACTGTGGCGCGGATCTAAAGGTTTGATGTCGGCCGCGTCGTAACTTTGAGTAATGTTCTTAAATTCAGGATCGGTTTTCAAACGTCGATTGTGCTCGTGCTCCCACATTTATATCACTTGGTATCCTTGACTTTCTAACTTGAGTCGTCGTTGGCAAGGTCTGTTCGTATAAACTGTTCCATGGTTAGAATCTGAATAAGGCCCTTTCATCTCTCGATCAGGATAACAAGTAGGGCATCCGTGAAACAAACAACCCAGAAACTCGTATACCGTGTGCGGGTTTTCTAAATCAAATCCACGGAATAACCTCCAATCTTCTTTTCCTCCTCCTCCGTTTCTATCATGTTGTATCCATTTGTCTTTCTTTTTCACACAAGTAATGAAACCAACGTAAAGCTTTGACCGAATATTGACGACTAGCAAAGAGAGACGTGTTGGAGTCGATGATGGCCAGTTGGTTCTTCAGGCATGAAATTTTGCCTGTAGACTAAGGAACAGGCTTTAGGTAATGTGGCTGCATCTTTCAAAGGATCGACCTCTCCGTGATCGAGAAATAACTCTCGAAACTTCCTTCCACAACAACGTCTTAAATATATCTACATCAGATCGACAATATTGGAGCATCTCTTCTTGAAAGTCAAATGGATCGGTCTGGTGAGGCACGGTACCAGAGTGTGAAAAGCTTCTCGCTGTTCGGGGCGCATTCCGTCGGGGTCGTAATCATGAAGGTCAGGCAAATGAGGTAGGACAGCATGTTGATTAGCTTCCGTGTTGAAGAAGTGAGGGAAAGTAGCCTTTAGACCATTCTGTCATGCCAAACGTTTTTGGCATGCGACTCAAAGGCATGGCCAAATAACTCATAGAATCTTTAAACTGACTTGTCCTACTTTCATGTAGATGAGCTTTTTTCCGTTCATGGTGACTTCAGGGCGTTCTGTCCCATGGTTTCAAATAATAATTGAGTAAAAACTGCCCATCGTATCCCCGAAAAATTGTTGAGCTAGTGACGGTGGCATACCGATGACAATCTCCATAACGTTGAATGTCTTCTTCGCTCCAACTGTCGTGGGTTGGGTAGGGTCTAAAAACCCATTCAGCAAACTCAGACAAAGTGTTAACTCCACGAAAGATTTTTCACGTTCCTCCTGGAATTTACTACAATGAGGACAGTAAAAATGAATGGATTCTTGAATACACTGATCACAAAGCCCGATGCGCCACACAGAAATTGGGAATGTGAATACCTGTTTCTTGCATGCATTCAAAATCAAAAAAGATGAAATCTACTTGTTTCTTGTTCTTATTCTTCTTTATTTCTTTCTTCTCTGTCTTGTCAAACTTTTGAATAAAACATTCGATGATCAAAATCGACGATCTGATGACAAATAGAACATTTTTTTCTTGCCAGCACAAATGTGCCACTTGGTATTGTTGGTACGAATTAGTTGCCCACACGTAGAACACGATTTCAATAAGTCGCAAGCACATTTTTGTTGGTGACCTTGTGTCTTACGATGCTGTTGGTAACAAGAAGGACTGACAAAATTTCGTCGACAGGTCTCACAATGGACGTGGTGTTGTTGTTCAGGAAGGCAGTGGTTGGTCTGCTAAACAGCCCCGACATCTTGCTCCGCAATGGAGGTGTTTCTCTTGACTGTTAAAATCCTTTGTTGCATTTCTCACAGTAGTAAGAGTATCCCAAAAATCCGGTTAATACTAGTGACGGTATCAAAATGTTCTTGATGGTAATAGAGATGAATGTATTTTCCTTCAGAGAAATTGGGGCCTCGAAACACCATATCTCCGCGCACTTCTTAAGGGTGAACTTTCACGTGTAGTGAGGAGCCAAGACGTCTTGAAGTTGCTGCATTTGAGAAATGCCACACACGGTCTCTTTAGGGATCCCCGCTTGTTGTAACAGAAGTTCTGCTTCTTTTCGTTGTTGGGGTCTTTGCGATCGTCGAATGTTCTCCCAGGCTTTTTTCCATTCTTTGCTCTCGTTTTTGTTAGCAAAGGTACGGTCCCACCACGATAGCTCGAGCCAAGCACATTTGGTCTTGAGTATTGTCGATTTGGACGACACTATGTTTGGTAGTACGAAGATCGTCCACCAATAACGGTTTTCTGCTTCGTCCACTTCCTCGAGGTGGAGCAACGTGTGTCATGTAAAGTGTGGCCCTTTCCATCGGTGATGGTAAACTTTGTCGTTGGATTGTTGCACATGTTCTATTTTAGACATGACTTTGTCTGGCGTTAATTCTGCCGGGGTGCTGAACTCAATCCAAACGGGACTCTTCAAGTTGTCATGATGGATGGCCAGTCTCAAGCGATCATCTTCTTTGGCTCCACATTGCAGTTTCAAGTTCATTAAGACGATTCTACAAATCGCTAATGAACCCCGCTGCTTTCTCGGGAGGGTACTTCGGACTTGAAGTCTTTGAAGTGAACCGTGTGAGTGTACGGCCGTGGTTCTAATTTTTCGAGAAGTTATTTTTTGAGTCTCTCGAATCCCTATAGTAATTTTCATGGATGGAGTCAAAGTACTAGATTGTGATTGTTTCTTAGGTCAGGGGAGTTGTGGAGTGTTTGATTTTGTTTTGGGTGGTTTTGAAGTATGGTAAGGTTTCAGGTTCACTCATCTCGTCTTCGAAGTCATTGGCATGGACTTGAGCTAGTAGTTCATCTATGGTGTTTCAGGTGGTATACGGAATAGCTTCGTCGTCGTGGCTCTTTGTTTTCTTCTTGTTCTTCTTCAGGTTTCTCATGGTTTTGGGCGTGATCTTTTCATCTTGAACTTTTACTTTGAAACCTGATTCAGTTTTCACCCTGGTACCTTTATAATAGAGAAAAGAAGAGTATATAAAGAGAGAGACTTCGTACCTTCAGAATCAGTCCTTTGGCGATAGAACTTTCATAAACTGCTGAAAAGAATGAAGAGTCAAGAAGAGGAAAATATAGATGCCCTAAGAATATGCATCGAACTGAGTATTATTGGAATAATATAGCCAAAGGATATACAGTGAGAGATAAAAGTGAAGATACTTGTTATATCTGTCAAGAGAAAGGTCATTGGGCTCCAGAATCTCCACAACGACAACATCAAATCAGATGATAAAAGTGAAAGATACTTGTTATATCTGTCAAGAGAAAGGACATTGGGCTCCAGAATGCCCACAACGTCGAAAACCAAAAAAAGAAAAGAGAGACAAAACAAAAGATATCTGTTATCATTGTAAAGGACCAGGACATTGGTCTTCGGAGTGTCCTCAGAAAGAAGAAGAAGAAGAAGAAAATCTATCAGAGGAGCGGGAGGAACCCGAAGGATCTTCAAACCTAGAAGAAGAAGAAGAACATATTATCAAGAAAAGTAAGAAGAGTGTAAGATGCACGGAAGACAGTGAAAATGAAAAAGAAAATTATGAACCCAAGGCACCTATGGTTCCTTTGAAGATCTGGGTCCCTATGAAGAAGAAATTCAAGAAGAACAAAAAGAGACAGACAGTGAAAAAAGGAACTTTGTTGTTTGTTTTTTTTTTTTGGTGTTATATGTTATTGCTGAATTATTTTGTAAAAAAAAATGACAGAATACACCAGAATGGAGAAAAAAGTAAGTGATTTTGTGTTATTTTGTTTTAGAGTATAGATGCACACACGCACGCACGCACGCACGCACGCACTCACACTTATATACAACACAATAGGGATTTTTTAAGTTTTACTTGATTTGGCAATTTGATTTCTTTTCTAGAAATCTCTGGGGCCCTTAAAAGGACCGTTGGGTTGTTTTTTTTTTTTTTGTTGTTGCTTTGGTTAAAACAAACTTCAAATCAACTTCAAATGTCGTAGTCCTTTACCACGACCCAATCCATATCCTGTTAATGCTGCTGCTACTGATGGTGTTTTGCTTATGATGGTAGTTACTGGTGGTGGTGGTGGCGTTGGTGGTGGTGGCATCTCACTAGAACTGGTAGGCTTGGAAGAATGTTTAGCCCGTGATGGTCGTTTTCGTTTAGGTGGTTGATGAGTTAAAGAATACTTATAGACATTGGTCATCCATTTTAACTCATATAATATCTCTTCTAAAAGACTCACCGTTTTGTCTCCAAGACTGATGCCTTCCTTTACTGTTTCCTTCTTCTCCTCCTCTTGTAACCGCTGCTGTCTGATTTCTTCCTCACTTTTTTTCTTCTTCTCTCTTCTTCTTCTTTCTGCTGCTGATGCTGAAGAAGAAGAAACATTTCTTCCTCTTCTCGTTGTTGTTTTTTTAAAAAAATTTCCATCTCTTCCTGTTGCTTCTTTTTAAATTCATCCATCATTGGTGTAGCAACAACAGTAGTAGTAGTAGTATTCTCAGACAACTGAAACTCTTGATTTAGTAGTAGTTCATTAATGCAGCAGCATTAATCATTGAAGGCTCACTCCAATACATACTTGTCTTTCCAGTCTCCATGAAGGCTGTCGAAAAAGTAATAAGCCCTACGAAATGCTACGATACCTTTATACCCGAGATGACGTCACACCCCTACTCTCTTCCAATTGGAAGAAAAGCCGACCCACTTGTAACGCGCGTTTGGATTGGTATTCAATCCATTCAATCCGATCGTAAGGTATATATGACTACCGCTTGTCTCATAAAGCTTCACCGGCTTTTATTCTCCAAGACTACTCCAAAAGAAAAAAATGTGGACCAGTGTGGAATCCTGCAGAACATTCGTATCAGGAATGCTGTTTAATCCAGCATTTCCTATGTATGTGAAGGACTTCATGGGTGGTACCACAAAAATTACAGACACCGCTACATGGCATCGACAGATTTATGAGGAGAGACAAGGCTGTCTAAAGAGGGTTTTGATGTTTGGACCGGAAGTCAGAAGAAGTTTAAGAAAAGAAGAACCCTCTAGGAGATGCCAATGTGAAAAAAAAACAACAAAAAACAAAGGTCCTTTTAAGGGGCCACCCATTTTTCAAGAAAAGATTAATATTTCCAATGATTGCCTTATATATATATATACTATTTGTATTTTATATGTTTGTATGTTATTTTGTTTTGTGATAGTCTACCCAACAAAAAAACCCTTTTACCTCTTGTATGTTTTGTGTTTTGTGTAAGTTTGTGTTTGATATAAAAAAAAAGGATAGTGTGGTGTGTGTTTTTTTTGTTGTTTGTATGTATGTTTTTTTGGGGGGGGGGAAAAAAGGGGGGGGGATGTTTTCAATCACGTCCGCGCTTCTAGCATATAAAGCCGGTGCCTTCCACAGTGACGCCATTCACACTTTCACTCTACAAGAATGAACTCTGTGTAATTGTTACAAGAAGCTTGGGATAGAATGGTGGACTGTCGAGTCCTTGATGGAAATGGTTGGAGTATTGGTGGAGATATCCTGCCACCAAACCATACGTCACCAGCCAACTAGCGGCTCTAAAAATCAGCAAGAAGGTTGGTGACTGATGTCTTGGTCGGAGGAAAGACAAAAAACTTCCTCAACCCCCTTGCCGTGTGGGGTTCATCAAGAAGAGCCTGGATTTACTGGATGAGGTGGAGTGACTTCCTGATCCGAGTTCAGGAAGATTGTTATATTTATTCCACCCGCCAGTTACGTCAGGCGCGAAGTGGTGAACCTTCACATGGTGAAGGTATTGTTAAAAAAAGTTTTAGAAAAGGAAGTGGCTCACAATAAAGATCTTGTGGGCTCTTGAACGACTCCAAGAAAGTACAGGCCCAGGAAAGAAAAGGAATTCGAACGCCCTGAATTTAAATGGATGAAAATCCAGATAAATTCAGGCGGATGAAACATCCTGACTGGCTACCTGATTCACCCAACACTTCCAACCCAAAACAAAAGATCTCACACCACCACCTTCCTATAGTTTTATTCACACAATTGTTGGAGGAAATAAAATATTCTCCTCCAACGGCTCTTTTTAAGAGCCACCCCTTTTTTCAAGAAAAGATTAATTAATATTCCCACCACCCCCCGCTATGATCAATTCCCGTATTTACCCAGAGAGACCCCGCCACGTTAAACTCCCGTACGTAACCTCAAGTGCCCCCCCGTATGTTAAACTCCCGTTAAACTCCCGTACGTCCTGTAGTGCCCCCCCGCATGTTAAATTTCCGTACGTCCCTGTTAGTTGCCCCCTTTGTCCCTATTTACCCCCCCCCCCTCAACTACTCACCTTATATTAGGTTAATTTATATGAGTCAGTATGTTTTAACTATATCCCTAAGTTAGATTCTCCAATTTGATGCCACCCTTGTTCAGATGGGCCTGATGGTAAGGGTTTACTGACCACCTTATAGTATTAATAGTTTGGGTTGAAGTTATCTCACTTTAATTGTGATAAAGTTATATGTTTAGAAGGATGGGTTAGTTTTATTAATAAAAAAAAAAAATGAAAAAAAAAATTGCCTTATTTATTATTAATAATGTTAATTCATAATGTTATGATGTCAATAATGTTGTTACTGTCTAGGTGTTGTATTTAAGGTAGATTTTGGTAATTGTGTGATTTCATATTTATTTTGGTTTCAACCCTTATTGATTTTATTAAAGAGTTGAGATGAGTTTTTGATATGGGCTCGCCTCTCAGTCCTATAATGGGAGTGGAGTCTCTCCCGCTCAAGATAAGAGGGCGGGGATTGGCTCGCCTTTGCGGCGCGCCACGGCACCCTAGCCATCTAGCGATCCTGACATACCAATCCCTTCCCCCCCTTGTGCGGAGCCCCCATCTCCTCTCCCGCCTTAGATTGTTCGGGTTTGCCGTGTTTTTCTGCACTTTTTTTTTCCATTTTCTCTTTTTCTTCTTTTTCTTTCTTTCCTCTCCTTTCCCTTTTCCCCCCTCTTTTTTCCCTTTAAATTGTGTTTGTTGTTTTTGTTGTTGTTGTTATCTTTTTAAATGGTCTACTGTAACGAAATTAGTCGTTGTTGTTTATTTACATGTTTTTGTTTGTTAACAGTATTGCTAACACGGTATGTATCAATTGGTGTCTTTATTATCGATTGTATTATTTTATTTTATCAAGGAAGTTGAGTTTGAGGTTTGGCTTGTCCCCAAGTCTTATCCATGGGAGTGGAGATTCTCCATCCCCGGGGGGCTGGGATTGGATCGCCTTTGCGGCGCACCTGTTGCCCCTAGTGGCTCCCGGCCTGCCAATCCCCTCTCTCCCTGGGTAGGGCCCCTCCTCTCTCGACTCTGACTTGGGGTTTTCCGTAGTATTAGAGGATACTGACCAAGCACACGGCTATATATGCTGGAAGCGCAGACGCGATGGAAAACATGTCTCAGATCGATGGAGAGAAATTGAAATAGTGAAGGTACCTCAGATCGATAGAAAGGGTGAAAGAGCATATCCATTTCATTTTTTTCAAATAAATAAACAACACAACATCATTTTGTTCAAAAATCAACATTTTTTAATACATGATAAGAAGCTTCTCTAACACAAAATGCAAATATTAACCAACAAACATTTTTTAAACATGAGACGTATTTACAGGGTTGATAACGTTGGGAAGTCAACTGGACCTCCAGTGTTCTAAATCATTCTGTCCTCGATGCACACTACGTTTTTGAGCTAAAGACAAGAGATAACCATATTGTTCACAAAACCATCTTTCTACTTTGGCATCGTTTCTAGCATACTCCCTTTCAAAAACAAGTCACTAAATGTTCTAAGGAATATCTGAGACCGCGTTTGATGAAGAAAATGTAACAATATTGTCCACACACCATAAAATCTGATCCTTGTAATCTGGCATTATTGAATCGAGTGGAGACCGCATTTCTTCTTATAAAGTCAATGATGTCGTCTTCCAAAGGAGGTAATCCATAAGAATCAAAATATTCCACACTTTAATCGTTGAGGAAAGTACACGGCCACCCAATGGGTTCCTGGTCGATCACTGTCGTCGGTATTGATGACATAGCATGACGTCTTTAGGTTTGCGATGGGAAGTTCATCTTTAGCACACACCACAGGATTCCAAGAGGAGGTGTACGAACTGCCAGGTCAACAGGTAATGAAGTTCCCAGGTATGCATTTTTTCTTTGTTCACAGGTAATGATAAGTCATCAATTCACACCTGACTTTATGCTTGAATCTTTCTGTCAAGTAAAGTCCATGAATCACGGCGGGTAGTCTCTGTACTCTGTTGCAAGAGAGCTTCGAAACGTTTGGTATCCAGAGATGTCAATGGAGGCAAGGAAGAATCCTGCAAGTCTTTATAACCACTTTCTCAACAACCTTTTCTTCCGAGATCCAGAGACCAAGCTTCCTCCAAATATTCTTCCAATTTTTCTTCTGCAGTCATCATCATACATTTGTCGTGTTGTTTGTGACTCGGATGATTGATTTGAGATAGCCAAAACAATAGACTCAGCGTCAGGGCTGTAATTCTTTCAGCCAATTCCGTAGCAAAACAGGAGGCTAAATCTTGTTCTTGTTCTGGCCATCTACAAGCCATAAATCCAGTAAACTCGGGAACACTATTTTTCTCTTCTTCTTTTGGTTCTGGATCAAAAACATCGTCATCACTGGTGGTTTGTGACTGCTCTGCTTCACAAAATCCCTCATCTTCTATCTCCATGGGTTCTTCATGTTGTAACAGAGTCAAGTAAGATCGCAAGTAATATTTCTGGGCAAAGTTAGGTTCAAAAGGTCTGGAACAAAACATCTGGCCATCTCGAGTGACTTCTGTCTTGGAGACATTGAAGTGTTGAAAGTCGAAAAGATTTTGATCGATGGCTCCGTTGAGGGCTGCATTACTAGAGATGCCAATCAGCAAACCTTTGGGGAGCTGTCCTTGGAAGGACCGTGATACTTCAAATTTGGATCGGACGTGCATATGCAGTAATGGTTAAGACGTTTTCACTTCCACTCGTTTCGCACCAACAGGATACTTCTGGCTCTGGTTCTGACTCAACGTTTTACACTGATGTCAGTTGGCACACTTTAGTTAAGACTTATTCGAACAGAAAACGACGCAATTTAAAAGTCTGGGGCTTCTTCGAGTGATGGTTCTATATTGTACTCGGTTTGGCATTGGTGCATCAAATGGAAGACGTACAACAACACAAAAACGAGAGACTACTGCGATTCAGTTTCAGACGTAACATCCACAAATCCGTTCAACCAAATACTTGTCTTGCAACCACATGTCCAAATTGCAAAACGATCCATCCATAGCCCTTTTCTATAAGTTGCGACCCTTGTCTGGATTTTCTTGCCGACGGTCGTTAAATCCCA